>CM038676.1:595783283-596216121 GCA_021605205.1 Aegilops longissima | reverse complement strand
TGTTGTGATGTGATGTGGTCAAGACGTGATGCTATATTTTATTGTATGAGATGATCATGTTTTGTAACCGAGTTATCGGCAATCGGCGAGAGCCATATGGTTGTCGCTTATTGTATGAAATGCAAAGCCATGTAATTGCTTTACTTTATCACTAAGCAGTAGCGATAGTCGAGAAGCAATAGTTGGCGAGACGACAACGATGCTACGATGGAGATCAAGGTGTCGCGCGTGACGATGGTGATCATGACGGTGCTTGGCGATGGAGATCACAAGCACAAGATGATGATGACCATATCATATCACTTATATTGATTGCATGTGATGTTTATCCTTTATGCATCTTATCTTGCTTTGATTGACGGTAGCATTATAAGGTGATCTCTCACTAAAATTATCAAGAAGTGTTCTCCCGAGTATGCACCGCTTGAAAGTTCTTCGTCTTTGAGACACCACGTGATGATCGGGTGTGATAGGCTCTACGTTCAAATACAACGGGTGCAAAACAGTTGCACACGCAGAATACTCAGGTTAAACTTGACGAGCCTAGCATATAACAGATATGGCCTCGGAACACGGAGATCGAAAGGTCGAACATGAATCATATAGTAGATATGATCAACATAGTGATGTTCACCATTGAAACTACTCCATCTCACGTGATGATCGGACATGGTTTAGTTGATTTGGATCACGTAATCACTTAGATGACTAGAGAGATGTCTGTCTAAGTGGGAGTTTTTAATATGATTAATTAAACTTAAATTTATCATGAACTTAGTACCGTAGTATTTTGCTTGTCTATGTTTCTTGTAGATAGATGGCTCGTCTGTTGTTCCGTTGAATTTTAATGCGTTCCTTGAGAATGCAAAGTTGAAAGATGATGGTAGCAATTACACGGACTGGGTCCGTAACGAGGATTATCCTCATTGCTGCACGTAAGAATTACGCCCCGAAGCACCGCTGGGTGCCAGCCTCTCTGCAGAGCAACGCCGAAGTTGTGAACGTCTGGCGAGCAAAGCGATGACTACTCTATAGTTCAGTGTGCCATGCTTTACGGCTTAGAACCGGGTCTTCAACGACGTTTTGAACGTCATGGAGCATATGAGATGTTCCAGAGTTGAAGTTAATATTTCAAGCAAATGCCGGATTGAGAGATATGAAGTCTCCAATAAGTTCTATAGCTGCAAGATGGAGGAGAATAGTTCTGTCAAGGAACATATACTCAAAATGTCCGGGTATAATAATCACTTGATTCAACTGGGAGTTACTCTTCCGGATGATAGTGTCATTGATGAATTCTCCAATCACGCCACCAAGCTACAAGAGCTTCGTGATGAACTATAATATGCAAGGGATGACCAAAACAATTCCGAGCTCTTTGCAATGCTAAAATCATGGAGGTAGAAATCAAGAAAGAGCATCAAGTGTTGATGGTCAACAAGACCACTAGTTTCAAGAAAAGGGCAAAGGAAAGAAGAAGGAACTTCAAAAGAACAGCAAGAAAGTTGCTGCTCAAGAGAAGAAACCCAAGTCTGGACCTAAGCCTGAAACCGAGTGTTTTTACTGCAAGCAAACTGGACACTGGAAGCGGAACTGCCCCAAGTATTTGGCGGATAAGAAGGATGGCAAGGTGATCAAAGGTATATGTGATATACATGTTATTGATGTGTACCTTACTAATACTCGCAGAGTACACGGTATTTGATACTGGTTCTGCTAATATTTGCAACTCAAACAGGAACTACGGATTGCGAAGATTGGCTAAGGACGAGGTGACGATGCGGCGTGGGAAATGGTTCCAAAGTCGATGTGATCGCGGTCGGCACGCTACCTCTACATCTACCATCGGGATTAGTTTTAGACCTAAATAATTGTTATTTGGTGCCAGCGTTAAGCATGAACATTATATCTAGATCTTGTTTGATGCGAGACGGTTATTCATTTAAAACAGAGAATAATGGTTGTTCTATTTATATGAATAATATCTTTTATGGTCATGCACCCTTGAAGAATGGTCTATTTTTATTGAATCTCGATAGTAGTAATACACATATTCATAGGGTTGAAACCAAAAGATGCAGAGTTAATAATGATAATGCAACTTATTTGTGGCACTTGCCGTTTGGGTCATATCGATGTAAAACGCATGAAGAAACTCCATCTTGATGGGCTTCGGAATCACTTGATTATGAATCACTTGGTACTTGCGAACCATGCCTCATGGGCAAGATGACTAAAACGCCGTTCTCGGAACTATGGAGCGAGCAACTGATTTGTTGGAAATCATACATACTGATTTTTGTGGTCCAATGAATGTTGAGGCACGCTTGTGGTATCGTTATTTTCTCACCTTCACAGATGATTTGAGCAGAGATAGGTATATCTACTTAATGAAACACAAATCTGAAACATTTGAAAAGTTCAAAGAATTTCAGAGTGAAGTGGAAAATCATCGTAACAAGAAAATAAAGTTTCTACGATCTGATCGTGGAGGAGAATATTTGAGTTACGAGTTTGGTTTACATTTGAAACAATGTGAAATAGTTTAAACTCACGCCACCCGAACACCACGAGAAATGGTGTGTCCGAACGTCGAATCGTATTTTACTTGATATGGTGCGATCTATGATGTCTCTTACTGATTTACCGCTATCGCTTTTGGGGATATGCTTTAGAGACGGCCGCATTCACGTTAAATAGGGCACCATCTAAATCCGTTGAGACGACACCGTATGAACTGTGGTTTGGCAAGAAACCAAAGTTCTCGTTTCTTAAAGTTTGGGGCTGCGAAGCTTATGTGAAGAAACTTCAACCAGATAAGCTCGAACCCAAATCGGAGAAATGTGTCTTCATAGGATACCCAAAGGAGACTGTTGGGTACACCTTCTATCACAGATCTGAAGGCAAGATTTTCGTTGCTAAATTCGGATCCTTTCTAGAGAAGGAGTTTCTCTCGAAAGAAGTGAATGGCAGGAAAGTAGAACTTGATGAGATAACTGTATCTGCTCCCTTATTGGAAGGTAGTTCACCACAAGAAATGGTTCCTGTGACAACTACACCAATTAGTGAGGAAACTAATGATGTTGATCATGAAACTTCAGATCAAGTTGCTACTGAACTTCGTAGGTCAACCAGAGTAAAATACGCACCAGAGTGGTACGGTAATCCTATTCTGGAAGTCATGTTACTTGACCATGGCGAACCTACAAACTATGAAGAAGCGATGGTGAGCCCAGATTCCGCGAAATGGCTGGAAGCCATGAAATCTGAGATGGGATCCATGTATGAAAACAAAGTATGGACTTTGGTTGACTTGCCCGATGATCGGCAAGCCATTGAGAATAAATGGATCTTTAAGAAGAAGACTGACGCCGATGGTAATGTAATCTGTTACAAAGCTCGACTTGTTGCGAAAGGTTTTCGACAAGTTCAAGGGGTTGACTACGATGAGACTTTCTCACCCGTAGCGATGCTTAAGTTTGTCCGAATCATGTTAGCAATTGCCGCATTTTATGATTATGAAATTTGGCAAATGGATGTAAAACTGCATTCTTGAATGGATTTCTAGAAGAAGAGTTGTATATGATGCAACCAGAAGGTTTTGTTGATCCAAAGGGTACTAACAAAGTGTGCAAGCTCCAGCGATCAATTTATGGTCCGTGCAAGCCTCTCGAAGTTGGAATAAACGCTTTGATAGTGTGATCAAAGATATGGTTTTATATGACTTTTGGAGAAGCCTTTGTATTTACAAGAAAGTGAGTGGGAGCTCAGTAGCATTTCGATATTATATGTGGACGACATATTATTGATTGGAAATGATATAGAATTTCTGGATAGCATAAAAGGATACTTGAATAAAAGTTTTTCAATGAAAGACCTCGGTGAAGCTGCTTACATATTGGGCATCAAGATCTATAGAGATAGATCAAGACGCTTAATTGGACTTTCACAAAGCACATACCTTGATAAAGTTTTGAAAAGTTCAAAATGGATCGTGCAAAGAAAGGTTTTTACTCAGACACAAGGTGTAAGATTGAGTCGACTCAATGCCCGACCACAGCAGAAGATAGAGAGAAATGAAAGATGTTCCTATGCTTCAGCCATAGGCTCTATCATGTATGCAATGCTGTGTACCAGACCGACGTATGCTTAGCAATAAGCTTGGCAGGAAGGTACCAAAGTAATCCAGAGTGGATCATGGACAGCGGTCAAGAACATCCTGAAATACCTGAAAAGGACTAAGGATATGTTTCTCGATATGGACGTGACAAAGAGCTAGTCGTAAATGGTTACGTCGATGCAAGCTTTGACACTGATCCGGACGATTCTAAATCGCAAACCGGATACGTGTTTTTATTAAACGGTGGAGCTGTCAGTTGGTGCAGTTCTAAACAAAGCGTCATGGCGGGATCTACATGTGAAGCAGAGTACATAGCTGCTTCGGAAGCAGCAAATGAAGGAGTCTGGATGAAATAGTTCATTTCCGATCTAGGTGTCATACCTACTGCATCGGGACCAATGAAGATCTTCTGTGACAATACTGGTGCAATTGCCTTAGCAAAGGAATCCAGATTTCACAAGAGGACCAAGCATATCAAGAGACGCTTCAATTCCATTCGGGACCAAGTCCAAGTGGGATACATAGATTTTTGCAAAATACATACGGATCTGAATGTTGCAGACCCGTTGACTAAGCCTCTTCCACGAGCAAAACATGATCAGCATCAAGACTCCATGGGTGTTAGAATCATTACTGTGTAATCTAGATTATTGACTCTAGTGCAAGTGGGAGACTGAAGGAAATATGCCCTAGAGGCAATAATAAAGTTATTATTTATTTCCTTATATCATGATAAATGTTTATTATTCATGTAGAATTGTATTAAACGGAAACATAATACATGTGTGAATACATAGACAAACAGATAGTCACTAGTATGCCTCTACTAGACTAGCTCATTAATCGAAGATGGTTATGTTTCCTAACCATAGACATGTGTTGTCATTTGATTAATGGGATCACATCATTAGGAGAATGATGTGATTGACATGACCCATTCCGTTAGCTTAGCACTTGATCGCTTAGTATACTGCTATTGCTTTCTTCATGACCTATACATGTTCCTGTAACTATGAGATTATGCAACTCCTGTTTACGGAGGAACACTTTGGTACTACCAAACGTCACAACGAATCGGGTGATTATAAAGGAGTACTACAGATGTCTCCAAAGGTACTTGTTGGGTTGGCGATTTCGAGATTAGGTTTTGTCACTCCGATTGTCGGAGAGGTATCTCTGGCCTTCTCGGTAATACACATCACATAAGCCTTGCAAGCATTACAACTAATGAGTTAGTTGTGAGATGATGTATTACGGAACGAGTAAAGAGACTTACGGTAACAAGATTGAACTAGGTATTGGATACCGACGATCGAATCTCGGGTAAGTAACATACCGATGACAAAAGGAACAACGATGTCGTTATGCGGTTTGACCGATAAAGATCTTCGAGAATATGTAGGAACCAATATGGGCATCCAGGTTCCGCTATTGGTTATTGACCAAGAATGGTTCTAGGTCATGTCTACATAGTTCTCGAACCCGTAGGGTCCGCACGCTTAACGCTTCGATGATGCTTCATTATGAGTTTATAAGTTTTGATGTACCGAAGGTTGTTCGGAGTCCCGGATGTGATCACGGACATGACGAGGAGTCTCGAAATGGTCTATACATAAAGATTGATATATTGGAAGCCTATGTTTGGACTTCAGAAAGGTTCCGGATGAAAACAGGACGTTACCGGAACACCGGGGGGTTACCGGAACCCCCCGGGGGGTCAACGGGCCTTGATGGGCCATAAGGGAGAAGAGCAAGGGCCGGCCAGGGCAGGCCGCGCGCCCCCCTCCCCCTCTAGTCCGAATAGGACAAGGAGAAGGGGGGCGGCGCCCCCTTCCCTCTTCCCCCTCCCCAAGTCCTAGTCCAACTAGGAGAAGGGGGGAGGGAGTCCTACTCCCGGTGGGAGTAGGACTCCTCTAGGCGCGCCCCCCTAGGGCTGGCCGCACCCCCCTTGCTCCTTTATATACGGGGGCAGGGGGGCACCCCATCACACAAGTTGATCTACGTGATCGTTCTTAGCGGTGTGCGGTGCCCCCCTCCACCATATTCCACTTCGGTCATATCGTCGCGGAGCTTAGGCGAAGCCCTGCGCCGGTGAAGTCATATCGTCGCGGAGCTTAGGCGAAGCCCTGCGTCGGTGGAGCATCATCATCGTCACCACTCCGTCGTGCTGACGGAACTCATCCCCGACACTTTGCTGGATCGGAGCCCGGGGATCGTCATCGAGCTGAACGTGTGCAGAACTCGGAGGTGCCGTGCGTTCGGTACTTGGATCGGTCGGATCGTGAAGACGTACGACTACATCAACCGCGTTGTTATAACGCTTCCGCTTTCGGTCTACGAGGGTACGTGGACAGACACTCTCCCCTCTCGTTGCTATGCCATCACCATGGTCTTGCGTGTGCGTAGGAAATTTTTTGAAATTACTACGTTCCCCAACAGAGAAGACATGATTACCTTGTTAGTATGCTTGAAGTATTACTATTTCTTATGTCAATATGAACTTTTATTTTGAATCATTTGGATCTGAACATTCATGCCACAATAAAGAAAATTACATTGAGAAATATGCCAGGTAGCATTCCACATCAAAAATTCTGTTTTTATCATTTACCTACGTGAGGACGAGTAGGAATTAAGCTTGGGGATGCTTGATACGCCTCCAACGTATCTATAATTTTTTATTGTTCCATGCTATTATATTACCTGTTTTGGATGTTTATGGGCTTTACTTTACACTTTTAGATCATTTTTGGGACTAACCTATTAACCGGAGGCCCGGCCCATATTGTTGTTTTCTTGCCTATTTCAGTGTTTCGAAGAAAAGGAATATCAAACGGAGTCTAAACGGAATGAAACCTTCGGGAGAGTTATTTTTGGAACGGAAGCAATCCAGGGGACTTGGAGTGCACGTAAGGGAAGCAACAAGGAAGCCACGAGGCAGGGAGGCGCACCCTACCCCCTGGGTGCGCCCCCCACCCTCGTGGGCCCCTCGTGGCCCCCTGACCGACTTCTTTCGCCTATATATGTCCATATACCTTAAAACCTTCGGGGAGCACAATAGATCGGGAGTTCCGTCGCCGCAAGCCTCTGTAGCCACCAAAAACCAATCGGGACCCTGTTCCAGCACCCTGCCGGACGGGGGAACCATCACCGGTGGCCATCTTCATCATCCCGGCGCTCTCCATGATGAGGAGGGAGTAGTTCACCCTCGTAGCTGAGGGTATGTACCAATAGCTATGTGTTTGATCTCTCTCTCTCTCTCTCTCTCTCTCTCTCTCTCTCTCGTGTTCTTGAGATGGTATGATCTTAATGTACCACGAGCTTTGCTATTATAGTTGGATCTTATGATGTTTCTCCCCCTCTACTCTCTTATAATGGATTGAGTTTTACCTTTGAAGTTATCTTATCGGATTGAGTCTTTAAGGATTTGAGAACACTTGATGTATGTCTTGTCGTGCTTATCTGTGGTGACAATGGGTTATTCACGTGATCTACTTGACGTATGTTTTGGTGATCAACTTGCGGGTTCAATGAACTTATTCATAGGGGCTGGCACACGTTTTCGTCTTGACTCTCCGGTAGAAACTTTGGGGCACTCTTTGAAGTACTTTGTGTTGGTTGAATAGATGAATCTGAGATTGTGTGATGCATATCGTATAATCATGCCCACGGATACTTGATGTGACATTGGAGTATCTAGGTGACATTAGGGTTTTGGTTGATTTGTGTCTTAAGTTGTTATTCTAGTACAAACTCTATGATAGATCGAACGGAAAGAATAGCTTCATGTTATTTTACTACGGACTCTTGAATAGATCGATCAGAAAGGATAACTTTGAGGTGGTTTCGTACCCTACAATAATCTCTTCGTTCGTTCTCCGCTATTAGTGACTTTGGACTGACTCTTTGTTGCATGTTGAGGGATAGTTGTATGATCCAATTATGTTATTATTGTTGAGAGAACTTGCACTAGTGAAAGTATGAACCCTAGGCCTTGTCTCCTAGCATTGCAATACCATTTACGCTCACTTTTATCATTAGTTACCTTGCTGTTTTTATATTTTCAGATTACAAAAACCTATATCTACCATCCATATTGCACTTGTATCACCATCTCTTCGCCGAACTAGTGCACATATACAATTTACCATTGTATTGGGTGTGTTGGGGACACAAGAGACTCTTTGTTATTTGGTTGCAGGGTTGTTTGAGAGAGACCATCTTCATCCTACGCCTCTCACGGATTGATAAACCTTAGGTCATCCACTTGAGGGAAATTTTCTACTGTCCTACAAACCTCTGCACTTGGAGGCCCAACAACGTCTACAAGAAGAAGGTTGTGTAGTAGACATCAACACGCAACGGGTAAACCGAGCATGCTTAACCGGCGTAGCTAGCAAATGGCAAGGTGCTCCTACAAGATCTGGGGGTCGGCACGAATGGTAGCCATCGCGACCTCATCCGCACGTGCGGCCACGATTTGCTTCTCCGCTGCCAAATGCTCCTTGAGCTCCTGGCTATATTGCATGCACCATGGCTTAGGGTGGCGCTTATTTGGTGGATGGGTCGGTGATTTGTGTGGAAGGTGTCGCGCCAGCGGTCAGGGCATGTGGGATGTGGAAGGAGGAGGATGGTGGTCTACTGTGGATTACCTGCCTGGAAAGATGAGGCAGAGCAGCGTGAAGGAGGGTTGCCGGCGAGGGGGGCGGCGCTGCAAGCAAGGAGTGAAGGTTTCAACTTGGAAAGGAAGGCAGAAACAAGGGAAATGTGGCTCTTGGTAAGGGGGGCGGGGAGGTAGATATTTCCGCGGAAGCCGAAAATTTGGAATCGCTGCAGCGAAAAACTGGCGCGCAAAGTGTCAACAGACATGGTCCCTTATTCAAAACTGTGTACGATATGTGAACATCACAAACGATTTAGATAGCTTAACCCATGTGTGATGAGTTTGAACGTCAAAAATTTTGGTTCCAATTTCCCTGGTTATAGTGCTCATCCACGTCATTGCATAAATTGGGTCAACAAAGGAGACTACAGCACACCCACACTTCTTAATCGAGCAAGTTTAGCAATTAAACAGAGCTAGCTTGCCTAAACATTACTCTAACAAATTAAAGACCGGTACTCTTAATCAAACAAAACAAAGAGTATTACTATGGCTGGTGCTCGTCAATCTCCGTCGCCTCCTCCATGTCCAGCTCACGCCCGATGGTCTTTTGGGGAAGGAGCTCCATGGCATCCATCGCACCATATTCGGCAAGCATCTCGCCATCATCGTCTGCCATCTCTTTGGAAAAGGCCACCATGAGCTGGGCATGGGCGGCCACGATCTAGGCCATGATCTCGTCGTTGCAAGGTATGCGGCGGAGGAACGGACGGCTGCTCGAACGCTCTCGGTGATTGCCAACTCTTCGACCGTGGGCTCCTGACCATTGTCGGAGAAGCTTCGTTTGATTTGTGCGGTGACCGCCACGAGGTGGGTGTGGGCGGCCTCGACATGGTCATGGGTAGCCTCCATCAGGGCTAAGTCCGCCGCTGTGGAATGGACAGCTGTTGTGCCGCTCTCACCAGCAGCTATCCCCGAGGCAGATGCTGCTGCCACCACCCGAGAAGCAACAGCGGCGGTTTGGGCTGCCTTGGCCGCCCGGTCGCAGATTGCGGCTGCGCGCATGCACCTTGTTAGCACGTGCATGGCGGCTGCGGCCATGCTCTCGCCGGAGTGGGCCGCCGAAGTTGCCCTCAATACGCGGGTCCACGTCCCATCTTTTACCAGCGACGATTGAACAGTGAAATGATATTTGGGGAGAGAGCTAGTGTGCTTGACACGCCGGCTATGGACTGTAGCCGACGCACCTTCTCGCGTAAGCCATAGGCGTTCTATACACCGACGGTGCTCCAGGATATTTTGTACTACATCTCACACGGTTGGTGATAATACACTGTGTGGGATCTACTTGATTTTTAATTTTGATTTTAATTACATAATGGGGTCACAGTGGCAATGGACGGTGTTTGAATTGCTAGACCTTTTATCTGCAGTGAACATGCAACTATATGTGTGTCCTAAAAAAATTTGGAATTGCTCAGGGTTCTTTGGAAATTTTATACATTAAATTGGTTTTCTAGCCATTTCAGGTGCACAATTCAAAATCGAAGCACATGTTCCAGTCCATAAAAACGGGTTGCAAAATCAAATGTTTGTCCTTGTTGCAAGCTTAGGTCACATGCAAGAAATGAGAATGAATGTCAAATACCTTGACACTGTCGCTCAGCCGCTAACATTGAGATACATGCTTTTAACCTTCTAGTAAATCGAAAACTCGTCTGAAATTCATGAAATTTGACATGATGTCATGGAACGGCAGCGACATGCCGTGGTAAAAATATTGTCCCATTTGGGGAAGGTGTGTGTATAAGCTTCTCGCAAACCAGAGCTTCTCTCACAATAGGCCTGGTGGTCTCAGTAGGGTACGTGCCACCTTGGGGAACGAAACGGTATATGTTGCCTCTTCTTACTTTCAAAATGTTTCTCGTGTCAACATAGAACAACACGAGTGTTTTGTCAATCTTTGGGATTTTTCGAGGTTCGCTTGGACATTTTTATACATTAACTGAGTTTTCTATGCATTCATGTGCATAATTAAAATTTGAACTACAGGCACATGCTTTAATGCCTATAAATTAGTTGAAAACTCAAATATGTGTCCTTGGTTGCATGCTTAGGTCTCATGCAAGAAATGTGAATGAATGTCAAACATCCTGCCACCGTCACTCAGCCGCAAACATTGAGATACCTGGTTTTTAAATTCTAGTAAATCCAAAACTCATCTAAAATTCATGAAACTTGGCACGCTATCATGGAGCGGCATCAACATGCCATGGTAATTTTTTTGTCCCATTTGGGGCAGGTTTCGGGATATGCTTCTCACAAATCAGAGGTTTCTCACAACAAGCCTGATAGTTTCGGTAGGGAACGTCCCACCTTTGGGGACGAAACGATATCCATTACCTCTTATTGCTTTCAAAAGATTTCTTGTGTCAACATAGAACAACAGGAGTGTTCTGTCAATTTTTGGGATTTTCCGGGGTTCGTTTTGTCATTTTTATGCATCAATTGTGTTTTCAATTCATTTATGAGCACAATTAAAATTTTAACTACATGCACATGCTCTAATGCATATAAATTGGTTGAAAATTCAAATATGTGTCCTTGGTTGCATGCTTAGGTCTCATGCAAGAAATAGGAATGAATGTCAAACACCCTGCTACCGTCACTCGACCACAAACATTGAGATTTCTGGTTTTTAAATTCTAGTAAATCCAGAACTCGTCTAAAATTCATGAAACTTGGCATGCTATCATTGAGCGGCATCAACATGTCGTGGTAATTTTTTTGTCCCATTTGGGGCAGGTTTGGGGATATGCTTCTCACAAACCAAAGGTTCTCACAGCAAGCCTAATGGTTTCGGTAGGGAACATCCCACCTTTGGGGACGAAACGATATTTGTTGCCTCTTATTGCTTTCAAAAAAATTCTAGTGTCAACATAGAACAACAGGAGTTATGTGTCAATTTTTGGGATTTTTTGGGGTTCATTTGGAAATTTTTATGCATTAATTGAGTTTTCAATGCATTTATGTGCATAATTCAAATTTGAACTACATGCACATGCTCTAATGCATATAAATTGGTTGAAAATTCAAATTAGTGTCCTTGGTTTCATGCTTAGGTCCCATGCAAGAAATGGGAAAGAATGTCAAACACCCTGCCACCGTCACACGGCCGCAAACATTGAGATTCCTGGTTTTTAAAATCTAGTAAATCCAAAACCTGTCTGAAATTCATGAAACTTGGCATGCTGTCATGGAGCGGCATCAACATGCCATGGTAAAAAATTTGTCCCATTTGGGGCAGGTTTGGGTATAAGCTTCTCACAAACCAGAGCTTCTCACAACAACCCTGATAGTTTCGGTAGGGAACGTCCCGCCTTTGGGGACGAAATGATATCAGCTGCCTCTTATTGATTTCAAAATTTCTCTAGTGTCAACATAGAACAATGGGAGTGTTGTGTCAAATTTTGGGATTTTTCGGGGTTCTTTTGGACATTTTTATGCATTAATTGAGTTTTTGATGCATTTATGTGCATAATTCAAATTTGAACTACATGCACATGCTCTAATGCATATAAATTGGTTGAAAAATTCTAATTTGTGTCCTTGGTTGCATGCTTAGGTCCATGCAAGAAATGGGAATGAATGTCAAACACTCCGCCACCGTCACTCGGCCAAAAACATTGAGATTCCAGGTTTTTAAATTCTAGTAAATCCAAAACTCGTCTGAAATTCATGGAGCCGCATCAACATGCCGTGGAAATTTTTTTGTCCCATTTGGGGTAGGTTTGGGTATAAGCTTCTCACAAACCAGAGCTTCTCACAACAAGCTTGATGGTTTCGGTAGGGAACGTCCCACCTTCGGGGACGAAATGATAGCTGCTGCCTCTTATTGCTTTCAAAAAAATTCTAGTGTCAACATAGAACAACAGGAGTGTTGTGTTAAATTTTGCAATTTTTCAGGGTTCGTTTGGACATTTTTATACATTAACTAAGTTTTCTAGGCATTTTATGTGCATAATTCAAATTTGAACTACATGCACCTACTCCAGTGCATATAAATTGGTTGAAAAATCAAATCTTTGTCCTTGGGTGCATGCTTAAGTCCCATGCAAGAAATGGGAATGAATTTCAAACACTAGGGCACTGTTGATTGCCGGCAAAATGTTGAGATATTTTGTTTTTAAATTCTAGCAAATCCAAAACTCATCTGAAATTCATGAAACTTGGCATGCTATCATGGAATGGCACCCAACATGTTGTGGTATTTTTTGTGTCCATTTTGAGAGAAGAAGCACTCGAGTAACAACCAACAAAGGCATTTTCAAACAAATAGCTGCCACTATAACATAACAAATGTTTGTATAATTCAAATCGTGTGCGTTATGTTAACCATTCACGTGATGCCACATGTCTTGGTTTTAATGGCTATAGGAGGTGCCGTGCGGACAGCTGCTTGACTAAACGGGAGGCGTGCGAGCGCAGTCCGGTGTGCAGGCTGACCGAGAGGCATGCAAGTTGTCCTCCAGTGCGCAGGCTCACCGGGAAGCATGCGAGTTGTACGCTGCACGGGCTCACTGGGAATCGAGCCCTTTGACTTCCATGGCCGCCCGCCTTCTTCTCCATTAATGGCACCCGAGCCACGGCTTAATACGGGCGACCTTACTATTCGTCTCCCATTCCCCTCCCTCTTGCAGACCTCCACCAACGCTATGGCGCAGAAGGATCATCTGCCAATAGTCTTCAAGTTTGGTGAAGTCGACTCCGAGCCGGAGGAGATAGAAAATAAAGAGGAATGGGGCCTCATGGACATGGCCTAGAACGAGCTGGCCACGGCTGTTGCTGCCCCCGCTCCCGCCCCAGCTCCCATCCCCGCGCCCGCGCCAGCGACCATCCTTGTAGCATTGACGGGCTGATCGCCGAGCACTATCGCAGAGCTGGAGGCCGCGGGCGTCACCGAGGTCTCCGCAGACCCACACGAGCTCGTGTACAAGCCAGCACCAGCGCCAGCGCCCGTGCCCGTGCGCGCCCCACCACCCACCGCGGCGCCGGTCCCCATGCATTTGGCTGCACCCGCTGCGCCCGTCCCCGTGCGCGCGCCCCCTCAGTGGCATGGGACGCCGCCGTCGACCGCTACCTCTCAGCGCCGCCAGCTGCCGTCCTCCCGCGCACCGCCCGTCGATCACGCGACAACATGATGTTCGATTTACATGTGAAGAACATTTTGTGGTGCCTTGAAGACTTCAACAGCGGCGTCCTGGAGGACGACAACGACGGCGCGGCACGCCGCCTCCTCCGCTGTCGGAAATAGTTTTTTTCTTGGGTTTAATATTGTATCTCGATCGCAAACGTTTTAGTTAGAACACTCGTACGCAAACCGACAGCTTCCCCAGGTAGCCAAGGGAAAAATGTGCCGAGAAGGATTTGTGCAGCTCTTGATCGCAAACATTTTAGATAGAACACCCGAATGCAAAGCGAGAGCAGGATTTGTGCATCTCTTCAGCGCAAACGGTTGTTTTGGATGACCCGTGTGCAACCACTTACAAAAATTCTGGTAAGATTTGCATCTGCCATATTGGTATGTTGCCATTTGTCAAATTTGAAAGATTGACATTTGTTGATCTAGTAACATTGCCATTTGTCAACCTTGTAACACTGTGATTTGTCAAAATATGCAGCTAAAAATCACTAGCACTATCTAATTTTTGCAACTAGGTCTATCGAGGTCTTTGTTTTGTAATTTTGGACATTTCTTGTTTTCTGAACACATGTTGATTGGCTTGAAGAAGGTCTATCTCGTTACTTTTTGATAATTGTTTATACGCGAGCAACTAGTTTGCATTTTTCAATATTTTTTGTACGAATAGAATCGCACACGAACTTACTATAGTAACCACATGTGTTATAATTTCTCATCGCAAATAGTTCATCTGAGTGGCATGTTTGCTGTGTATCACACACATCTAGTTTACACGAATTGTTTGTGTTCTTTTGGCTGATCGCAAATGCCGCATATCACACACATCTTGTTAAGATGAACCGTTTCTGTTCTCTTGCCTAATTGAAAATAGTTTGTCCGAGTGAACAGTATGCTTTATATCACACACACCTTGATCTGGCTGGCCGTTTATGTTGCATTCCCTAATAGCACACAGTTCATAGGAGCGAATTGTATGCCGTATATCACACACACATTGATATGGCTGCATGTTTCTGTTGTTCTTCCTTATCGCAAACAGTTTTGCTGGATCAACCGTATGCCCAGCATCACACACGCAAGTAAAATCTGAACTGTGTTTGATGTGTCCGCCATCGCAAATGTTTTACACGTTTTTTGACGGTTTTTATACACCACCGTTTGCGATTATTGCATCGCACACAATTTCGTCGAAGGGTCTGATCGTAGTGTCGCGTTAGCAGCATCCTGCAGTAGTGGACATCCACCCTACTAATACCAGGCTCCCGACTCGCAACCCATCCTATGATCGATGAATAAGAAGAAGCAGAAGAACTTCAAAGGCAAACATGCATCACTCTCGCGTCAAAGCATCGCTTTACCTGAACCTGCGCCTGTTGTTGTAGTAAGCTATGAGCCACGAGAACCCAGCAACCCCATTACCATGGGTATCAAGACTAGAAAATCTTAATGGGTATGGAATGGTTAATTCATGAGGTTGCAGCAAGCACTAAGCATTGTATGGTGGCTAACTTACGAGTACAAGAATAAGAAGAGTAAACTACGCATGACGGGCGTGAACTAAAATGATCAAGAAGTGATCCTGAACTAGTTACAAGTCAAACATGACCTCACCGTGTTCTCTTCCCGAAATCCCTCAAAAAGAGACGGTCACGGTTACGCACGCGGTTGGTGTTATTTCGGGTTTAGTTTCAAGTTCTCTACAACCGGATACTATAAATTTCCAAGTCGCCACATAACCACGGGCATGGCTTCCAAAAAGATTTAACCCTGTAGGGGTGTCCCAACTTTGTCCATCACAAACTCTCACGATCCATGGAGGAAAAACTTCCATCTCGGGACAACTAGATCAAACTCGGAATCCCGGTGCACAAGACATTACGACAATGGTAAAATAAAACCAGGAAGACCTCCTGACATGACCACACCCCGATAGGAGCCGCGCATATCTCATCCCACGCCACGATCGGATGGTTCAAGCAACGAGTAAAACCAATCCTCGGGTTTCCCCGTGGTGGCTCTGCAGGTTTCCCGGTTCGGACCAACACTCATGAGGAGCACTGGCCCGGTTTGTTGATTAATTATCCTTGGGTGCTAGCTGATCCCTACTCAAGTTTAAGTTGTTATTAGGAAAAAGGTAAAATCAAAGTTGGGGCTTGCTGGAAAAGTTTTATTCGAAGCAAACTGTCAAGGGGGGGCCATAAACCCTGACCATGTAAGGAATGCAAACCAAGGAACATAGCACCGGTATGACGGAAACTAGGGTGGCAAGAATGGAACAAAACACCAGGCAAAAGACCGAGCCTTCCACCCTTTACCGAGTATATAGATGCATTAATTAAATAAGACATATTGTGATATCCCATGATATCCATGTCCCACCATGCAACAACGTGCACTGTACCTGGAACTAGCAATGCTATAAGAGGGGGTTGAGCAAAGCGGTAACATAGCCAAACAACAGTTTGCTAGGATGGAGGAGGTTCGAGGCTTATCATGACAATTTGGGAGGCTTGACAAACAAGTGATAGGTAGCGCGACATAGCGATAGCATCCAGACAATTAGCAAAGCAAAGATAATTGTGATATCCAAGGTAATGGTCATCTTGCCTGAAATCCCGCTCAGAAGAAGATAAAGTCCATGAAGTAGACTAACGGGTGTAGTCGAAGGAACCCTCACAATCGCAACGTTATCGGAACTATCGAGAAGAAGCAACATCAGAAAGAAGCAAACAACATGGTAAGTACACATATCATAACCATGGCATGATGCACAATCAACTATGATGCATGTCATGTTTAAATAGGCATGGCATGGCAATGCGCAACCAACAATACTACAAATTAAGTGGAGCTCAATATGCAATGAGTTGCATATTGATGAAACACCACATTCAACTATTTAGTTCACTCCCGTTCATATACATGACGAGATTAAATGTTGGTCAACATGGCAAGAAGTGAAGCATAATTATTCGACCTATCTAGGCAAGTTTAAATGAGGGCGGAACAACAAACAACAATTCTTCTTCCAATGTAACTTCAGCAAAGAATGCTGGGATAAGCTTAAGATCACATGGCCTCCTCGTGGGAACAGACTTGAACTCATCAGAAAGACGAAGGAATTACATCCTCGCAATATGATCATGGGCACCTTCCTTATGGCTGCATGGAGCTTATGGAAAGAACGCAACAACAACAACTATTTCAGACAGGTGACCCCCTCTGTCTCTTCTTGGAAACGGAGGTTCAGAGCTAACTCTGCTAACATAGCTCTCAGAATGCCTACTGACAAGAGTTAGTTTGTGACTGCCATCATAGAGGGCACCTTATAGTCTCTTCAGACTAACTAGTTTCCTCCTTGTAAATCCCCCTGTGTACACTCCCCCCTCCCACACCACTGTACATGTAACATATCTGATTGGCCTTTAATATACATGTAGTAGGAGCTCTTCCTACTGTTTTATTGTAAAAAAAACAATTCCAAAAAATCCCAATATGCAATTTTCGAATTTGGTACTGTTCTTCCCAAAACCATATTTTAGATTTGTTAAACATGCAAAATAAGTGCACCAAGTTAATCTACGTATTTTTCCACCCCACTTGCATATAAAGAACATTTAATTCAGAGCTACGATTATTTAGTTATGAAATAAACCATTTTAACATGCCATTTATGCAAATTAAATGCAAACATCAATTTAAACATTTTTAACATGTATGAAAGGTGGATATTGTGAAATTACATGAAATCCTAAACATTTTAATATATAGTTTGTTTTAATCCGATGCACGGCTAGTTGGTTATTAAATGAATGAACATGGAGGGTTTTCTGTAAAGCAAACGTTCTCTGGATAATTTGACAAATTCGCTCGGCGGAAAAAAACAGTGAACGGGCCAAAACTGGCTGGCCCATCAGTGCACAAGAGAGGGGCTGGGCGCGTCCTCACCTTGCTGGGCTGGATCTGGCCAGCGCCTAGCGATGTGGTGGCCCACGGGGCAGGGCGAGGCGCGTGTGCTGCGAGCGGGCGGTCAACGCGGGGTGGTTCCCTAGCCTCGCTGAATGCAGAGGACCAGGAGGCCATGGCGGGAGAAATTGGATCTTTTGCCCCACTTTACTTCTCCATAAGATCATTTGCCCCCCTGAGAGGCTACCGGGTGGGGCCTGGGGCCACTGTCATTGAGACAATCACAGGGAAAATCATCCAACCCCTTGTAAAGTGGGGCAAATCATCCAATCCCCCGCCATGGCGGTGCTGGTGGCAGGTGACAGCGGCGGGGTTCGAGGCACGGGGAGGACGGGAACAGGCGGGGGAGGTGCGAAATGGCGAGGGCGGCTGGATCCGGTCATTGAGGAAGCAGCGAGCGGCGGGGCTTGAAGGGGCGGCTGCCATGGCTAGCTAGGGTGACAGCGGCTTGATCAAATGGCAATGGGGCCGAGCAGGACAGACGCCCATGGCGCGGCGTGGGACTTGGTGGGGGTTCCGGTGACAAGGAGCATGGGGAAGCCCAGCTACATGCTGCTAGAGATGGATTCAGTGAGGCTCGCCGGATCTAGCGCAGGAGGATCTCGTGATTGACGATGGCGCGACCTATGAGAACAGAGGGAGGGAGAGATGATCCATATGAGAGAAAGAGAGTTGGAGAGGGAAGGGAAGCATGGAAAGGAGAGGAGAGGAGAAGAGCGGCACACGGTCCTGCTGGTGCTCGTCGGCGTCGGCTCGCCGGCCGGCGCGGTGGGGCGGTGCTCTGGCGGACGGGATTGCCTCGATCTAGGTCGGATCGAGAGCTACAGGGGGAGCGTGGATGGCTGGGGTTGCCGGCTGCCGTTGGATCCTGATCGAATGGATCAGATCGCGGTGGCGGCTGGTGGATTTGGCTGGTGATTGGCGCGGTGAGGAAAACAAGGGAGGCTATGCAGGTTGCGGCGTCAGGATCGCGAGACTGGGAGGAGAGTGGCGGCGGGGTGAGGAAAATGAAGGAGTTGGTCTAGGGTTAGGGTAGGTCTGCACTGATTTGATATGAAGTGGACTGCTATATATAGTATGTGGAATTAGGTAGGTGCTATTTGGTCCCTCTGATCGTAATTGGACGGTCCAAGATAAATATGCCATGGGAGTCCAAAGAAGAATCCGAAGATATTTTGGGGTGTTTGGGGTTGATCTGGATTCACCAGTCACGACCGAGCAGTTCAGGTTTGGGGGTAGTTTTAGACGCGCACGCGAGGGGGTTTGAGTATATTGTGCAGAGAGGGTCAAATGGTCGGACAACAAAAGAACAGTTGGTCCGAGAAAGGTCAACAGAGGCGAGGATTCCTCTCATACCAAAGCCAACATAATATTAGGGCTCGAGTAAATTTGCCAAGATGAAGCACACCAAGGCCCCAAAGATCCTTAGGGAGGCACACTGTTTCCCAATTGACTTTGCACTTGCCACCAGCCGACTTGTTCGTCATGTACTAGAGGAATGCCCTCTCGATCTGGTGGACGCTAGTGGGTTGTGATAGCCTGGTTTTTTCTTTCTCTCTTTTTCCAGACTTCATTTGCTTCTGCTTTGAATTTGTGGTTTTTGAATCAATTCATATGGACTTAAACACTTGGGCATGTCCTTAATTTTCACCCAAGTGACCCATCCATCCCTATCTCATCATTCTTTCTCTGAAAAATCCCAAAATGACCCAAGGAATATTTTTCATAAAAGAAAAATATTCCTTTTCTTCTCTGAAACTCAATTCAGAAACTTGTGCTCCAAAGCAACCCTCATTTTTATTGCTCCTAAAATCCTGAGAAAATTCCAAATATTCTTTGAACCTTGGCCCACCTTCCTGAGCAAAAATATTGCATAACTTTTTGGAATATTTTTTCTACAGAAAATCATTTCTGTTCTGGCCTAAAAATGCACTTTGCACAACAAGTGTATTTTTCCTTGATCCTATGAGGCTGATTTTTCTTGAGCTTCATTACCCTCTTAAGCAAAGCTTAACCCCAGGAGATCGGCCCTAATCTCATTCTAGAAGCCCTCCAAACTTGGCAACCAAGTTTCTGTCCAGAAACTTGCCAGGAAGCTCAAGTCTCATCTGGTCGCCCTGGCAGTGTGCCATCACCCCTCTTAGACCTAACACTGCACGAACAACACCCCAGACATAGTTTGGCATCGCGTGGGCGTCGTCTTGACCATGCCATGGTGGTGACCGCGTGAAGACATGACTCTAGCAATGCGCCCGACGCGCTCTGCGCTGCGCCTGAGATTCTGTTTCGCGTGTGCTCGTTCTAGAGCTCGCCAATGACTGCCGCACCGCGCCACCGTCTTCGTCTCATCACCTTCGACCCATCCCTGCCGCTCGCCGATGCCGGAGCAGCCGCAGCGAGCACGGGCACATCGCGACCAAAAGCCACAGTGCGCCCATGCCCCTGTCTTCTTCGTCCACTGCCTCCTGTGCTCGTCTTCGAGCTTCACAGTGCCCACGTGAGCTCTGAAGCTCTGCCCCCTCCTCGAGTTCGGGATCGTAGCAGAAATTTAAAATTTTCTACGCATCACCAAGATCAGTCTATGGAGTCATCTAGCAACAAGAGAGAGAGGAGTGCATCTACATACCCTTGTAGATCGCGAGTGGAAGCGTTCAAGAGAACGGGGTTGATGGAGTCGTACTCGTCGTGATCCAAATCACCGATGATCCTAGCGCCGAACGGACGGCACCTCCGCGTTCAACACACGTATGGAGCGGAGATGTCTCCCCGCCTTGATCCAGCAAGGAGGAGGGAGAGGTTGAGGAAGAGAGCTCCGACAGCAGCACGACGGCGTGGTAGTGATGGAGTGGCCGTACTCCGACAGGGCTTCGCCAAGCACTTAATCGGAGGAGGAGAGGTGTTGGGAAGGGGAGGGGCTGCGCCTTGGATGTGGTGTGCAGCCTCCCTCGCCTCTATTTATAGGGAAGAGGGAAGGGGCGGCCCCTCTAGATGAGATCTAGAGGGGCGGCGGCAAGGGAGGGGCTTGCCCCCAAGCAAGGGGCGCCTCTAGGGTTCCCCAACCCTAGGCGCATGGGCCCAAGGGGGCACTACTAGGAAAAGGCCTACTAATGGCGCACCGGTTTTGCCTACTAATGGCGCACTACCGGTGCACCATTAGTAGCATGCCACTAGTATTTTTTACTAATGGCGCACCACCGGTGCGCCATTTGTATCTGGTATACTAATGGCGCATCATGCAGTGCGCCATTAGTTTTGTCCACGGTGCGCCACAAGAGTCTGCTATACTAATAGCGCACCACATGGTAGTGCGCCATTAGTAACAATTTTTTTAATTTTTTTTTCTTAATCTCAGGTCACTATTTCAAATATGAGATATCCAACACATATATATACAACAAGCATCCATATAACAATCATAGCCAACACACAAGTTCCATCATATATACATACATAGCCAACACATAGTTCCATCGTTACATATTACAAAAGTTTCACATTGTTCATCCAGCACCGTTATCCATCAATTCACAAAAGTTTCACATTGATACAAAATAAAAACACAAATGGAAAAGAAGCACTCCATCCATGCAAGCTTCCGTGAATTAAATCAAATCTGCAAAATGATAAACAAGAAGTTAGAAGAAGAAGAAGAAGAAGACTAGAAGAATACTAGAAGAAGAAGAACACTAGAAGAAGAATAAGAAGAATTTTCGAAAAGAAGAAGAATAAGAAGAAGACTATAAGCTTATTATGTAAACTTGATCATTTTGTGCTAACATAAGCAATTTTGGAGCTAACCTATAGGAAACTAAGCATATAAGCTCTAAGTTAGCATATTAGAGCCAACTTAGGTAAAATGAAGCTAACCTATGTCATTTTGGAAAAGAAGAAGAATAAGAAGAAGACTATAAGCTTATTATGTAAACTTGATCATTTTGTGCTACCATAAGTTATTTTGGAGCTAACCTATAGGAAACTAAGCATTTAAGCTCTAAGTTAGTATATTAGAGCCAACTTAGGTAAAATGAAGCTAACCTATGCCATTTTGGAAAAGAAGAATAAGAAAAAGACTATAAGCTTATTATGTAAACTTGATCATTTTGTGCTAACATAAGTTATTTTGGAGCTAACCTATAGGAAACTAAGCATATAAGCTCTAAGTTAGCATATTAGAGCCAACTTAGGTAAAATGAAGCTAACCTATAGGAAACTAAGCATATTAGAGATAACATAGGTAACTAAGTATATATATATATCATTTTGGAGATCTGACATACCTGACAAAGTTCAGTTCTCATGCATTGTTCTTCTCCTTCTCCTTCCTCAGCCTGATGCGCCAAGAGCGGCGAGGCGGTGGAGGCAGTGGGATGTAGTCTTCTACCACAATTGGCGTGGTCATGTCGCCCAGCTGTGGGATCGCCGGCGCCACCACCGGTGCGTGGTCATTGTCAGGCACCACCACCATCGCGAGGCCACCTTCAGGCACGACCATCGCTAGGTCATCCTCAGCCACCTCCATCTCTTGCCCATGGTCAGCCACCACCATCTCTTGCCCATGGTCAGCCACCACCATCTCTTGCCCTTGGTCAGCCACCACCAGCGCTAGGTCATCCTCAGCCTCATGCCCATCGTCATCCTGCAGCTCCTCATCCCCACTCAGCTCCTCTTCTCCCGCACTCCAGTCCGTATCATCCTTCTTGTTGTCTATGCTGCTGCCAGGATCGCTGCTGCTTTCGCTACAGCCAGAATCGTTGCTGCTTTCGCTACAGCCAGAATCGCTGCTGCCAGAATCGCTGCTGCCAGTGTCGCTGCTGCTGCTCCCATTACCTGCCCAAAATGCAACAATGACCGTTAACAATCGATGTGAGACAAAGCCAAATGTAGAGGAATAAGAAGAGGCGTAACGCATCATCATCATCATCGATGTAGCGCATCGACACATAGTCGTGTTGAACACCTTCATGATGAGCATGGTGGCGTCGTCGTCAGACTCAAGAGAAGGAAGTACCCCAGCCGCAGGTCGTGAGGCACGGTAGAACTTCTCCCACCCACGAGACAAGTACATGTGGCCCTCCTTGATCACCAACTCCACATCCCACAGCCTGCGAAACTGTCACAGCCCCAGATCAGCCCTTGTTTGACTTTGCTTGCATCATGTCTAATTTATTTGAAGGTTGAAATGGGGATTGCTCAAACCCTAGCACCAAACCAAATCAACTAGGTTCAAATAAAAATATTCTCAATGAACCCAAAATGCCCTTCAGAAAAGTTTATCATTTTTGGATTGGTCTAAAACCTCTGCCAAAAATGGTGCACATATTTCTAGGCCATTCTGGATTTTTGAATTAAATCATATGTTATTTGCATTTGGGCATTTAATTGCTAAATAATATTTTAAATGCTCAAATAATCACAAACTGAAATGTTTGTTGTTGGAAATATTCCAAACAGTGACATTGACCAGTTTCATGATTTTTGGAAATGCCCTGGCATTTTTATTAAAGCCAAACACAATTACAGAAAATAGAAAACATAAATAAAAGAGAGAGAGAGAGAGAGAGAGAGAGAGAGCAAACTCACCTGAACTTACCTCAGCCTACTTGCGCGGCCTGCTACTGTTGCCGGCCCAGCTGTGGCCCAGCCCACCAGGCCCTCCACCGTCTTCAACCTCCTGCCAGTGGGCAGGAGGGCGTGTGTTCGCCGTGCGCGCCCACGCGCCACGGCCACCTCCTGCTTCCACCGACGCCCTGGGCGCCCCAGACGGCGCCACGACACCCCTCATCCCCCCTCTCTCGTTCCTCCCTCTCCCCAGCGCTTCGCGCCCAGCCACTGAGCGGGCCGTCGCCGCCGTTCGTCGCCACCGTGACCACCGTGTTTCCCTCGCCTCACTGACCCGTCCAAAAGCCCCGCCTCGTCGCCCTCGTCCTCTCCGCCGAGCCACGCGGCACCGGACGCCCCCAAACGTCTTCATCGCGGTCATCTTCAACCTCGGGCACCCGAGCCCCTCGCCGTCGATTCGCGCCGTCAAGGACGTCCCCGAGCCCATCGACCCATCTGCGCCGCCTCCTGTGAGCTCCTGTTGCTTCCCCGCGCTCTCCCCTCGATCCTGCTCCATAGCCCGTCTTCCGATTGAGCCCGAAGCTCCCCGCCGCCGGCCTTGTCGCCACCGTGGCTACGGCCGCACAAGCTTGGATCCGAGCTCACCGCTGCACTCACCGCACTTCCGTGAGTCGAACATGACTAACCACGGCTCCTCCCTTGCTCGGCACCGCGCAAACAATTGCCGGCCGAACTCCGGCCACCGCTCCGCCCGTCACCGCCGCCGCTACACTGCACCCCGGCACCTCCCACTGCCTCCTTTAGATGCGCCTCACCGCCAGCTCGCTGTAGCCGCAAACCACGAGCAAAATGGTGCCCTGTAGCGCGAACCCGAGCCCCTCCGCCAAGACTATCGTTGCGGCGTCCGAGCCGCCATGAGTTAGCCTCAGTTGACCAGGGGGTTGACCTCCCCTGGGTCCATGACATGCGGGCCCCGCCCGGCTAACTAATCTAGTTTAGGTTTAAACTAAATTAGCTTAACCAAGGTTAGTGCTAATTAAACTAGGTTAGTTTAGTTAGTCACTGACATGCAGGACCCACGCGTCAGGTTTGACCTGGACCGGGTCTGTTGACCTGCTGAGGTCAGCATGATGAAATGCTGACGCAGTAATAGGTTTTTCTGGATTTAATTTAACTCAAGAAATTTCAGAAAATACCCCAAACTTCTAAAAATCATATAAATTCAACCGTAGCTCCAAATGAGATAAATTATATATGAAAAATGATCAGAAAAATCCAATCTATCCATCTGTACCATTTTCATGCATGTTAGAACAACTTATGACTACTGACTAGGACAAATGAAATGAATGGCATTTAAATAACTACATGTGGAGTTTGAATTTGAACCTAGGGTTCAAACCAACTTCATTTAACCTGCTGCTAGTTGCATTAGCTCAAAATCACATCATATTGCCATGTCACATTCATGCATCATATTGTCGCATTGCATTGATTGTGTTCTTCCTTGTTTGCCGGTGTTTGTCCCCTCTCGATAGACGTGATACCGACGATGTGATCGATGATACCGATGAAGAGCTATACTATCTTCAGAAGTGCCAGGCAAGCAAAACCCCCTTGTTCATTCCGATATAATCCCACTCTCTCACTCCTGCTCTATTTTACTGCATTAGGACAACAACGACTCATGTGTTACTTGCTGCGGTAGCTGAACCCCTTTATCCTCTGCATGACCTGTCATTCCACAGTAATTAGATGAAACCCACTAGCATGAGTAGGAGTTCTTTGAGCCCTGATGTGCCTACTCATTCATGCTTGTTTGTCATGCCTGTTATTGCTTACAGTTGTGTCAGGGCTGATTCATCGGGAATGAATTGGAAAGTGGTGAACATGTCCTACTGTGTGTGAGCTAAGTGTGTGAACACGATTTGGTAAAGGTAGCGGTGAGAGGCCATGTAGGAGTACATGGTGGGTTGTCTCATTGAAACCGTCCTCAGGAACTGAGTTCTGTGTTTGTGATCCATGAACAGATACTACCACACATTGGAATGCTTAAGTGCCCCTCTCGACTTATTAATCAACATGATCTCTGTCCGGTGAGTTGCAACTAGTTTACGTGTTTGTAGGTAGTGTTAGTAGTCTACCAAGTGGCACCCGTACAGGTGGGCTTGGGACAGACTAGGCACTGTGGCACAGTGTACCAAGCGTAGATCCACCCGTCGAGGTGGGCTTGGGAACCCTGCACACATCGTTTGGGGCCGTGAGCGACACCCCGGCCGGATCTCCTTGCGGATGGAACCCGAATAGGCGATAAACCTGGACGAGAGACTTGTGTGGTTAGTCAGGTCGTAGCCGACTCCCTCGCCAGGCTTCCGCTTGAAGGTTGCCGAGATACACAAGGTGTACATGGCGGTAAGTGGCGAGAGCGTGTGTGAAGAAGTACACCCCTGCAGGGTTAATATGATCTATTCGAATAGCCGTGTCCGCGGAGAAGGACTTTTGGGTTGCCTATAACAGTTCATAGACAAGTGAAAGTGGATACTCTAAAACTCGCAAGATAAGCGTGAGTGCTATGGATGGCGTTCTCGTAGGGAGACGGGAGTGGATCCATAGTGGTGTATTGATATGGTGAATATGTGGACTCGTGTGCGCCACCTCAAAGAGTTACTTGAAGTCGTAGTTCAGGATAGCCACCGAGTCAAAGCTGGCTTGCTGCAGTTAAACTCCACCACCCCCTTTTGATAATGATGCATATGTAGGTAGATCTGATGTAAGTCTTGCTGAGTACATTTTTACTCACATTTGCTTATTTTATGTTTTGCAGAGAGACGTCAGTCTCGCTAGTAGTTCCGCTTGGACTTCGACGTTTAGCTTGTTACCTCAGCTACGATCTTGTGCCCTCGGCAGGATGTGGTAGATAGTTAGGCTTCTCAGCCTTTTTCATTTGTAGATGTCTGTACTCAGACATGTTAAGCTTCCGCTTGTGTTTTGACTTGTATGCTCTGAGTGTTGGGTCATGAGACCCATGTTTGTAATATCTCGCTCCTCGGAGCCTATTGAATAAATATTTGAGTCGTAGAGTTATGTTGTGATGCCATGTTGTATTTACACATATTGAGCATATTGTGTGTATGTTTGAAATGCTTGGTATGTGTGGGATCCGACAATCTAGTTGTTTATCCTTGGCAGCCTCTCATATGGGGAAATGTAGTCTAGTGCTTCCTGAGCGATAGTAGTCCGCTACAGCCCGGTTCACGAGTCCTGCTAGCCCAGCAGACTACTGCTTTGGACACTTGATCGGCGGCATGTGTTTCACTTCGTTCCTATGTCTATCCTTCGGGAAATGTCACGCGGTGATATTCGAGTCCTGCCTAGCTGCTACAGCCGGGATACGAGTCCTGTTAGCCAGTGCTACAGCCCGAATTCATACGTTGATGACTGACATGCTCGATGTGATTCATGTATGCCTGTCCCCATGGGTTAGTGCCGCTTTGGGTTCACGACTAGCCATGTCGGCCCGGGTTCTCTGTCATATGGATGCTAGCGACACTATCATATACGTGAGGCCGCAAAGTGATATGAGGTGTTACCGGCTAGGTCGATGTGACTTAGAATCGGGGTCCTGACAGCTTTGGTATCAGAGCCAGGCTGCCTGTAGGATTACCAAGCCAAACTGGTCGAAGTTGGGTCTAGAAATGCTTTAGTTATGTAAGGGAATTGATTGTGGAAGGGAACGTAAGACTCTTTTACTCCTTATACCTCATGGCCTTCTGATCTGAGTCATCCTCTTCTCTTCTACGGGGTTTAAGAACTAGGCTTCTCATCTTTCTATCAGGATGACGTGTTACTAATCCATAGACTTTTAAGATTGTTGGTTTTAAGCCTCAGTTCAGTTCCTACTATTTCTGTATGTTAACTGTTGATCTCGGAATCTTGTTATGATGTTGTAGAGTGGTTATGCCACCATTTTGCATGATGTCTCAAATCTTTTTGAGCATTTACAGCCATTATGTTGTCCGAGTCATCCCAGGTCTCTAAATAGTCCGATGCATTTGCAAATCCCTTCCTTCCGTTCCTGATGTCCTTTTGGGCCAGAATAAGCACACTAACCGGTGCGTTGAGGTAATTTATTGCCTTGACATATATGTTGGAACTATTACTATGACCCTAGGTGTTTTAGGAAGTCACCTAGTAATCTAGCAATGTTTTGTGTTCCCCGTGTGATGATTCTGGCCATCATTTTCGAAAGCACCCCGTGATGCCATTCAGTAGTAGGTATTCTATTCCTGGGTTCTTGAACCCGAGATTCACCCTACTTACCTCCTGTTGCTAGTATTTGCTAGTTCCTTTAGGGTATTAGTAACCTTTGCATTAGTCCTCGAGGTCCGTGGTATTTCCTTCTTCCAAATGCTATGAACCGCTTATGGCAGAAGTTCCTCGCTGAACTAAAGGATCACAATCAGAGTACTCTTGAGGAGTTCTCCATATATAATTGTGAATTTGCCAGTTCTACCCTTTCCGCATGGGCTATTCGGAAGAAATGTTGAACTTTGCTCGACATGCTAATCCATGCCTCCACAACTCGAAAAGTTATATGTTCCTTTGAGTTGTCCCTCTTCAGTTATATTCCGACCTTCGTCTATCAATTGATAGCCAGGAGTAATTGTGCATTCGTGTTCATCGATGCCTATTACTCATGTGGTCCGTCAAGCCATTCTATTCCGGAATGACCAGGAGAAACAAACTCCAGTACCTCATCCATATCTAGGATTGGGTCAAAGCAGTTGTATTCCGCAGATCAAATGCCAATCCAGCTTTTGATTCTATTCTACCCTGAAGTATTACCGTCTTATGTCAAGAATGTCATGAGAATTGCACCAACTTTTATGAATTCTTGTTGCAGTGATACCTCTCGCCATCATTGCTCATTCCCCGGTTCAGTGTTGTCATAACCGGAATGCTGGCAAGTGAGTTGTGATGTGTGAAATCAATACTCCGAGCAACTCGTTGCCTGGTAGCTAATGGACAATATCCTCATTCTTAGCGTGTTGGTTATTAAAACATCATCCTAAGATTGATCGTGCTACCTAGTCCTTATTTCTGGTGCACACTTTGATTGATGAGTTAGGCTCTTGTCAGGTCCTCACCCATTCGATCATATCGTCTTGCCTCAAAAGCAAGATTGTTCTCGAGCTTAGTAAAATATCGGTGGTTCGTGATGTTCCGAATATCTTCTCGGAAGTATGACCAGGTTTCACCTGACCGCTATGTTGAGCTCGTGATCAAGTTGGTTTCCTATAAACCACCCTTTCTCCAAGCGTCTGTGTCGGATACCCTGAACTAGTTGGTTAAGCTTAACAACAACTTGGAGAGTTGGGAGATAAAAGCTTAATCCACTTAGTTCATCACTAAGGGATATCCTTGTGTGTGTGTGTTGAAGAAAGATGATATCTCCATCGGTTGGTCCTCGTGATCAGTTGTTGGACCTATTGCCTTGTCAAAACTTTGACTTGAGTATGGCTATCATCAAGTCAAATCAGAACCAACGATGTTCGTAATGTTGTCTTACTCGTGGTTGATTCCTCGAGCATACACCATTACATCCTTTGGTCTGACCAATGCTATTACAGTGCTCACATGATGGTGGAAGTCCAGTGATATGGAAATTCCGATGAGTTGTCGTTGAGCCCACCAGCAGCATCTTGTCCCTCCCCCATGATTCATGTTGAACATCAACCTAGTGTTGGAAACTTTGTAAGCATTACCTTCGTGATCCGTTCATGAAGCCTATGCCTGGATGAAAGAAGTGACTTCCTCTAATTCACATGCATTTGATGTAAGTTGTCGCCGTGGATCCGAGAAAGTTGTTTTTGCTTCCTCTGGAATCATCCCAAGTCAGTCATGCATGTGCGAAGTATTCGATGGTCTGATAGACTGATCATCTTCATTCCATATGAATTCCCTAGCACACCAAGCCACTAACTGATTTGTTCAAGGAGAAGAAGTTTCTTCATAAGAGCTAATCATATGACTTATGCAAGGACTTCGTTATCCGCGATGATGGTTCCCCACCTGAACTTGGTAGTGTTTAATATAAGACTACTACGTGGCCATGCTTGTCTGGGACAACGTGTTCACCTGTTTAGCAGAACCAGCTCATGTTTTGGAGCTTGCTATCGTAGTTCATCTCCTGAGAATCTCGCAATGCCATCTCGTCAATTTTTGTTGCAAACTTCATTTTTCTCTCTAGACTGGATGGGTCTGGTATATCCTGACACCAACCAGATCTGAATCTCAGGCAGATATGATGGTTGGAACATTCCCAGCATTTGCATTTTGTTCCCAGCTTGCACCGTCCTTGTGCCATTTCACTATGGGCTGCCTTCTTAGTAATTTTTGTTCAGGATCATCCTCAAAAGTGGTCCTACCATGGGTCCCCTCCACCTCCGATGATAAGCAAAAATCATCCATTGCGTTGTCTTCAACAAGGTAGTCCACATCATCCATTCTAGTCCGGGTGTACCATTCCTTTGCACTCCACCAAACGATCGTTGTGAATTACCTTAGGCTGGTATGAAGAGTTTCAGTGATCTCTGCATCAAACGTAATTATTTTTGCCACTTAAGGGAATAGTTCCTCGCGTCACCTCCCCTGAGGTGCCCCGTTATTGAATCATGGCAATTATTTCCTCGCCACCTTGACACCATCCACCATCTCTCTAAGCGTGGAATTGTTGCCCACTAATCAAACCTCGTTGTTTGTTCTTCCATCCCTCTCGATGTGTTTTGTGCCTCAACTCGAGATGTTTCAACATCTCATTCCACGAGTTGATCTTGAGAGCTCGATCTCCGAGGAGATCGTCTCCTATAGAGTCTCTTTCTGTCGCCATCGTGTTGGATGAAGATCTCGAAAGCAAGGACGTCAAGATCAATTGGAACAATGAACCAACATCTTCGGGAAGGGAATTGGATCGACAAGATCGTGTTAGCTAGTGTCCCCTCTGCCTTCTTACCTCACGTCTTGAATCTCGAGACGAGATTCTTGTTTAGTGGGGGTGAGCTGTCACAGCCCCAGATCAGCCCTTGTTTGACTTTGCTTGCATCATGTCTAATTTTATTTGAAAGTTGAAATGGGGATTGCTCAAACCCTAGCACCAAACTAAATCAACTAGGTTCAAATAAAAATATTCTCAATGAACCCAAAATGCCCTTCAGAAAAGTTTATCATTTTTGGATTGGTCTAAAACCTCTGCCAAAAATGGTGCACATATTTCTAGGCCATTCTGGATTTTTGAATTAAATCATATGGTATTTGCATTTGGGCATTTAATTGCTAAATAATATTTTAAACGCTCAAATAATCACAAACTGAAATGTTTGTTGTTGGAAATATTCCAAACAATGACATTGACCAGTTTCATGATTTTTGGAAATGCCCTGGCATTTTTATTAAAGCCAAACACAATTACAGAAAATAGAAAACATAAATAAGAGAGAGAGAGAGAGAGAGAGAGAGAGAGCAAACTCACCTGAACTTACCTCAGCCTACTCAAGGCTGCTGCATCGTTGTTGGCCCAGTGTGGCCCAGCCCACCAGGCCCTCCACCATCTTCAACCTCCTGCCAGTGGGCAGGAGGGCGTGTGTTCGCCGTGCGCGCCCATGCACCACGGCCACCTCCTGCTTCCACCGACGCCCTGGGCGCCCCAGACGGCGCCACGACACCCCCTGATCTTCCCCCCTCTCTAGTTCCTCCCTCTCCCCCAGCCTTTCGCGCCGCAGCCACCAGAAGGGTTGCCGTCGCCGCCGTTAAATGCCACCGTGACCACCGTGTTTCCCTCGCCTCACTGACCCGTCCAAAAGCCCCGCCTCGTCACCCTCGTCCTCTCCGCCGAGCCACGCGGCACCGGACGCCCCCAAACGTCGTCATCGCGGTCATCTTCAACCTCGGGCAGCCGAGCCCCTCGCCGTCGATTCGCGCCGTCAAGGACGTCCCCGAGCCCACTGACCTACTGCGCCGCCTCCCTGTGAGCTCCTGTTGCTTCCCGCTCGCTCTCCCCCTCTGATCCCGTTCCATAGCCCCGTCTTCCAATCGAGCCCGAAGCTCCCCGCCGCCGGCCTTGTCGCCACCGTGGCTACGGCCGCACAAGCTTGCATCCGAGCTCACCGCTGCACTCACCACTCTTCCGTGAGTCGAACATGACTAACCACGGCTCCTCCCTTGCTCGGCACCGCACAAACAATTGTCGGCCGAACTCCGGCCACCGCTCCGCCCGTCACCGCCGCCGCTACACTGCACCCCGGCACCTCCCACTGCCTCCTTTAGATGCGCCTCACCGCCAGCTCGCTGTAGCCGCAAACCACGAGCAAAACGGTGCCCTGTAGCGCGAACCCGAGCCCCTCCGCCGCACCTATCGTTGCCGGCGTCGAGCCGCCGGCGAGTTAGCCTCGATTGACCAGGGGTTGACCTCCCACAGGTCCATGACATCGGGTTCTCGCCCGCTAACTAATCTAGTTTAGGTTTAAACTAAATTAGCTTAACCAAGGTTAGTGCTAATTAAACTAGGTTAGTTTAGTTAGTCACTGACATGCAGGACCCACGCGTCAGGTTTGACCTGGACCAGGTCTGTTGACCTGCTGAGGTTAGCATGATGAAATGCTGACGCAGTAATAGGTTTTTCTGGATTTAATTTAACTCAAGAAATTTCAGAAAATACCCCAAACTTCTAAAAATCATATAAATTCAACCGTAGCTCCAAATGAGATAAATTATATATGAAAAATGATCAGAAAAATCCAATCTATCCATCTGTACCATTTTCATGCATGTTAGAACAACATATGACTACTGACTAGGACAAATGAAATGAATGGCATTTAAATAACTACATGTGGAGTTTGAATTTGAACCTAGGGTTCAAACCAACTTCATTTAACCTGCTGCTAGTTGCATTAGCTCAAATCACATCATATTGCCATGTCACATTCATGCATCATATTGTCGCATTGCATTGATTGTGTTCTTCCTTGTTTGCCGGTGTTTGTCCCCTCTCGATAGACGTGATACCGACGATGTGATCGATGACACCGATGAAGAGCTATACTATATTCAGAAGTGTCAGGCAAGCAAAACCCCCTTGTTCATTCCGATATAATCCCACTCTCTCGCTCCTGCTCTATTTTACTGCATTAGGACAACAACGACTCATGTGTTACTTGCTGCGGTAGCTGAACCCTTTATCCTCTGCATGACTGTCATTCCGCATGAGAATTAGATGAAACCCACTAGCATGAGTAGGAGTTGTTTGAGCCCTGATGTGCCTACTCATTCATGCTTGTTTGTCATGCCTGCTATTGTTTACAGTTGTGTCAGGTCTGATTCATCGGGAATGAATTGGAAAGTGGTGAACATGTCCTACTGTGTGTGAGCTAAGTGTGTGAACACGATTTGGTAAAGGTAGCGGTGAGAGGCCATGTAGGACTACATGGTGGGTTGTCTCATTGAAACCGTCCTTAGGAACTGAGTTCTGTGTTTGTGATCCATGAACAGATACTACCACATATTGGAATGCTTAAGTGCCCCTCTCGACTTATTAATCAACATGATCTCTGTCCAGGAGTTGCAACTAGTTTCTGGTGTTTGTAGGTAGTGTTAGTAGTCTACCAAGTGGCACCCGGTACAGGTGGGCTTGGGACAGACTAGGCACCGTGGCACGGTGTACCAAGCATAGATCCACCCGTTGAGGTGGGCTTGGGAACCCTACACACATCGTTTGGGGCCGTGAGCGACACCCCGGCCGGATCTCCTTGCGGATGGAACCCGAATAGGCGATAAACCCGGACGAGAGACTTGTGTGGTTAGTCGGTCGTGGCCGACTCCTCGCCAAAGCTTCCGCTTGAAGGTTGCCGAGATACACAAGGTGTACATGGCGGTAAGTGGCGAGAGCGTGTGTGAAGAAGTACACCCCTGCAGGGTTAATATGATCTATTCGAATAGCCGTGTCCGCGGAGAAGGACTTCTGGGTTGCCTATAATAGTTCATAGACAAGTGAAAGTGGATACGCTAAAACTCGCAAGATAAGCGTGAGTGCTATGGATGGCGTTCTCGTAGGGAGACGGGAGCGGATCCATAGTGGTGTATTGATATGGTGAATATGTGGACTCGTGTGCGCCACCTCAAAGAGTTACTTGCAGTCGTAGTTCAGGATAGCCACCGAGTCAAAGCTGGCTTGCTGCAGTTAAACTCCACCACCCCCTTTTGATAATGATGCATATGTAGGTAGATCTGATGTAAGTCTTTCTGAGTACATTTGTACTCACGTTTGCTTATTTTATGTTTTGCAGAGAGATGTCAGTCTCGCTAGTAGTTCCGCTTGGACTTCGACGTTTAGCTTGTTACCTCAGCTATGATCTTGTGCCCTCGGCAGGATGTGGTAGATAGTCAGGCTTCTCAGCCTTTTTCATTTGTAGATGTCTGTACTCAGACATGTTAAGCTTCCGCTTGTGTTTTGACTTGTATGCTCTGAGTGTTGGGTCATGAGACCCATGTTTGTAATATCTCGCTCCTCGGAGCCTATTGAATAAATATTTGAGTCGTAGAGTTATGTTGTGATGCCATGTTGTATTTACACATATTGAGCATATTGTGTGTATGTTTGAAATGCTTGGTATGTGTGGGATCCGACAATCTAGTTGTTTATCCTTGGCAGCCTCTCATATGGGGAAATGTAGTCTAGTGCTTCTGGCGATAGTAGTCCGCTACAGCCCGGTTCACGGAGTCCTGCTAGCCCAAAGACTACTGCTTTGGACACTTGATCGGCGGCATGTGTTTCACTTCGTTCCCATGTCCGTCCTTCGGAAAATTTCACGCGGTGATATTCGGAGTCCTGCCTAGCCTGCTACAACCCGGGATACCGGAGTCCTGTTAGCCCAGTGCTACAGCCCGAATTCATACGTTGATGACCGACATGCTCGATGTGATTCATGTATGCCTGTCCCCATGGGTTAGTGCCACTTTGGGTTCACGACTAGCCATGTCGGCCTAGGTTCTCTGTCATATAGATGCTAGCGACACTATCATATACGTGAACCAAAAGGCGCAAACGGTCCCGGGCCATGGTAAGGCGACACCCGTGGGAATACCGTGCGTGAGGCCGCAAAGTGATATGAGGTGTTACCGGCTAGGTCGATGTGACTTAGAATCGGGATCCTGACAGAAACCCGCTGCCGGCCTGTCGCAGCTTCACATTATTTGGCGGATCTTCACCCATCAGCATGTTCATAAAACTGTCAGGCAGCCTCTGCAGTTTGGGACAATGAGTGATGTAGCAAACGACAGATATCATAATGAGATGGGTGAAGGGGAGATCTCTCGTTTTATATACCTGCGTCATGGATGATATCAAGTCTCAAGTATGATAGTGAAGAACTCGGAAGCATCCAACTCAGATCTGCGTGTCGCAGAGCGGCGGTGGCTGCTTCCGCCATCTCGATAAGCAGCGAAGAGACCAATTAGTACCCTTACAACAGATCATAAAACATGCATGATAACAGGCATTAGTCGCAGTACCCATATGTCCTATTTTAGCAAAGTCATGCTAAAATTCACGGAAAATTTCAGCATGACCTTTGCTGAAAATAGGACATATGGAGTACCAATTTGCGGAACGGAAGTTAATCGACATTCCGGCAAACTCAAGGGCCTCTCGGGTACTGCACAATCATCACGACACGATGGTCGGAGACAAAACCGAGCAAACTAGCAAAATCATCAGCATCACAAATCGAAGAACACAGCCCCTAAGTCTGAAGTCGAACAATTTGTTTCATTTTGGACACTGGCTACCACCAACCCTTGGCATGTAAAATGTTTCACAGCTTTCATGCCCACCCCTCACCCCAGTTTCCAAGTAAAACACATATGCACATTCTAGACAATGTATCCTAACAGCTTTCATGCCCACCCCTCACCCCAGTTTCCAAGTAATTATCTAAAAAATATCGAGGACTAAGATGACCTATTATAAACAAGTAAATTCCAATTACTTTCATTATACATAACATTTGGACACAGACACACTATCATAATGATTTAAGCACCAAACTTTTTTGGTAACATTGTCTAGAATACATTGTTTATAATATGTCATATGTTTACGTTGTGGACACAAAAATTAATTATGGCATAACAGCAAAAATATTATGGTGCGCACAGCCTTGCCGACACACTGGTAGGTCAAAACACGCACAAGCTAATTTTCACCAAAACTATATGCTATATCCAATGTTCCAAAACTACACCAGGGCAAGACATGCCAATTTTCGACGACAGCGTGCTAAAACCCATGCAACTAATTTCTACCAAAAGTAAGCAACCACGTGCACGACTCCAAAACTACGATCAGAGCAACACATCCCAATATCCGAACAACAAATATAAACCAGCACAAGTCACAGCCACGCCAGCGCAGGGAAACCCCATGCAACTCAGCGCTACGCCCCCGCCCTTTCAAGCCTCGGCACATCCTGATTTCTTGACAACAAACCACAAACTCGCATACATACATAGGATTAACCTGATTGACACCCCTGAGCAGCCAAAATCTTGGGAAACTATTGCGTATCCCCACATCCAATCTACGGCTGTACAGCAAAACCTAAGAAAAAACAGAAGACACGATCGACACACTATCTAGCGGCGAATCCCGCCTGAATCTATCCGCATTTAATCCTCCGATATTGAACTACTAGAATGGAACCGACAAACACAAAGCAAGAACCAACCATTACAAGCAATCAATCTACTATCAATCTACCCATGACTTGAAAGTTCTCCCAGCAGCTTGTATGTTTTCAGATTACTGTACTACCTACTAACTGAGATGATGAGCAATATAAACGGTCTCACTAACCTCGCAGCTACCAGAACCCCTAGATAAGCAGCACGGGGGTAGGCGCGCGGCGAGGGCCGGGCATCGAGGAGGAGCGCAGGAACTTCCACGCCAAGACGACGGCGATGGCGGCTCAGCGACGGCGCCAAGGACCCCACGCCTGCCAAGTGAGCCAGCTAGGGTTAGGGTTGGACGGGCGGGCGGGCGGGCAGAGGGGAGGGAGCCAGTGGCGGGCGGGCGGCGCGCTACCTTGTGGCGAAGAGGAGGGCGACGAGGTCGGAGATCCGGCGGTTGAGGGCCCGGCGACGCGCGCACCAGCCGAGATGGCGTCCCGCTCGGCAAAGACTGGAAGCAGCTCCTCCTCGTCCTCGTCCTCCTCCTGGTCCTCCTCCTCCGGCTCGGGCGCGGGCGTGGGGCGGCGGCGCTGGGAGCTGCAGTGGTGGGGGCGTGGGGCGCGGGCGGTGGCGCTGGGAGCTGCAGTGGTGGGGCGGGCGGCGGGGGTGGATTCCGGGGGGTCGGGCGGCGGGCAGGGGACGGAGGGAGGGATGGGCGTGCGGCACAAGGCGGCGTACGGTTGGGGAGGAAGGGAGGGAGGGGAATAGGTGGAGTGGGGAGGGAGCTTACTAATGGCGCACCCAGCGGCGGTGCGCCATTAGTAGTTTTGCAAAAAAAGAATAAAAATTTCAATCTTGGCGCACTCCTGCACAGTGCGCCATTACTAGTTAGAACTAGTAATGGCGCACTTCGTCTGATCGCCATTAGTATGTATGTAAAAATGAAAAAAAAATTATAACTAGTGGCGCACCTTTTGTGTGATGCGCCATTAGTGTCTTCCACACTAATGGCGCATCACCAACAGGTGCGCCATTAGTATATAGTAGTGGCGCACTACTTCCCTGGTGCGCCATTAGTGTCAATCATATCTATAGCCCTTTTCCTAGTAGTGGGGGATGTGCCCAACCCTCCTAGGGGATGGTTCCCTTCACTCTACGGCCCATAAGGCCCTCCGAGAGAGGTGGCCCCTCCCGTTGGACCCCTGGAACCCCTCTGGTGGCCCCGGTACAATACCGGTATGCCCCCGAACTTTTCTGGTGACCGTATGACAACTTCCCATATATAAATCTTCACCTCCGGACCATTCCGGAACTCCTCGTGATGTCCGGGATCTCATCCGGGACTCCGAACAACATTCGGTAATCACATACATATCTTACTTATAACCCTAGCGTCATCGAACCTTAAGTGTGTAGACCCTACGGGTTCGGGAATCACGCAGACATGACCGAGACAGCTCTCCGGCCAATAACCAACAGCGGGATCTGGATACCCATGTTGGCTCCCACATGTTCCACGATGATCTCATCGGATGAACCACGATGTTGGGGATTCAAGTAATCCCGTATACAATTCCCTTTGTCAATCGGTACGTTACTTGCCCGAGATTCGATCGTCGGTATCCTCGTTCCATAATGCATGATCCCGTGACCAACCACTTGGTCACATTGAGCTCATTATGATGATGCATTACCGAGTGGTCCCAGAGATACCTCTCCATCATACGGAGTGACAAATCCCAGTTTCGTTCTGTGCCAACCCAACAGACACTTTTGGAGATACTTGTAGTGTACCTTTATAGCCACCCAGTTATGTTGTGACGTTTGGTACACCCAAAGCACTCATACGGTATCCGAGAGTTGCACGATCTCATGGTCTAAGGAAATGATACTTGACATTAGAAAAGCTCTAGCGCATTTAACTACGATCTTGTGCTATGCTTAGGATTGGGTCTTGTCCATCACATCATTCTCCCAATGATGTGATCCCGTTATCAATGACATCCAATGTCCATGGTCAGGAAACCGTAACCATCCATTGATCAATGAGCTAGTTAACTAGAGGCTCACTAGGGACATGTTGTGGTCTATGTATTCATACATGCATTAAGATTTCCGGATAACACAATTATAGCATGAACAATAGACAATTATCATGAACAAGGAAATATAATAATAATCATTTTATTATTGCCTCTAGGGCATATTTCCACCAGTCTCCCACTTGCAGTAGAGTCAATAATCTAGTTACATTGTGATGAACCGAACACCCATAGAGTTCTGGTGTTGATCATGTTTTGCTCGCGGAAGAGGTTTAGCCAACGGATATGCGACATTCAGATTCGTATGCACTTTGCAAATATCTATGTCTCCATCTTGAACATTTTCACGAATGGAGTTGAAGCGACGCTTGATGTGCCTGGTCTTCTTATGAAACCTGGGCTCCTTGGCAAGGGCAATGGCTCCAGTGTTGTCATAGAAGAGAGTCATCGGCCCCGACGCATTGGGAATAACTCCTAGGTCGGCAATGAACTCCTTCATCCAGATTGCTTCATGTGATGCCTCCGAGGTTGCCATGTATTCCGCTTCACATGTAGATCCCGCCACGACGCTTTGCTTGCAGCTGCACCAGCTTACTGCCCTACCATTCAAAATATACACGTATCTGGTTTGTGACTTAGAGTCATCCAGATCTGTGTCGAAGCTAGCATCGACGTAACCCTTTACGACGAGCTCTTCGTCACCTCCATAAACGAGAAACATATCCTTAGTCCTTTTCAGGTACTTCAGGATATTCTTGACCGTTGTCCAGTGTTCCATGCCGGGATTACTTTGGTACCTTCCTACCAAACTTACGGCAAGGTTTACATCAGGTCTGGTACACAGCATGGCATACATGATAGACCCTATGGCCGAGGCATAGGGGACGACACTCATCTTCTCTCTATCTTCTGCCGTGGTCGGACATTGAGCCGAGCTCAATTTCACACCTTGCAACACAAGCAAGAACCCCTTCTTGGACTGATCCATATTGAACTTCTTCAATATCTTATCAAGGTATGTGCTTTGTGAAAGACCTATGAGGTGTCTCGATCTATCTCTATAGATCTTGATGCCTAATATGTAAGCAGCTTCTCCAAGGTCCTTCATTGAAAAACACTTATTCAAGTAGGCCTTTATGCTCTCCAAGAGTTCTATATCATTTCCCATCAACAGTATGTCATCCACATATAATATGAGAAATGCTACAGAGCTCCCACTCACTTTCTTATAAACGCAGGCTTCTCCATAAGTCTGCATAAACCCAAACGCTTTGATCATTTCATCAAAGCGAATGTTCCAACTCCGAGATGCTTGCACCAGCCCATATATGGAGCGATGGAGCTTGCATACCTTGTTAGCATTCTTAGGATCGACAAAACCTTCCGGCTGCATCATATACAATTCTTCCTTAAGAAAGCCGTTAAGGAATGCCATTTTGACGTCCATTTGCCATATTTCATAATCGTAGAATGCGGCACTTGCTAACATGATTCGGACGGACTTAAGCTTCGCTACGGGTGAGAAGGTCTCATCCTAGTCAACCCCTTGAACTTGTTGATAACTCTTAGCGACAAGTCGAGCTTTGTAGATGGTAACATTACCATCCGCGTCCGTCTTCTTCTTAAAGATCCATTTATTTTCTATTGGTCGCCGATAATCGGGCAAGTCTGTCAAAGTCCATACTTTGTTTTCATACATGCATCCTATCTCGGATTGCATGGCTTCAAGCCATTTGTTGGGATCTGGGCCCGCCATCGCTTCTTCATAGTTCGAAGGTTCACCGTTGTCTAAAAACATGATTTCCAGGACGGGGTTGCCATACCATTCTGGTGTGGAACGTGTCCTCGTGGACCTAAGAAGTTCAGTAGCAACTTGATCCGAAGTACCTTGATCATCATCATTAACCTCCTCTCTAGCCGGTGCAGGCACCACATGAACATCTTCCTGAGCTGCGCTACTTTCCGCTTCAAGAGGCAGTACTTCATCAAGTTCTACTTTCCTCCCACTTACTTCTTTCGAGAGAAACTTTTTCTCCAGAAAGGATCCATTCTTGGCAACAAAGATCTTGCCTTCGGATCTGAGGTAGAAGGTATACCCAATGGTTTCCTTAGGGTATCCTATGAAGACACATTTTTCCGACTTGGGTTCGAGCTTTTCAGGTTGAAGTTTCCTGACATAAGCATCACATCCCCAAACTTTTAGAAATGACAACTTAGGTTTCTTCCCAAACCATAATTCATACGGTGTCGTTTCAACGGATTTCGACGGAGCCCTATTTAAAGTGAATGCGGCAGTCTCTAAAGCATAGCCCCAAAATGAGAGCGGTAGATCGGTAAGAGACATCATAGATCGCACCATATCCAATAGAGTGCAATTACGACGTTCGGACACACCATTACGCTGAGGTGTTCCAGGCGGCGTGAGTTGTGAAACGATTCCACATTTCCTTAAGTGCGTGCCAAATTCGTGACTTAAATATGCCCCTCCACGATGTGATCGTAAGAACTTTATTTTTCTGTCACGTTGATTTTCAACCTCACTCTGAAATTCCTTGAACTTTTCAAAGGTCTCAGACTTGTGTTTCATTAAGTAGACATACCCATATCTACTCAAGTCATCAGTGAGGGTGAGAACATAACGATAGCCACCGCGTGCCTCAACACTCATTGGACCGCACACATCAATATGTATGATTTCCAATAAGTTGGTTGCTCGCTCCATTGTTCCGGAGAATGGAGTCTTGGTCATTTTACCCATGAGGCATGGTTCGCACGTGTCAAATGATTCGTAATCAAGAGACTCCAAAAGTCCATCTGCATGGAGCTTCTTCATGTGTTTGACACCAATGTGACCAACGCGGCAGTGCCACAAGTATGTGGGACTATCATTATCAACCTTACATATTTTGGTATTCACACTATGAATATGTGTAACATCACGTTCGAGATTCATTAAGAAAAAACCATTGACCAGTGGGGCATGACCATAAAACATATCTCTCATATAAATAGAACAACCATTATTCTCGGATTTAAATGAGTAGCCATCTCGTATTAAACGAGATCCAGATACAATGTTCATGCTCAAAGCTGGCACTAAATAACAATTATTGAGGTTTAAAACTAATCCCGTAGGTAAATGTAGAGGTAGCGTGCCGACGGCGATCACATCGACCTTGGAACCATTCCCGACGCGCATCGTCACCTCGTCCTTCGCCAGTCTCCACTTATTCTGCAGCTCCTGTTTTGAGTTACAAATATGAGTAGCCGCACCGGTATCCAATACCCAGGAGCTACTATGAGTACTGGTAAGGTACACATAAATTACATGTATATCACATATACCTTTGGTGTTGCCGGCCTTCTTGTCCGCTAAGTACTTGGGGCAGTTCTGCTTCCAGTGACCGTTTTCCTTGCAATAAAAGCACTCAGTCTCAGGCTTGGGTCCATGCTTTGGCTTCTTCCCGACAACTGGCTTACCGGGCGCGACAACTCCCTTGCCGTCCTTCTTGAAGTTCTTCTTACCCTTGCCTTTCTCTTAGTGGTTTTATTCACCATCAACACTTGATGTTCCTTTTTGGTCTCCACCTCCGCTGATTTCAGCATTGAATATACCTCAGGAATGGTCTTTTCCATCCCCTGCATATTGAAGTTCATCACAAAGCTCTTGTAGCTAGGTGGGAGCGGCTGAAGGATTCTGTCAACGACCGCATCATCCGGGAGATTAATTCCCAGCTGAGATAGGCGGTTGTGCAACCCAGACATTTTGAGTATGTGCTCACTTACAGAACTATTCTCCTCCATCTTACAACTGTAGAACTTGTCAGAGACTCCATATCTCTCGACCCGGGCATGAGCTTGGAAAACCATTTTCAACTCTTGGAACATCTCATATGCTCCGTGCTGCTCAAAACGCTTTTGGAGCCCCGGTTCTAAGCTGTAAAGCATGCCGCACTGCACCAGGGAGTAATCATCACTACGCGACTGCCAGGCATTCATAACATCTTGAGTTGCTGGGAAAACAGATGCTTCAACTAGCGGTGCATCAAGGACATATGCTTTCTTGGCAGCTATGAGGATAATCCTCAGGTTACGGACCCAGTCCGTGTAGTTGTTGCCATCGTCTTTCAGCTTGGTTTCCTCTAGGAACGCGTTGAAGTTGAGGGCAACATTAGCGTGGGTCATTTGATCTACAAGACATATTGCAAAGTTTTTAGCCTATGTTCATGATAATTAAGTTCATCTAATCAAATTATTTAACGAACTCCCACTCAGATAGACATCCCTCTAGTCATCTAAGTGATACATGATCCGAGTCAACTAGGTCGTCCGATCATCACGTGAGACGGACTAGTCATCATCAGTGAACATCTTCATGTTTATCGTATCTTCTATACGACTCATGTTCGACCTTTCAGTCTTCCGTGTTCCAAGGCCATGTCTGTACATGCTAGGCTCGTCAAGTCAACCTAAGTGTATTGCGTGTGTAAATCTGGCTTACACCCGTTGTATGCGAACGTTATAACCTATCACACCCGATCATCACGTGGTGCTTCGGAACAACGGACCTTAGCAACGGTGCACAGTTAGGGGGAACACAATTCTTGATATTTTAATGAGGGATCATCTTATTTATGCTACCGTCGTTCTAAGCAAATAAGATGTAAAATATGATAAACATCACATGCAATCAAATAGTGACATGATATGGCCAATATCACTTTGCTCCTTTTGATCTCCATCTTCGGGGTGCCATGATCAACATCGTCACCGGCATGACACCATGATCTCCATCATCGTGTCTTCATGAAGTTGTCTCGCCAACTATTACTTCTACTACTATGGCTAACGGTTTAGCAATAAAGTAAAGTAATTACATGGCGTTATTCATTGACACGCAGGTCATACAATAAATTAAGACAACTCCTATGGCTCCTGCCGGTTGTCATACTCATCGACATGCAAGTCGTGATTCCTATTACAAGAACATGATCAATCTCATACATCACATATATATATATCATTCATCACATCCTTTTGGCCATATCACATCACACGGCATATGCTGCAAAAACAAGTTAGACGTCCTCTAATTGTTGTTGCAAAAATTTTACGTGGCTGCTATAGGTTTCTAACAAGAACGTTTCTTACCTACGCCAAAACCACAATGTGATATGCCAATTTCTATTTACCCTTCATAAGGACCCTTTTCATCGAATCCGATCCGACTAAAGTGGGAGAGACAGACACCCGCTAGCCACCTTATGTAACTAGTGCATGTCAGTCGGTGGAACCTGTCTCACGTAAGTGTACGTGTAAGGTCGGTCCGGGCCTCTTCATCCCACGATGCCGCCGAATCAAGATAAGACTAGTAACGGCAAGTAAATTGACAAAATCGACGCCCACAACAACTTGTGTTCTACTCGTGCATAGAAACTACGCATAAACCTGGCTCATGATGCCACTGTTGGGGATCATAGCAGAAATTTAAAATTTCCTACACATCACCAAGATCAATCTATGGAGTCATCTAGCAACGAGAGAGAGAGGAGTGCATCTACATACCCTTGTAGATCACAAGCGGAAGCTTTCAAGAGAACGGGGTTGATGGAGTCGTACTCGTCGTGATCCAAATCACCGATGATCCTAGCGACGAACGGACGGCACCTCCGCGTTCAACACACGTACGGAGCGGAGACGTCTCCCGCACCTTGATCCAACAAGGAGGAGGGAGAGGTTGAGGAAGAGAGCTCCAATAGCAGCACGACGACGTGGTGGTAATGGAGTGGTCGTACTCCGACAGGGCTTCGCCAAGCAATTAATCATTGGAGGAGAGGTGTTGGGGAGGGGAGGGGCTAAGCCTTGGATGTGGTGTGCAGCCCTCCCCTCGCCCCTCTATTTATAGGGAAGGGGAAGGGCGGCCCCCTAGATGAGATCTAGAGGCGGCCAAGGGAGGGGCTTGCCCCCCAAGCAAGGGGGGCGCCCCCTCTAGGGTTCCCCCCAACCCTAGGCGCATGGGACCAAGGGGGGGATGCGCCCAGCCCTCCTAGGGGCTGGTTACCTTCCCTCTACAGCCCATAAGGCCCTCCGAGAGAGGTGGCCCCTCCCGGTGGACCCCCGGAACCCCTCCGGTGGCCCCGGTACAATACCGGTATGCCCCCGAACTTTTCCGGTGACCGTATGACAACTTCCTATATATAAATCTTCACCTCCCGACCATTCCGGAACTCCTCGTGACGTCCGGGATCTCATCCGGGACTCCGAACAACATTCGGTAATCACATACATATCTTACTTATAACCCTAGCGTCATCAAACCTTAAGTGTGTAGACCCTACGGGTTCGGGAATCACGCAGACATGACCGAGACAGCTCTCCGGCCAATAACCAATAGCGGGATCTGGACACCCATGTTGGCTCCCACATGTTCCACGATGATCTCATCGGATGAACCACGATGTTGGGGATTCAAGTAATCCCTTATACAATTCCCTTTGTCAATCGGTACGTTACTTGCCCGAGATTCGATCGTCGGTATCCTCGTTCCATAATGCATGATCCCGTGACCAACCACTTGGTCACATTGAGCTCATTATGATGATGCATTACCGAGTGGGCCCAGAGATACCTCTCCATCATACGGAGCGACAAATCCCAGTCTCGATCTGTGCCAACCCAACAGACACTTTTGGAGATACCTGTAGTGTACCTTTATAGCCACCCAGTTATGTTGTGACGTTTGGTACACCCAAAGCACTCCTACGGTATCCGGGAGTTGCACGATCTCATGGTATAAGGAAATGATACTTGACATTAGAAAAGCTCTAGCATACGAACTACACGATCTTGTGCTATGCTTAGGATTGGGTCTTGTCCATCACATCATTCTCCCAATGATGTGATCCCGTTATCAATGACATCCAATGTCCATGGTCAGGAAACCGTGACCATCCATTGATCAACGAGCTAGTTAACTAAAGGCTCACTAGGGAAATGTTGTGGTCTATGTATACACACATGTATTACAATTTCCGGATAACACAATTATAGCATGAAAAATAGACAATTATCATGAACAAGGAAATATAATAATAATCATTTTATTATTGCCTCTAGGGCATATTTCCAACACCTCGCTGGCGCTCCTCGTCGCCATGCGTCGCTTCCAAAGAGCTCCGGCGGAGCCGAGACCCCCTCCAGCCTCTCCGAGCACTCCCAGCTCACCTCCCAGCCTCCAAAAGCCCGTAGCATAGCCGCAGCCCCGTCGGGCAGGCCTCTGGCCACCGCCCCCGACCTAAGCTCGCCGGCAATCCCCGCAGCCCCTCCTCCTCACTCTAGTGCCCCGCAAGCTCGATCCACTCCTCAAGCGACTCGCTAGTGGCTCACTGGTGCCGTCCGACCCCGTTGAAGCCCCTGGTGCAGCCCCATGTCACCGTCGTCTTCAACTCCGGCGAGCTCCACATTCTGCAGCCGCTGGAGAAGCTTGTTCCGCCCCCGCCCGTCCACCTCTAGCCAAACCACGGGTACAGGCAGGTGCGGCTCGACCCCCTCTCTCTTTCTATCGACAATTTTGTTCATTTCCTGATATTAAGCAATTATATTCTTTGTCTGGCAGGGTGAATAGCTCCGGGACTGCCAAGGGAGTTGCAATTTACACACCCGAATGTAAGTAGTAATAGCTAGTTCCGTGCATCTCCCATTGATTCTAGTTTCATCAATACCATTTATCATGCTTGATTATCGGTTTGACTAAACTCTATTTCTCGTAAAGTGCTTGTGGTAGGAAGGCGGGAATAATTTATGTGGATACAACATTTGCGAGTTCATCTACAACTCGACCGCCTCTCAGCGGGGTTACTCTGACGAACAATATAAAGTACGTAAACAATAATATTCACAATTTTATTTTATTACCATCGTTTGTTTTGAGTTTCTTTCATATATATGTATTGACCCCCTTCTTTAAATTAGATGTGGCAGATGCGGGATGAACTCCTATCACATGATCACATATGAGCAATTCAAGAGGAATTGGTGGGATTCTTTCTTGACCACGTCATAAATGAGAAGGGAGAATACCATCTGGAAATTGAAATGGATTTTAGATGTTAGGGATTGTAAGAGATGTTATATTGCATATATGTAGTAGCGTCGAATCGATATACGAAAACTTGTTGTTCGACCAATCTCTAAAAGAAAGAGAGGTCACTTCTCTCTGTATATGTTCATGACGATCTTGTGTAATTAATGGTTCCTTCATTTGCTTACTAGCTAGCGTGTCGAGTTCTCTCTATATGTATAGTAGCTAGCGTCGACCAAGCACGGAGAAAGAGATGTCACTTTTCTCTATTAGCTAGCTAACACAATATGATCAAACCCCTAAATTTTAACCTCCAAAACCCCTAACCCCCCTTCAAAAAACAAAAAACCCAGCATCTGCGAGCTGCTGACGGCGCGGGCACGACGGCCTCGGCACGGGGCGAGAAGGAGGCCGAAGTGCGCGGAGGAGGTGAGGCATGGCGCGAGTCGAGGGAGATCGTTGCCGGAGGGCGGCTCGTCCATGGCAGCAGGGTCGCCGGGCGGCGCGGGGCTCAAGCACGGCGCCCTTCGGAACCAGGGCGCGGCGATGTTGCGGTCAGCACGGGGCCTCCATGGCCGGCGGCCGTGCGGGTCACGCGAGGGGTGGGCGCCTCCTGCACAGCGTACGTCATGCATGTGCGGGAGGGTGGTGGCGCCAGGAGGGGGGCATAGAGAAGAGATGGGTGGAGTGGGGATCGAGTAGATGTGGGCTAGGTTGGTTAAGGGGCTAGTGGGGCGGCTTGGCCTAGCAGGCCGGCCTGGTTTGCGAGATGGGCCGGATGGCCAGTGGGGAGAGGGTCCCTTTTTTCTGTTTTATTTTAGTTTATGATTTATTTTAGTTTTGTAAAATGGAGTAGGATTTTCTAAAATAGCTTGCCACAGAACTAGTTGAGGTTTTTGACGGTGTAAAAGTTCTCAAAAATCCTGAAAAAAATACTGAACCAACACACCTATAATATAACATGATCCAACGGATGGATTGAAAAAAAATGAATGTATGTGTCCTGGACAAAAAGAACAAATGTTTCAATATATATTGATCATGCAGTGAGCTGAAATGCTTGCTTTTTCCGCTGAGGACACATAAATGCATATTTTCACAATCACACCGTTGGATCATCGTATTATATTAGAGTGAGGCTCCCCTATTTATTTCATATTTTTTACTTACTTTTAAACCGTTAAATGTTTAGCAAACCTTAACTAGTTCTATGGCAAGCTATGATAGACACAGTTTTACCTTTATAAAATATATAATTAGTACCTAAATTAGCATTACTAAATATACCACTGCCACAAAAAATTTAACTCATAAATCAAATAGTTTAATATTTTATAAATTATAAAAGGCATTTATTTAATTGTTTAAGCCACTGTTTTATTTGTTTTAGTGCATTTAAAAATTTTATGGAAATGTGGTTTCTCCACCATTATTACCTGTCAATTATTTGTCACATTAAGAACATTTCAGCTTTGACATTTGAAAACTTTTTATCGCTGCACCACCACTGCCGAGATCGACCCGGTATCTAGATGCCGAATCCACAGCACCAACAACTAAAGGCTGGAACTGGAAGGCCGCGCCCTTCCCTTCCTCAACCTCCCGCATGTCCCCATCACCCCCTGACCCCCATGCCACATCCCCCAATCCGTGCTGATCGCGAGGTCAAACACGACATGAGAGCGAGGGCGAGCCGCGGTGCCCCTCCCTGCACGCCACACCCACCTCCGACCACGGGATTTGGCTCATGCATTGCCGCCCTTCCATTGCAGTGCAGCATGCTCCGGCGAGCCGCCACCGACGAGCTCCCGCGTCGATGCTCTAGCTTCCTCTGTGCTACATCCGAAACCATCTTCCCTGGATCCGAGATCTGCCGTGTTCGACCACCTCTCCCACGTGGACGAGGTCCTTGTCCCCACCATGCGACGACGACCTTAGATCTGTTCGCCCCTGCACCGTCACTTCTTGTCTTCATCGTGGATCTCCCATCTTTCTGGTTGTTGATATGACCCTGCGTGGCGGACCAAACGATGATGAGATTATGGGCGGCAGCACCGCAGTGACAAGTGTGTTTGACCAAACTGCCCGTCCTACATGGCAAATGAAGAGACAGAAAACCACTTCCAACTGGCGGATTTTTAGATCTGGTTTTTAAATCGGTTCTGAGACTTGCGGGACGAAATTAATATCGCCCAACAAATATTGAGGGACCTTTTTTTTAGGGACCTGATGTATACTTTCGGTAAACTTGAGGGCCATAAACATTTTTTCTCGTAAATAAATTGGTATTCCAGTACGTGTCCGGTCTCTACATCCGAAGACAATACGTAACCACGCAAATTCTTCTGTAACAAACAAAATCCGAAGCAAAGAAGAGTAACATGCACGGCACGCTGGGTCCAGGAAAGCTCTCGGACTCGGACTGTCAACACGATTCGAACGTCAACAGTACGTGAATTCCAAATAAATAGAAGTCGCATCGAGAAAGGAGAAACATATAGCGAACTCACGTAAAACTGTAGGCAAAGGTACGTATATATCATCCGTAGCGAAAATGATACACTTACGGGCAATTTTCACGGGAAGCTGGCTACGCGCTGACGTGCCAGAACAAGAGAGCGATGTGAGCCGCAGTTCACGCAAAGTGAAAAGTTCAGCGCCAATCAACTGGCTCCCCCTCCGCGTGTAGCCGTTTTCCACGGGCAAGCCGTCCGTAAGTGTAGCATCGTTGTCATCCGTAGCAATCAGATTGTCCTTCAATCGTAGTACCACGTAGAGAGCCCTCGCAAGTCGCAAGCACCAACCCGCCGGCGCCAAGGAAGATCCATGGAGACGCTGCCGGACGACGTGGTCCTGGAAATCTTGGTACGCATGCCGGATGCCCCACACCTGTTCCGCTGCGCGGCGACGTGCAAGCGATGGTGGTTCCTCGTAGCACAACCCACCTTCCTCCGTCGTCGCTGGCCAGACGACACGCACCATCCCTCCTCCCTCCTCGGCTTCTTCGCCGAGGAATATCGATCACCCGGTCCACGGAGCTACAAAATTAGGCATGTGTGCATCCTTTATTCCGGCGCCCTCGTCGCCCTTTCGGCCTCGCAGCCCCATCGCGAGCTTCGCCGACGCCGGCGACATATGGGAATTGCCACTCACCTCGCGCCGCGGCTTTCTTCTCGTGCATCTCGTCGCGGGCCATCACCTTTGGGACGCATTAAACCCTTTAACGGTCGCGCAATGTGCGCACTCTCGCGACGTCCACGTTGGCACTGGGCATTCAATGTTGAAATATGTTTGCCTCGTTGGTCCACTTGTCTGCTAGGGATTAGGCTCCCAGATATACATCGCCCCTCCGCTCCCTTTCTTCATCGTACACGCAAGCTCACACCACCTCTCGGCCGCCGCCGCCTCCTCTCCCATCTCGGATCCTTCTCGTTCGTCGTGCCCCAAGCCCCTTTCTCGCTCGTCGATCTGCGGCAGGTTCGGGGACGCGCAAGGACGAGAGATCCCGGTGGTGGTTGGGCACCATTGACCTGTGCATGGAGGCGAGGCAGAGGGTGGCGGCAGCGCCGCCGGTTACCGCGACGGCAGGCGGCAGTTCGAGGGGCGGGGAGGTCGGGGATGGTTGGATCCGGCAGCCCCTGTAGGATCCGAGGCGGTGGGCGCTCGGGGTCGCCGGCCGGAGCGGATCGACGGCGGACGCAGCCATGGTTTCCTGGCGGAGCTCCGACGTGAGCAGAAAGGCGGCGCGGGTGGGCGACGACTTCCGGCTAGGGAGAGGAGGCGGCCGGGGTGTGGGACAATCTTTATCTGTTTCTGGTCTTGCAAAAATTTTCTCGTAAACAATCTTATGTCTTCAAACGTTTTCAGCCTCGTCATCGACCTTGCCGACCCGGCCGACGAAGCACATCATCCTCTTTCTTTCTTTCTTTAATGCTCTAATTTTCAGAGATCCCGCCAAGACATGTCCTTGGTCGCTGGATAATATATAGATTTTGAATAGTTTGATCAATCTGCATAAGCATGACGTGCTACACAGGTGAGTATTGATTGGAATGCTCATTCAAGGTATTATATTTCTTACTAGCCATTTAAAGTCTGGTTCATTGGCTGGATTACTAGGGACATCTAATGTGTAAAGCTTTAGTTTGCATTGCAACTCATACCTATCTGACTCTGGGACAGGTGAGGGGCAAGCTCTCATTTGATTGTTAATAAGTACACAAGGTTCTCTACTTGTTGACTAACAGTCTATTGGATCTTTGGACTTGAAAAACTAAGAGCCACATGTTGTGTAGAGTGATGAAGCATACTAGTACTATAATCATTCTGACTGTTTTCTATACATGCTTTTGCGAATTTATTGATCTGAATTTGCAATGGTAGGTACAATCCACATTTTCAGGCCAGAAGGAGGATAAATCAGCTCTCGTACATCTTGATTTGAGTGATTTCATGCTCAATCCACTTATATTTGATGGATTCTAAGTGCAAAGTAATTCAAATATACTCTTTTGCGGGCTTAGTTCATTTTGATGGGTGGGACTTTCATGTCATTACTCATTACCGGCTGATTATTGTGATTATTTCATCAGAATCTGCACTATGCTTTATCAGGGCATACTTCTGCTAATTTTGCAAAGGTGGTTTGTTATTCAGAACATAGTGCTATCAAACATATCTCTATGACAATTGAGACGAAGGTTCATTCAACATATGTCCATGCTTCTTGGATGCCTTTGAAAATTCCCTGTGATTTCCCCCCTGAAACATCTAATTGGTCTTTTTTATTCCAGGAGAGATGATTATTTCCTGGGGCCTCATCTTTGGCAAATGCCATCTTATGGGTGTACCCACTTTCACATTTATTTTCAGAGTACATACGAGGGTATTGCACGTGACAGGAACAGAGGATTCCCCCCTGAAACATCTAATTGGTCTTTTTTATTCCAGGAGAGATGATTATTTCCTGGGGCCTCATCTTTGGCAAATGCCATCTTATGGGTGTACCCACTTTCACATTTATTTTCAGAGTACATACGAGGGTATTGCACGTGACAGGAACAGAGGCCGCACAATACCTGTTGTTGCTGATTGTTTTTTCTTCAGCAAAAGATGTTGTTTAAGGTTATTGCTAATCGGCCCTCTAATTTCTCTGGTTGAATTAGCTTCTAGAACATTTCGGTCATTTAAGAAAACTAGATAATTCCCCCGCGCGTTGCTGCGGTACTTTGTTGCAATAATTTTTTGGATATTCTGTTGAGCGAAATTGAAGTAACGAATATACTTGACTTGATGCCCGTGAATAGAGGAGATCAACAGACGAAACTTAGAGCTAGCCTGGATAGAAGTCTAGCTGTTACATCATCGCCAGTAACTGAAACCGTAAAAGCTAATTAAGTTGACATGAAAGGAATTGGTTAGTAAATTCTCTGAGCACAGGAAGCTATCTAGCTAGGAATTAATCAATGGGAAGAAAGATCGCCGAGGTGATCAGTCATCATTCATCAGTCAAGCCTTGTAGACGACGACTAAGCAGGGGGGAATGGCCGTGAGTACTAATTTACAGTATAACAGAATAAACGATGAACAAATTCATTAGAGATCATTGCTGAGACAATGTACAAGAGTGGATAATAGCAGAAGCTGAAACCCCTTGTTATGAGGAGCACATATAGGTTAAACCACAAAGTGTAAAGCAAATGGTTATATTACTGAATAGCTAAAGAGCAGAGATGACATTATAATAGAGATTCTGATGTTAACATTTGAAATGTGGTACAAACACAGTTCGGTATTTATAGATTTATTATGACTAAAAGTACCCTGATACACGTTGAGCAATGGGCACTCGGGTGGTTTAAGGGGAAAAACGTGGGGAAAGGCAAAGAGAAACACGGTGCATTTAAGCATAATCCACCAATGAAGAACCTTCCTGTTTGGTTGTCTCCTCCTCATGTTAACATCTGGCATTAAGAGTACTATTAACTTTCAGTCTAGCTCTGTTACATGAATGGCGAATCTAGTATATGTACATAAAGAAAAATCAGCATGTTATACCTTCGTAAGGCAAGAATAATAACAAAGCACAATCAGAGGCTTGGGTCAAATAGGTTACAGAATGCCTATTAATTATTGGGAGTGAACCATGTCTGGTCTTATTACATCGAAATATGGAAGTATAGTGGGCATTTCTTACTCAGGCACACTGATATGGTTGTAAAGCTTTGCCGGTAAACTAAATACAAAGATTAGTTCAGGAATCATATAGAAATGGATAAATGTGGCCCATGCTTATAAAACATGGCCCAGCTGTTCCAATTCATGTGTTTGGACATGGTTCGGAACCAGCCTGGGAGTAATCTGAGGCAGTAGCAGCAAAAGGTTCGTATTTAAAAATTATAACCACTCAACGACATAGCAGCAAGCAAGGACATGAATGAAATATTGACCTATCAGGCTAGGCTGGCAAATCACAAATTTTCATCGTGCAGGCATCACGTTTTCCGAGGCAGAGTGCCCAGACTTTCAACCAAACATGGTCTGATCCCTTTTAAACACCGGCACAGTGATAACACTACATACATAGTTGAGCCGCTCAAAATTGTAAATATTTGTAGGAAATTTCAAGTCATGAGTCTTGTTTATAACATATCCATCCAGATGCATGTGGTGGCATTCAATGGCATAGATGTATTGTTGCATGAAACAAAAGGTTCATATGAATTGAAGGTTTTTTTTCGTCCGTAGGACAGTGGAAGTTCTCATGTGTGTATTCCGAAACATAGCATTGCAAAAGTTATAAGTAACACAAATAGGAAGATGCAAATGTTGGAAGTAAAAATTGAAGTACCTATTTGGTCTGAATCTTTGGCTTACTCCTGATGTCCATCCTCTTTAGGAAGATACAAATGTTGGAACTGAAAATTGAAGTACCTATTTGGTCTGCATGTTTAGTTTACTCCTGCTGTCCATCCTCTTTGTTGGATCTTTTCGAAGGACTATGGTCATGTTCCTTTGAGCTGCACTTAGATAATATAGTTCTCTCAAGGGGTAAGCCAATCGATCAATAAAACGTACCAGCAGAATACGATATGTGTTCAGTCGTTCCATATAAAGAATTAGAGTGCACCGAGCAAAAAACCGAATGTAGCAAAATTCCAGAATTAACAACCGAGGAGAAGTTGAGAATAGTATGTAGCAGTAGGAGGCAGAAACTGAATGCACCTGTATTTGCAGTGAGGGAAAACCAAGGAAGATGGCTACTTGGGCATCGTCGAGCACGTAGTACCTGAGAAAGTGCAAATTTATGATGCAATCTTCGATATATCATACATAGATAACATGGAGGAAATGGGAGGGAGTTGCTCACCGGAGGCAGCATGAGTGGTGTGGTAGAGACCCAGCCGTACTGGAGGACGATGGGGACGAAATGAGGTGAGGCCCAGCAGACTTTAAAGGGCAATTCATCAGTTTCTTGTGGAGATGGTGGGGAGAGGAAGCGGAGCGCCGTCTGGACAACTATTAGGAGAGGGAGCGTCAGACATCAATTAATCAGCTGGCTATTCACTACACATACTTACATCATAACCGGGGAAGATAGACAGGGTGGGCCGGTGGAAGCAATGGGCAGCATAAATGATGCAGCAGTAGGCTGTATAAGGTTGCTATGGCCTTTTTAATAATAATATATACTTATATATGACTATAAGAAAAGAGGAAATACTCTGAAGAACAGAGTACGATACCTTAAAGTCGACAGATAGCCTCGCCGTAGTCGGGAGTTGGCCGTCCTTGGCAGCAAATCAATAACCAGCAGCAAAGAGCACACCTTTGTGCTGAATCTGGTGGGAGGAGGTGGACTGTCGCTGCTGCCGACACGAATTTGGGATGCGCAGCAATGAGGCCATGGATGAGCACTTGGAAAGGAAGCTTCCATGTGGCCTTCTTGGATAGATTGGCTACACCATGGACACTGCCTGATGTTGCAGCAACTCCGCCTGACGCGCCCGATGACATGGCCTTCGGATCGAGGCGGCCGGACTCCTCTAAACCCGACGAGATCCCCAACCCCGACACCACTGGGCGCTGCTCCCGGGAAGTAGCCATGGAAAGCACCGCGAGTATGGAGAATGAGGGTGAAGGGGAGAGGAGGGAAGGAGGTGGCCGCCGCGGCAGGATCAGTAGTGTGTGGCGGAAGGAAAGGCGGATGCCGGCATGGGAGTGAGGCGTGGCGGGGAAGGAGGGAGCGGTGAGGGGAGTGCCGTCGGGGCTGCGAGGTAGGTCGTGGCGTACACAGGGGGAGCCGGCCCACCATTCCTACTTGTGAGACGGGATCGTGGGCGGGCGGCGCGCCGGAGTTGAGAGAGGGGAAAGCAGGGGAGAGGGGAGAGCGGGGAGGATGGGTCGGAGTTTTCTTTAGGTAGGATGGGTCGGAGTGAGACATGGGAAAGCGGGGGAGAAAGGAAATCCAGCCCAACCCATCGTCCGTGGGCAGGTTCTGTCATGGGTCCAGAGCAGTAACTGAAGCATACTTAGCAGTAACTGAAGCCAACGTGTGTGTTTTGTACTGTGGTGGGTCCCAGCTGTAAGCTTTTAACTAAATGCTGATGTGGAACTGCTGCTGATGTGGATAGGCTGCATGTCAAGAGAAATAGGTTAGTGGGGATGAACTATTTAGGTATTATAGATTATAGATGAGGTGTCTTCTAGCTGGAGTTATGACTTGCACACTTGTCCTAATACATCATCATTTACCTATTGATAAGTGGTTGCAAGATGATGCCAGATTTAATAATGTTGGAGTTGAGAGAGTTATGGAAACAACCATCAGGTCAAAGTAAGCACCACCTGCTGCGCAAAAGTGATGTACGGTGATGACGAGCGCCATTGATTGTGCACGGTGCAGAAGCTTCTATGGGAAGGGGACCGGGCTATCAGGTATGATTTTTCTTCCCATCTCTCCCTTTTTATCATTTCCAGTCTTGCCAAACATTGGATGACACATCTCCAGAGAAGTTTAGTACTGATCTGAATGGAACATGTTTATTTAAATTTCTAAAATTGGGCAATTGAGTTAGTCGGATGCATAATTATCTGCTCCCTCCGTTCCAAATAAGTGACTCAACTTTGTACTAACTTTAATACAAAGTTAATACAAAGTTGAGACACTTATTTTGAGATGGATGGAGTATTATTGTAGCCATCTTTTTATTGTCCATTGTTGAAGATTTATGCCGTTAGCTCGATATATGCTCACCTGAATTTTGGACGGGAATCCACATTAATCTACCCGTCTACCCCAAAACACCATGTTTAAATTGATTTTGGTTCCCTTTTATGTACAGTTTCTAAATATGCTTCGATTGTATTTTGGCAATTGAATATGATTACGTGCAGTAACATGTACTAGCATTTAATTCATTTGGTTGACATGGTGTTACTGAGCTCAGCATGGTGCCCTGAAATATTGGTGATTTTCCCCTGCCTCGCCCATCTCCGTATTTCTTTTTCCGTTGTACACATTGGATTTTGACAATCGTGGTTGTGATCCATGATTTAATTTTGAAAAAAAAGAAGTAAACCACCGGTTTGGACAAGATGAGACATTATTTATTTATTTTGGCTTGCACTGCATGGTCCTCCCTTTGTAAACTAATATATGATCTTAGTGATCTAAAATATCTTATATTAGTTTATAGAGGGGGAATTATGTAGTGTTGCTGCATGGTGATGATTAGTTCATGTCCATCTTTTCACTAAAAACATATGTTGCAATTTTGGATATTTACACAATTGTCTATGTTTCGTTTCTGGAACTTGTTGGAGCAAAATGGTTTCTGATGCATTCAAACATCAATAATTATCAGCGTCAACAAAATTTACAAGACCAGGCCAGTGGATGGTGACTATTTCCACACTTGATCTTTCTATTTGACGCTGCATAACATATTATGGTGTTAGAAGAACAGTCTTCTGTGACCCTCGCAAGAGGGATGTGGTCTACATCGAGGGGTATGATGGCGAGCCAACGATGGCGCCGACAGACAGCTACTCAAGCAGGCGCTGATGAAGGCAAGCGTCGGCTCAGTGGGGGCAGTGGAGGGCTGTGAAAGTAATAAGAGTAGACTGCAATATATTTTCGTAGGCCTTCTTTCCTATGCTATAAATACAAAAATACAAACATATGTGCGACACTACCTTTGGACCAACTATAATGGGTGGTCATCATTATCTCTACAACAGTTTAGGTTGGTCTGGACTTGTTATTTCTTTGCTGCAACTCATGCCTAACGTCCTCTATATATGTGCACTAAGTAACTAGATGCTTGCTTTCCTAACAATTACTCCCTCTGTAAACAAATATAAGAGCGTTTACATTACTAAAATAATAATCTATATGCTCTTATATTTCTTTACGGAGGAAGTATCAATCTGTGATGGACATCAGCTCGTATAACTTTGTTATTTATGTAGACTTGTCCATGTGACTTACGGATGCATATGAGACTCCTAGAAATGCTCTGTTGTGAAAACATGGACCAAACAATCCATCTGAACGGGCAGCAGCAAATCAGATACCGCAGCATCACGCCTCAAGTGGCGCCCCAGCTACTAGTACAAGAAATTAAACCTGACGGTGTGCGACCCGCTCAGTGGCACGAGCCGTGTGCTGCCCACGCTCAAGTACGACAGGCTTTTCAGAATCATAGGTTGTGCTATTCTAACCAGTGCAGACTGTTGCTCCAAGGAACAGCCGGTGTTATCAACCTGCTCGGCCTTCTCCAAAGTGTTAATAATTGGCTTCGACAACGATGACCAACAGTACAGCATCTCCATGTTCTCGTCCGACGAGTCAAGCTGGAGCGCGCCTGAAAACTGCTTCGACCCTTCGGAGCACGGCATTCAGCTGGCGCCTTTACAGGTCAATCGCGTCGTGTGCCAAGGAGCGGCACACTGGCTCTTCAGGGACAATTCAAGCTTCTACACGCTGGACGCGAGTGTTGAGACGGGCCATGCCACCTTGACCAAGCTCTCGGTCACACTCGGCCGCCTCGGCCGCAACTTTAGGGACGTGCCACGGCTCAGCGTCACAAACGGAGTTCTATCGCTGCTCGCCTTGCATAAGAAATGCCTCAGAGTGCAGATCTGGACATGTCGAGGTGACAAAAAGAGCGGAGGTTGCACCAGAGACTGGCGCCACGCTAAGATGATCAAGCTAGAACGACCGGAGCAGAATCATGCCAAGATATTAGTGCATTACATGTGGGCAGGGGAGAGGAGCGGTGTATTTCTTATCAAGGCAAGCCCCTACTTCAAACAGTGTGTGAATGTTGCTAACCTTCAAACCGGGACAGTGGAGGAGGTCATCGACAAGTTTTGCGACGAGTGCACGACGCCTATCCCGTTTGAGATTGATTGGCCGGCCTTCTTCATGTCTCGCTTGGCAGGCGATAGCGTCAAGCAGGCTAAATTGGGAGAAACCATACTGAGCATTGCCAACCTTCTTGGGGGCCAATAGTGGGGTCTATAATTTTCGGTTCAATTGCTATGAGTTGTGCTACATAAGAGCTACATGAGATATAGGTTATGTATGCATGCAAGACTTGATGAACCGGCAACCTTTTTTTTCTTTGCATGCAAAATAAACAAGAATGTACCACGTGCGCATTGGTTAAGAGGCATTTCTTGGTCATATCAAGCATATGCAATTGCGATAGTATATAGTATATTCGTTTGTGCATGAGGTGCATAATGTTGTCTCTGCGATCTTGTTGTCCGATTTAACCGTGCTTCTTTACTTGATGAGCTAGATGAGCCTTTGATGTTTTGTCTAGTAATAAGGTGTCGCATGGCGTTGTGTTATGTGAATCGCCGCTATCTGAAATGGAAGTTTGTAGTTTGTTGTAATTAAATAAAAGATCCATTTGCACCTTTGGCACTATCTTGTTGGTTGCTTAATTAACTTGTTCAATACATTTCCGCGAAGTAGATATCAAGGTAAACATGTAGTAGAAAATTGTGCATGCATTAAATTGTCTGCTCATGATCAAATACACAAAGCAGCAGCACATCAATTGAACATGCACCACGAGAGGATGAGTTCATGGTTCACACCAATGGGAGTGGAGACTCGTCGCTGAACAACAACCTACTCGATGGTGATACGGCAAGGGTTGTCCGGAGGGAGGGTTCCTCAGCGTGGATGTACCTAATGGTGGTTTGGCTCCAGCGAGAACTCGACTTCGAGGTTCAGCGCCACCACTGGCACCGCTCAATTTGAAACTGTTAGTTAAAAACAACTAATATTTCTGGTAGTTTCGGCACACTGGAAAAAGATGACAAAGAAAAAACTCCTCGTTCACATTGGAGCACAATGATAGTTGAACACATCATCATTTCTTCATCATGCCAGGTGCAATCCGAATTATTGAAAAACCAAGGGGCGATTGTATCTAATCATGTACCGTATGCAGAAATTCTGTATCATGCGCCATCTTCTCTTCCAAGTTTTGTTGCTAAGGTATTGCAGTTATGTTCTAATATTGATGTATTCATATGATTTCTCAATATTTTTAGTCAAAATGTATTACTTTTTATATGCTGGTTTCACATGTGACTCATCGTTGAAGAGATAAGGGGCCAGATTGCCCGTAGTTGGTCTCCTAAACTAGTACTGCCTCCATTTCGAATTATAATATATTTTAGATATTTCAATATGAACTACATACAGACTGAAATGAGTGAATAGACACACTACAACACGCATGTATACATCCGATTCAAAAAATAGTTAGAACATCTTATAAAAGGGAACGGAGGGAGTAGAATTTTGTTTGCTCCCATGTTTTTCTCTAGACTTGTAGGTTAGAAGATAGCTTGAGCGTTGTACTTAGTGGATTATATGACTTGACAATTGTTGGCATTTTGTGTAAACTGAATTTACAACGTGTTGACTTCTGACCCGATGCAGCAAATTTGAGTCCTTTTACAATACAACAAACATTTTTGGTCATTTTTATTTCTATGATCGAGGGGCCTAGCACTAGTAGAAAAAGGGCCTATTGTCCCGGTTGGTAAGGGCCTTTAGTCCCGGTTGGTGAACCGGGACTAAAGGGTCGGTACTAATGCCTCCCCCTTTAGTCCCGGTTCAATCCAGAACCGGGACTAAAGGTCGCGGCCACGTGGAGCTCGGCACCCCTTATCACTGCTCAATTTATCCTCTAATCTCTAATCACCCTCATCATTCCAAATCATCTAACTTCCCGAACGGTCACCCGTCGTCCCACTCCGCCAGCCTGAGCACGCTTAACTTCCGGGTTCTATTCTCCCTCGTTTCCAAGTCTGCACTTGTTGTTTTCCTGACAATAGTAAGATGTCAATCCTATTAACCCTCAGGAATTTTGCTTGAGCATGAAGTGACACATTTCACTGTTTGAGTTTCAAACTATTGTTTTTAAAAAACAATAATTATTTAGAGAACAATAGTTATTTTGAATAATTAATTTGACCATTGTTTGACCATAGTTTGACCACAATTTGACCAGATTTGACCAAAATTCAAAATAGCTGAACAAACTATTTAGTAACACTAATATTCTAGAATAATTAGTTTGACCATAGTTTGACCACAGTTTGACCAGATTTGACCAAAATTCAAAATAACTAAACAAATTATTTAGTAACACTAATATTCTAGAATAATTAGTTTGACCATTGTTTGACAACAGTTTGAAATTTTTTCGATTTTTTCCACTCTAGATCTTAAAAGGCCCGTAACTTTTTTCTGTTAGGTTTTTGAGGATTTTGAAAATGTTTAACGGGGTTCCCCTAGTTAAATTTGGATGTAACTTTTCGAGTAGATGATATTTCATATAAATTTTTTTTCATCCGAGTTAGTATGCAAAAGTTATGCCCATATTTACAAATTCCAGAGAGATTTTGCAAATAAAGTCGAAATTCACATTTGCAAATTTTCCCAACAACTAGACCACATATCACATGGGAAACTTATTTTCTTTTATTTTTTTGACATTTCCATCATTTTCTTTTTTTTTTACTGAAAAGGCGATAGGGGGAGTTGGGGTAGAGTTTGAAAATGGGACCTTTAGTACCGGTTCGTGGCACGAACCGGGACTAAAGGTCTCAACCCCATTAGCACCGGTTCGTGCCTCAAATCGGGACTAAAGGTCTAATCTTTAGTCCCGGTTTGAGACATGAACTGGTGCTAATGGGCATCGCACCCTTTAGTCCCGGTTCGTGCCACGAACCGGGACTAAAAACACAGTGAACCGGGACTAATGCCTTAGCCGCACGAACCGGGATAAATGCTCACATTAGTCCCGGTTCATGATTGAACCGGGACTAATGTGAATATTGGCCCCGGACCATAGCCCTGTTTTCTACTAGTGTAGATACAACGATACTACACTACAATTTGTATACTCCCTCCGATTCATATTACTTGTCTTAGATTTGTTCGGATACGGATGTATCTACGTGTCTAGATACATCCGTATCTAGACAAATCTGAGACAAGTAATATGAACTGGGGTAGTACTATAATTAGGCGTCCCGGACAGAAAGGGTATGTCAAGCACTAGGTGTCAGCCGACAGGCCCAAACTTTTGGACGGTCGCAACCTAGCTGCCAGATACAACGATTCCTAGTCGTCGGATTAAGGCTTCGCTTCCATCTCACGAACAACTTCGTCCCCAAATCACGCAAGCACGAACGGACGAGAGCGTGACGAATCGAGTCCCGCTGACCCCGCCATGGGCGAGCGCCACTAACCTTGCCACAGAATAGGTTGTTGTCGTCACCGTCTACTATCTGTTGGCTGTTGGGGAACACAGTATTTCAAAAATATTCCTACAATCACGCAAGATCTATCTAGAAGATGCATAGCAACGAGAGGGGAGCGTGTGTCCACGTACCCTCGTAGACCGAAAGCGGAAGCGTTTAGTAACGCGGTTGATGTAGTCAAACGTCTTCCCGATCCAACCGATCCTAGCACAGAACGTACGGCACTTCCGTGTTCAGCACACGTTCAGAACAATTTTGAACACAAACAATCTTTTGAAAATGAACAACTTGAGAAGTTGGAACGCATTTTGAAATTCTGAACCAATTTAAGAAAATGAGAACAAAATTTGAAACGATAATCAATTTTTTAAAACATGAACAAATTTGAAAATTCATTTTTTTTCTAAAGCACAAACAAATTTTCAAATTATAAACTTTTATGAAATTACGATTTTCTATTGAATAGTACTGAAAATATTATGAAACTTCAAATTATTTGGAAAAAATGAAAAAAATAATTAAATTCCGAACATCTATTGAAAAACATGAACAGAAAATTGAAAGACTTCGATTGTTTTTGAAAACATGAACAAATTTGAAAATTCCAAACATTTTCACAAAAACGCAAAGAATATTTTAAAACGTGATTTCTTAGAATATTCGAACATTTTATGTAAAAGATGAACAAATTTTAAATATGTTGAACTTTTTGTAGTTTGTGATTTTTCTTAAAAAGAAAAAAAATCGAAAAAATGGAAAAATAAATATAAAACGGAAAATGAAACCAAAAAAATAAACAGAAAATGGTGACCAAGAAAAAAACAAAAAATAAACTGGAATACCGGTATATAAAAAAAGAACTGCTTTAGGTAAAGGTTCCGAGAACCCGGCTGCCTCGCTATGCGAAAGTGGCCCGGGCCAATTCTCCGGGTCGAGGATCTTCTGTGCGAATGCTCGGCAGTTTTACGGTCAAGTAGGAGTTTCCTATCAATTGGGTCACACAGCCGAAAATGCTGTACCGCGCCTACTGCAAGCCGGGAGAGTTTTCTAAATTTGCTGCTGGTTTTCTCAGTTCCGGTCTTGTACGTTTTTGTCCTGTTTTAGGGTGTTTTGTTTTTGTTCCGGTTTCAATGTTTCTTCTTTGATTTTTTTTAGTTTGCTTTAATTATTTTTGTTTTTATCTTTTCTCCTATAGATTTTTTGTTTGCAGTTTTCTATCTTGTTTTATGTATAAAAATATTATATTTTTTAATTTAACATTTGATTCACACCTATTTGATTTTAGATCTGCATGAAGTTAAATTAGATATGTGTTGTGAAAAAGTTTTTTAAATGGCATGAAAATATTTTTGAAAGTGCATGTACATTTTTTCTGAATAACCTGTATATTCTTTTGAGAGTATTTGAACTATTCTCTAGTAGTGTGAATATTTTAACTAAGTGAACAATTTTCAGATAGTGACCCACAGAAAAAAAATCAGATAGTGCAAACGTTTTGAGTAAACAGCGTGAACTTTTGTAAAGTGCCGTCAAAATTTATTTATTGCGATTTTTTTGTAAAATTGTATAAACATTTCTTTACACAGTATGAACTTTTTTTGTAGCGTGAACATTCTATTTAATGTACATGATGCTTTTTGCAAAATAGTGTAGACATGTTTTTTAGACTAAGTGTAAACACTTCTTGTGAACAGCTTGACCTAAACCCTAAACCCTAGGCAACCATATTATTAATTATACCCAAATACCTTACAAGGTAATACATCAATAAGCCTGAAGCCATCATCTTGGCAACGCGTGTTGCTACTCCTATCCCTTGGTGAAGGGATACCGAATGTCCGAGCCTAATACCAAACAGACATCACAACAAAGCCTAACATCTAAAGCGGGATGCCCTATCCAAGCCACTACCTAGACTGGGTCACACACCAGTCCGACACACTCCTAGTGAGCACCGCACGCTGTAAGGGCCGTCACCTCCATCTTCCATCGATCCATCCTCAGAGCAAAACTGATGCATCGACCTTACCAGGCCTCTCTACCATCGACGCCACCATGACGCCAGACAGCGTCGCCCTCCTGCGCAAGTTCGTCAACCCGCAACGAACGCCGAGCCTCCACTGCGCCACGCCGCCGAGACCCGCCGTCATCGATGCAGAAAATGAAACCCCGCTCCTCCTCTAGGCCCTTCCAATTAGCACCTGCGCCAAAACGATAAATATGATAAATTGCAATTGCTTCAATGAGTGAGAACATAGTTTGTTAATTTTCAAGAAAGTTTATGGTTCATTCTTTAGCATTGTGCATGAATTGTTACTTAATCATGAGAAGCTTTATGACAATCCCTTGCTGCAATGTTATTGATCATGATGCTACTATGTCCGTATTTGGTTTTTATCAACAATATGTCCATAAATCTGTGGTCATGATTATCGAGTTCGGTATTTGCTTGAGGACAAGCGAGGTGTAAGCTTGGTGAGTTGATACGTCCATTTTGCATCATCTTTTCCTAATATTATTTATTATGTTTTGGGTTGTTATTTGACTTTATGATGCAATTCTAATGCCTTTTCTCTCTTATTTTATGAGTTTCAAATGAAGAGGGAGATTGCCGGCAGCTGGAATTCTAGACCTGAAAAAGCTATAACAGAGATAGATATTCTCCATAGCTCCAAATGACCTGAAAATTTACGAAGAATTATATTGGAATATATAAAAAGTACCTGCAAAAGAAATACCAGGAGGGAACCCACCAGTGAGTCACGAGCTCAGGGCCCGCCGGGGCGTGCCTGGTGAACTCATGGCTCCACCAGTAGGCCTCTGGGGCCCATTTTCTCATATATGATGCTATTTGCCCTAGAAAAAATTCAAAAGAAGACTTTCGGGACAAAGCGCTGTCGTCTCGAGGCGAAACCTGAGCAGGAGCACTTTTGCTCTCCGGCAGAGTGATTCGTTTAGGGATACTTCCCTCCAGGAGGGGGAAATCGAAGCCATCAACATCACCCATGATCCTCTCACAGTGGGAGGACCAATCATCATCAACATCTTCACCCGCACCATCTCCTCTCAAACCCTAGTTCATCTCTTGTATTCAATCTTTGTCCCAAAACCTCAAATTGGTACATGTGGGTTGTAGTAGTGTTGATTACATCCTGTAGTTGATGCTAGTTGGTTTATTTGGTGGAAGATCATATGTTTGGATACTTAAGAATATTCAATACACCTTTGATCTTGAACATGAATATGATTTATGAGTAGTTACTTTTGTTCTTGAGAACATGTGAGAAGTCTTGTTATAAGTAATCATGTGAAGATGGTGTATGTTGTTCTTCCTTTAGTGGTGTCATGTGAACCTCGACTACATGACACTTCACCATACCTGGGCCTAAGGGAAGGCATTGGGGAGTAATAAGTAGATGATGGGTTGCGAGAGTGACAAAAGCTTAAATCCTAGTTTATGTATTATTCCGTAAGGGGCTGATTTGGATTCATATGTTTCATGCTATGGTTAGGTTTCTCTTAATTCGTCTTTCGTAGTAGCAGATGCTTGCGAGAGGGGGTAATCATGAGAGGGTTGCTTGTTCAAATAAGAACAACAACCTAGCACCGGTTCACCCACACATCAAATTATCAAAGTAACAAACGCAAATCAATTAGACATGATGAACGTGACTAGACCAGAATTCCTATGTGTCCTCGAGAACGCTTTGCTTATTATAAGAGAATGTTCTGGCTTGTCCTTTGCTATAAAAAGGATTGGTACACCTTGCTGCACCTTGTTACTATTGTTACTTGCTACTTGTGACAAATTATCCTGTTACAAAAACTATTTGTCATCGCTACTTTTAGTACTTGCGGAAAATACCTTGCTAAAAACCACTTTCATTTCCTTCTGCTCCTCATTGGGTTCGACACTCTTATTATTGAAAGGACTATGATTGAACCCATATACTTGTGGGTCATCAGGGCCCTAGTGACAAGCATTAAGCATAGCAAAATCATAGCAACATCAATCTCAGAACATAATGGATACTAGGGATCAAGTCCTAACAAACTGACTCGATTGATGAATCTCATCCACTCCATCACCGTCCAGCAAGCCTACGAGGGAATTACTCACTCTCGATGGTGAGCATCATGGAATTGTTGATGGAGAAGGATTGCTGATGATGGTCACATATCCCCCTCTTTGAAGCCCCGAACAGGCTCCAGGTCAGCCCTCCCGATGAAGAACGGGACGTGGCGGCGACTCCGTATCAAAAAATGTGATGAAACATTCTCTCTGATTTTTCTCTCGTGAAGAAAGTATTTATGGACATGGAGGTAGGGCAAATGGAGGCTCGAGAGGCCCACAATCTCTGGTGGCGCGCCCTAGGTGTGGCCACCTGCGTTTATGGTTCTATGGTGGCTGATGTCTACTACGAAAATTTATTCTTGTAGACACGTGTTGGGCCTCCAAGCGCAGAGTTTTGTAGGACAGTAGCAATTTTCCCTCAAGTGGATGACCTAAGGTTTATCAATCCATGGGAGGTGTAGGATGAAGATGGTCTCTCTCAAACGAACCTGCAACCAAATACAAGAAATCTCTTGTGTCCCCGACACACCTAATACAATGGCACTAGTTCGGCAAAGAGATGATGATAGAAGTGTAATATGGATGGTAGGAATATATTTTCATAATCTGAATAAATAAAAACAACAAAGTAGAAAATAGTAAATGGGCACACAAACGGTATTGCAATGCTTAAAAACAAGGCCTAGGGTTCGTACTTTCACTAGTGCAATCTCTCAACGGTGCTAATATAATTGGATCATATAACCGTCCCTCAACGTGAGACGAAGAATCACTCCAAAGTTCCTATCTAGCAGAGAACATAAGACGAAATTGTTTGTAGGGTACGAAACCACCTCAAAGCTATTCTTTTCGATCAATCTATCCTAAAGTTCGTACTAAAATAACATGAAGCAATTCTTTCCGATCGATCTAACGAAGAGTTCGTACTAAAATAACACCAAAGCAAATTCTTATTCATAATATTCAATCCAACACAAAGAACTTCAAGAGTGCCCCAATATTTCTACCAGAGAAACAAAGACAAGAACGTGCATCAACCCCTATGCATAGATTACCCCAATGTCACCTCGTGAATCCACGAGTTGAGTGCCAAAACATATATCAAGTGAATCAATACGATACCCCATTTTCACCATGAGTATTCAATGCAAGACATATATCAAGTGTTCTCAAATCCATAAAAGTATTCAATCCGATAACAACGAAATCTCAAAGGGAAAAACTCAATTCACCACAACAAGATAGAGAGGGGAAAACACCATATGATCCGACTATATTAACAAAGCTCGCGATACATCAAGATCGTGACATCTCAAGAACATGAGAGAGAGAGAGAGAGAGAGAGATTAAACACATATCTACTGGTACAAACCCTCAGCCCCGAGGGTTGACTACTCCCTCCTCATCGTGGTGGCCGCCGGGATGATGAAGATGGCCACCGGAGATGATTCCCCCCTCCGACAGGGTGCCGAAACAGGGTCTAGATTGGTTTTCGGTGGCTACAAAGCCTTGCGGCGGAAGAACTTCTGGTCTAGGTTAACCCCGAGGGTTTCTGGAATTTTTGGGAGTTTATAGGGTAAAGAGGGGGTGCGGGAGGCCACCGAGGTGGGCACAACCCACCTGGGCGCACCTGGGCCCCCAGGTGCACCCTGGTGGGTTGTGCCCCTCGGGTCACCCCCAGGTGCTTCTCTGGCCCATCCTGGGTGTTCTGGTCCATAAAAAATCTCCAAAAAGTTCCACGTTGTTTGGACTTCGTTTGATATTGATTTCCTTCGATGTAAAAAACAAGCAAAAAACAGCAACTAGCACTAGGCACTGGGTCAATAGGTTAGTCCCAAAAAATGATACAAAGTTGCTATAAAATGATTGTAAAACATCCAAGAACGATAAAATAACAGTATGAATACTTCATAAATTATAGATACGTTGGAGACGTATCAGCATCCCCAAGCTTAATTCCTACTCGTCCTCGAGTAGGTAAATGATAAAAGAAACAATTTATGAAGTGTGAATGCTAGCAAAGTGCATAAGTTTGATCAATGATAATTTCAATCACTTCTCCTAGCATCATGACAACAACTATTTCTTATAGAACTTCTCATGTTATAGTAGCAACCAATTCACATGTTAAGGTTCATACAATGAATTCTCTTGAAACTCAACAACCGATGTTCTCAGTCACCAAGCAATTGCAATTCAACTTATTCAATAGAGTATAAGTATGATCTCCACATACTCAACCATCATATAGTCTTTTATGATTGCTAACACTCACCGCATACACATGAGCAAAACGTTTCAACCAGACACATAGAAGGATAGGGGCTTATAATTTCGCCTCCCAACGTATTCACCTCAAGGGTGGTGTCAACAATAATAACTCATGCTACCCATATCCAACTGGATATATGTGCCTAGACCTTTCCTCACCACATGATGCTTGCCAAAAGAGAAACATAAAAAGGAATAGAGAGAAGAACTTTGACTCTTTGCATGAAAGTAAATACATAAAATTAAAAGATAGGCCCTTCACAAAGGGAAGCAGAGGTTGCCATGCGCTTATTTGTTTGTATGCTCAACCCCTTAGTGCAAAAGAACGTGAAATTATATTGCCCCTTATGTTAGGAACCTTTATTATGCAGTCTGTCGCTTTTATTCTTTGCCATCACAAGTTCGTACAACGCTCAATTTTCTGTTACACTAAATGATCTAACACATTTAGAAGCAATTTTTATTGCCTTATTGCACCGATGACAACTTACTTGAAGGATCTTGCTCAATCCTTAGGTAGGTATGGTGGACTCTTGAAAATAAGATGTGGGTTTAAGGGTTTTTGGATGCACAAGTAGTATCTCTACTTGGTACGGAGTTTTTGCCTAGCAAAGATGGGGGGCAAGCACCACATGTTGAAGGATGTACGACAATATAACTTCTATGTGAATATGAACAAACATAAACCATTACGTTGTCTTCCTTGTCCGACGTCAACAATTTTGGCATATAATATTTTGATGGGGGCTCACAATCACAAAAGATTTCCAGGATAGTATATTTGCATGTGAAAGTTCTCTTCCTTCTACTAATTATTCACGAATTGCTTGTATGACCAATATTGTGATTGTCAAGCTTCAAAAGATTTCACTTTCTAAACCCAATGTGAAGCTACCACTAGGCATGATATAATTTCAACTTCATGATATTCAATTTATTCAACAATTTACTCATAGGATATAAGTGAAGCACAAGAGTAAATGATGAGCTACTCCAAAAAAGATATAAGTGAAGATCAAGCGAGTAGTAAGTAAATAGGTAGCTATTTGAGGACTCTCTCTTATTCAAAAACTTTCATATCTAAGCATTTTATTAAAACAACAAGAAAAACAAAATAAAATGACATTCCAAGAATAGAACACATCATGCGAAGAAGCAAAAACTTAGGCTTAACGGATACTAACCGATAGTTGTTGAAGAAGAAAGGTGGGATGCCTACCGGGGCATCCCCAAGCCTAGATGCTTGAGACTTCTTGTAATATTATATTGGGATGCCTTGGGCATCCTCAAACTTGAGCTTTTGTGTCTCCTTAATTCTTCTCATATCACGGTTTTCCTAAATCTCAAAAGCTTCATCCACACAAAACTCAACAAGGACTCGTGAGATAAGTTAGTATAAACCAATGCAAAAACCTTATCATTCTCTATTGTAGAAAATCACTAAAATTATTATTCAACATTTCACACTAAATGCCTCTGCATATTTAATACTCCTATCCTCAAATAGAATTATTAAATAAGCAAACATATGAAAACAATGCAAACATAACAGCAATCTGCCAAAACAATACAGTCTATAAAGAATGCAAGAGTATCAATACTTCCCTAACTCCAAAAGTTTTGAAAATTTACCACACTGTAGAAAATTTATCAGAGCTTGTTTTGCAAACAGTTTCCACATTTTATCACATTCTGAATTTTCTAGGGAATTTTTGCAACATCGATAAACTTTCTGTTTTGAAATAGCAACATGTAGACTTGCAAAATAAGCTTGGTGAAGGCTGTCCTTGCCAATTTTATTGAAATAAAAGATGCAAAACATTATTCTAAATAATAGAAAGCAAATCCTAACAAAATAAATTGACGCTCCAAGCAAAACACATATCATGTGACGAATGAAAACTTAGCTCCAAGTGAGGTAACCGATAATGTTGGAGACGAAAGAGGGGATGCCTTCCGGGGCATCCCCAAGCTTAGTCGCTTGGATATTCCTTGAATATTACCTTGGGAGCCTTGGGCATCCCCAAGCTTAGGGTCTTGTCACCCCCTATTCTCCTCATATCGACATCTCACCCAAAACTTGAAAACTTCAATCACACAAAACTTAACGGAACTTTGTGAGATAGATTAGTATGAAAAAGAGCAAACCATTTCACTTTTGGTACTGTCAAAGACAAGATCCATAATTGTTCTCACACAATGCCTACTGAATCATATCATTTCCACAATTTATATTTAGCAATATAAGCCGTCCTGATGGTTTCCCCGCAGAATTCTATCAGAATTTCTGGGATATCATCAAGGCTGACCTTTTGGAGTTGTTCAATTGTCTTCATGCCAATCGACTTGATCTATTCAGAATAAATTTTGGCGAGATTGTCTTGTTGACGAAGATTAAGGAGGCTGAACGGATTCAACAGTTCAGACCCATATGTCTCCTTAATGTTAGCTTCAATATTTTCACCAAAGTGTCTACGAATAGGTTAAACTTGATAGCTGACCGTGTTGTCCGTCCATCTCAAACGGCCTTTATGCAAGGACGAAATATACTAGATGGTGTAGTAATCCTGCATGAGACCGTCCACGAGATGCACCGAAAAAACATGAGTGGAGTGATATTCAAAATTGACTTTGAAAAGGCATATGACAAGGTCAAGTGGTCTTTCCTTCAACAGGCCCTAAGGATGAAAGGTTTCTCCGATAAATGGCGCCAGTGGATCCACAATTTTGTAACTGGAGGTAGTGTGGCCATCAAAGTAAATGATGATGTAGGTCATTACTTTCAGACAAAAAAAGGACTACGGCAGGGTGACTCTATGTCCCCAATGTTATTTAACATTGTCGCTGACATGTTGGCGGTTCTGATTGAGCGCCAAGCAGGGACGGCCAGATTGCAGGAGTAGTGCCACACCTTGTGGATGGTGGCCTCTCTATTTTACAATCGCCGATGACACAATTCTATTTATGGAACATGATCTGGACAAGGCTCAAACCTGAAACTCTTGCTTTCAGCGTTTGAACAAATGTCGGGTCTCAAAATAAACTTCCATAAAAGCGAATTGTTCGCTTTGGAGAAGCCGTTGAGGCGGCGGCCGATTATCTTGACCTATTTGGTTGCGCACATGGCCAATTTCAATTAAATATCTGGGAATACCGATTCATTATCGACGCCTCACCATTGCGGAGTGGAAGCATGTAGAGGAGCGTCTAGAGAAGCGGTTGAGTAGTTGGAAAGGAAAACTACTCTCGGTTGGAGGACGGTTGGTTTTGATTAACTCTGTCCTCACAAATATGGTTCTCTATATGCTTTCTTTCTTTCAACTCCCAAAGGGGTCCTAAAAAGACTGGATTATTTTAGATCCGATTCTTTTGGCAAGGAGACGGTGAAAAGAAAAAATACAGGCTGGCCAAATGGAGCGTGGTTTGTAGGCGAAAGACCAAGGAGGGCTCGAATTCATGACTTGCAGGTCAAAATGAGGCCCTACTCAAGAAATGGTTGTTCAAACTTCTTCTTGAGGATGGTGTTTGGCAAACCATGCTGTGCAACAAGTATCTAGGTCAAAAGTCGGTGTCCTAGGCATTTTGGAAACCTGGCGATTCACACTTTTGGGCTGGCCTAATGGCGGCAAAGAAACATCTCTTTCTCTTTGGGTCTTTCACGATAAAGGATGGGTCGGAGACTTCGTTTTTGGGAAGACATCGGCTAGGCAATGCCAGTCTCCGAGAACAATATCCAGGCTTATACAACATTGTTCGTGATAAGAATAATACTATTGCGCAAGTGCTCAGTTCATTCCCGCCAATATTTCGTTCAAAGGGATTTGATTGGCCCCCGACTTGTGTCATGGCATAATCTTTTATCCCGACTGGATTCAATTAACCTGACACAAGGCCGGGATGTGTTTCGCTGGAACCTTACTACATCAGGGTCTTTCACTGTAGACTCTATGTATCGTGCGCTCACACATTCTGAGGTACCAGTGAGTAATAACAAGAAAATTTGGAAGCCCAAGATTCCATTAAAAGTGAAAATTTTCATGTGGTATCTTCGTAGGGGGGTTGTGTCAACCAAAGACAATCTCGCACGACGCAATTGTCAAGGGAGTAAGAAATGTTGTTTTTATACTCATGACGAGACAATCAAACACCTCCTTTTCCAATGCAAGTTTGCACGTTCTACGTGGTCAGTCATCCAAATAGCGTCAAATTTGTATCCGCCCACAACTGTTGCCAATATTTTTGGTCATTGGCTGGACGGTATTTCAAATAGGTTCAAAACGCTAATAAGGGTGGGAACGTATGCCTTAATTTGGTCGGTTTGGCTATGTACAAATGATTTTGTTTTTAATGGAAGAAATGCTTCTCCTCTACTGGTTATTTTCCGCTGTACACAATTGCTACGTATGTGGTCTATGTTACAACGACTGGAGGACCAACCGCTGTTCAAGGCGGTCTGTATGCGATTGGAGCAGGTGGCTATGGAGGTTTTTTCCCAACATGGGTGGCAACAAAACCTTCGGATCGATCCACCACCTCCTTCGACATAGGCATAGTGTCGGTCTATAGGGCTCTACTGTTGCCGATTTGTCGGTTTTTTCATCAATTTTTTGTCAGACCTTCATATTGGGTCGTGTGCATCCTAGTTATGCAGAGGCCGGGTGTGATGCTACATTTGAGATAATAAAATCGCCCTTTATCGAAAAAAAGAAACTAGAAAACAAGCAAACTATGCATTGAAAACAGTATCTGTCAAAAACAGAACAGTCTGTAGTAATCTGTACTCCAACCATACTTCTGCTACTTCAAAAATTCTTAAAAAATAGGAAAACTTGGGAAATTTTTATATTAATCTTCTGAAAAAGAATCAGAATTTTATCACGCTTCTGTTAAAAATGAGAATTGTTTTCCTGACGCAAAAGTTTCTGTTTTTCAGCAAGATCAAATCAACTATCACCGTAAGCCATCCCAAAGGTCTTACTTGGCACTTTATTTAAACAAAAGCAATAAAACATGATTACTACAGTAGCATAATTATGTGAACACCAAAAACAATAGGTAAAAGTTTTGGGTTGTCTCCCAACAAGCGCTTTTCTTTAATGCCTTTTAGCTAGGCATGATAATTTCAACGATGCTCGCATAAAAGATAAGAATTGAAACATACCAAGAGCATCATGAAACACATGGAAAGCACATTTAAGCCTAACCCACTTCATATGCATAGGGATTTTGTGATCAAACAACTTATGGGAACAAGAATCAACTAGCATAGGAAGGCAAAACAAGCATGACTTCAAGATTTTCAACACATAGTGAGGAAACTTGATATTATTGCAATTCCTACAAGCATAAGTTACTCCCTCATAATAATTTTCAGTATCATCATGAATGAATTCAACAATATAACTATCAAATAAAGCATTCTTTTCGTGATCCACAAGCATAGAAATTTTATTACTCCCCACATAAGCAAATTTCTTCTCATCAATAGTGGTGGGAGCAAACTCAACAAAATAACTATCATGGGATTGAAAATTAAAATCATGATGACAAGCTTCATGGTTATCATTATTCAATATAGCATACATGTCATCACCATAATCATCATAGATAGCAACTTTGTTTTCATAATCAATTGAAGCCTCATCCAAAATGGTGGATTCATCACTAAATAAAGTCATGACCTATCCAAATCCACTTTCATCATTATAATCATCATAAATAGGACGCATGAAATCATTATAAAAAATTTGCACATCAAATCTTGGGGGTCTAAAATATCATCTTCATCAAACATAGCATCCCCAAGCTTGTGGCTTTGCATATCATTAGCGTCATGGATATTCAAAGAATTCATACTAACAACATTGCAGTCATGCTCATCATTCAAATATTTTGTGCCAAACATTTTATTGACTTCTTCTTCTAACAATTGAGCACAATTTTCCGATCCATCATTTTCAAGAAAGATATTATAAAGATGATCAATAATATGATGCAACCTCAATTCCATTTTTATGTAGTTTTCTTTTATAGACGAAACTAGTGATAAACAAGAAACTAAAAGATTAAATTGCAAGATCTAAAGATATACCTTCATGCACTCACCTCCCCGGAAACGACGCAGAAAAGAGCTTCGTTGACGGGGTGTGAGTTCCGCTTACCTAACCTCCCCGGCAACGGCGCCAGAAAAGAGCTTGATGTCTACTACGCAACTTTATTCTTGTAGACACGTGTTGGGCCTCCAAGCGCAGAGTTTTGAAGGACAGTAGCAATTTTCCCTCAAGTGGATGACCTAAGGTTAATCAATCCGTGGGAGGTGTAGGATGAAGATGGTCTCTCTCAAATGACCCTGCAACAAATACAAGAAATCTCTTGTGTCCCCAACACACCTAATACAATGGCAAATTGTATAGGTGCACTAGTTCGACAAAGAGATGATGATAAAAGTGTAATATGGATGGTAGAAATATATTTTAATAATCTGAATAAATAGAAACAGCAAGGTAGCAAATAGTAAACGGGCACAAAACGGTATTGCAATGCTTAAAAACAAGGCCTAGGGTCCGTACTTTCACTAGTGCAATCTCTCAATAGTGCTAATATAATTGGATCATATAACCTTCCCTCAACGTGCAACGAAAAATCACTCCAAAGTTCCTATCTAGCAGAGAACATAAGACGGAATTGTTTGTAGGGTACGAAACCACCTCAAAGCTATTCTTTTAGATCAATCTATCCTAGAGTTCGTACTAAAATAACACGAAGCTATTCTTTCCGATCGATCTAACCAAGAGTTCATACTAAAATAACACCAAAGAAAATTCAGATTCATAATATTCAATTAACGGTATAGTTCAATGATCCATACTTGACTTATGATACATGCATGAACTGGTCTTGATTATGAGCTTTACAGATCTGCTGTCGAATCATGTAAGCTGAGTAATGCATTTCTATATCATGCAAATATCAGTGCAAATGTCGCATTGCTTAATGCATGGAATTGAATGCTATCAATTTGCAATTTCTAATGAAGTATAATTCCATATGATTTACATTCTAATACATTATCACTGTACATGTGAAACTTTGAAATTGCCTATGCTATACCTATCATTGATATGGTATACATTAACAACTGTCAGATTATCTATGTACTTGCTATCGTGACTAGCCTATGTGCAACGAGCTGTGATGCATTAGTTATATTTTTAAATTAACTGTTATATGACTTTGATGCATCTATCGTCTTTGCTATTAATTTTAAGAGACTGAGACTTCAGACATGTGAATTCATCGAGTATATGACTCAGATTGCTCATATCTCAAGATCAATGCAATGCAAATCACAAAAATACTTCACAGAGTTTCCATCGAAGTTGTCAATTGTCAGGGACCTCATGCAATCTAATATGCCTATTATTAGCTCAAGTGCTTGATCATTTCGCAACTCATAGATTCAAGCGAAATTCAAACTCTACTGTATCATAGCAGCTTACGAAACTATGAGTTGAATACATTCGTCTTAACCACATTGATCAGATATCCATCCGTACATTTCGAAGCTACATACCATAATTGCATAAGATCATGGAAGTCATAAGCATCATGTGATCGACATTAGCTAGTATTGATGTATAGCTCAAATGTCAGATTTGCAATGTCTAAAGTGATTGATTGGAATTGTAGTTACTTTGTACTTAGAATTGATGAAATCTATCATTAATCATTTCGAGATGTTTATACGAATTATGATATGTAAATGAGTCATGATACTGCATAGTTGACTCCAGTTGAAAAGCTATGAATCTGAGCATCTGACTGAAGATGCCGATATTAAGTGAAGCATGCTTCATCAGAAGTCTCTATAGAATTACATGGATAGGTAATGAGTGATTAATAGATGCAATAGAATTTCAAGGTAGCATATTGCACGATCGAAATATATGAGTAGCACATGGCACGCTATGAAATGTCATTGATCGATCATGATCTTATCCAACAATGTAATGATCAGCATGAAAGGGGTCAGCAAGTGTTGTCTAGACATTAAGCATCTCTCAGAATTGATCTTAATCAAGCAACATAACTGACATGAATGAGTCTACCACTCACGAAGTCTTCACAAATCTCATCTCAGACTTGACTGATAATGTTGATCATAAGATTTATATCATGTCTGCTATATGTTTGCTGAATGATCACATATTAGATCTGACATAATTATGCATTCAACTATGTAAGATAACATGCTGACAAACTGATCTAGATACACAATCTATGATTCGCAATCTAAAATATGAACTTGCCAAGTATTGCATAGTGTGAATATGACATGAACTCATAACTTATACAACAGTGAGATCAAGCAAACATTTCTATACAACTGAACTAAATCTCAACTTATCACAGCAAGTCTCATGTCATAAATATTCAATGAAACATTTTCAAGTGTAAGACTAAAGTATCACTATGCATATAGACAATAGTCAGAATACTGTAATACACCAGTGCAAATCTGTATGAACTTCTATGGCCGAACATATAAATTCATTTAGAATACACATCTTAGACATCCACAGCTTTATGACGTGACAATTACTCAGTAATGCACTATCAGTACTAATCATCATCTTTCAGATGAAATGGCGCACAAGCTGAATAAATCAGAACGAGATACTTCATCAATGATAATCTACAGTGTCTAATCAGATGCATATGAGTAAACACTATAACTTGCATCAAGCTACTACATAGAATTCAATGGCAACTAAGCATGCAATCAAACAGTAGAGACACAGGTTCGATAGCTCACTGTAATATATCTGGAGACAATGATAATTCACAGATATTGACAATCACCAAGTGATACACAGTCAATGTAGAAGATAAGCTTCACCCAAGTATGACTCAAGAATCTAGCATAGTCTACGAATTCTAACAATTGCTTCCGTATTCACAGATCTGTGTACATAGCACAAAGACTTTTATATGTATGGCTACGAAATTGTTACGATGACATGACTGAACGATTTGCTGTCTAACGCTCATAACCTGAGGTAGTATCGCAGTGACGTGTGATCATACCATGAACATTGACAGATCCATCTGACTGTCTGAGCATTCACAATGTATCAAAGTTCTCCAGTAGTTCATGTCAGAGTTCGAGCTGATATTAATATTCGAAAGTCAGACAATGACAACTGTTCGATGAAGAACACTAGGCATATCATCAGTGTCACCAGAAGTCATAAGGTAACAAATATGGTTAAACATCAAGATATCATAAATCGCAATTAAACTGATTCAAAGATACAGCTATACGTTCACATCGACTAACTAGTTACATATCCTACGATTAGAATTGTACACAAGAGTACCTCAGAAGTAATGTTAATAGTGTCAAGTGTATAAAGTTATAACTAGTTGAGTAACGTGACATCACATGTAGAAATATCATCTGAATGAATCCAATAATTGCATACCAATGTCTGTCAGATTAAATGATTATGAATTTATAAGTAACTAAATGCTCGAAATGATATTGTTGTAACTCAGTCTTCATGAGAATCAGTGCTATACTACTTATAAATCTATGCAAGTTGCAACCATCATCAACAGATGTAGTCAAATCATAATGTTAATAAAACGATAGTTATGACTTTCCATTAGTTAATCATATGCTAATAGTCAATTCATACCATTTCAGAAATAAAGCATAGACTAACTATGCTCACATCAAGGAACATAAATGATACAAAGATCTGCAATAATACTATGATCAACATGTACTAATGAGTAACTTGAACCATATTTGATTATCAAGACTTGACATAAATTTGCATAGATTCATTCAATTGATTATTCAAGAAATTTCAAGTGACAAATACTATGTAATACATACGATCAACTAGAAATGAACATAATAGCATCATTAAACTAATTCAGTAACTTCATCATCTAGTTGACATATAAGTCCAGTAAAGCATTAATTCAACTATTGTATCATGTCCATGATATCAAGTACATCAATGTGCTTATTGATATTCTAATACAATTTAGCATACAATTGTATAGCATAGAATTGTATGTAGCACTATCCTTGAGTAAATTCATACCATTAGTCTGTGGCATGTATATCAATAAACATTTATTTCTTCTTGTCAAATATACTTATGATCATAATCGAAATTGTAGCTCACACAATGTTGATGAATATTTATGCAAAGTATATGCTACTTATTCTATTATGACTTTACAATATGAGCTTCAACATTTTCTAATGATGTACTAAATCACTTAAGTCAATGCATAGAATTAGGCTTAATTCATATACAATATTGAATGACAAGAGATGCTATGAGCCAACTATGTATGATCAAGCATATTCTAATACAATGAGACTAAGAATTATGAATTGAGCTTCATTATCAACTAACAATTATTTCATAATATTGATTCATCAAATATCAAAAAAATGTTATGCACATAGATATACACTAGATAGCTAATATAGGAATGCATTTAGACCTAAGTGATGTCATAACTAAGCCATACTTAGAAGACCATAAGACATATTTGCAAAATAACTTAGGTAAACTACAATTTATTATCATACATATTATTAGTAGCTACAAGTTAAGAGTGCAACATGAATATGCTAATTGTCCAACTACAATTTCACTATGTATAACTAGATCAATGATATACAATAACATCATAACTAATTATCCATAATAATATATACACATTTAAATGCTTCAATTCAATATACATAATTAAGTAATTAGCAACTTAGAAAACACATTAGATAATCTAGATCTAACTAGTAACTAGCATGAAGAATATCAATATGACTAGCTACTGCCATTATAACCTAGAATTGTAAATAGTGATATATATCGCAATCAGCTCAACTAGAATTCACAATAACATATGCTGGCATAATATTAAATTCACTATAATCTCTAGATGTAGACTCATATTACTTCAGATAGTTTATAAATGTGCAAAGTTCCTTGAATTATCAATATTGTTGATACAAGTTATACATAGATACATTACCAATACCAAATCTGCTTAAACAATCAGAATTCACAAATTTACATGCAAATTAAAACAGCTAACTTAGACAATGTTATAGCTTGTCAAATGAAACTTCACTATTAATTAAAACATGAATCATAGAATTATTCACCAGAAAGCATATGACAAATCATTTATACAGTAATATAGATCATAGATAGTATCCTACAAATAAGCTTTAAATCAAGATACTTGTAACATTGTATATTGCAAACTAAGCATATCTCAATTTTACTGATCATACAAATTATTTTCATTCAAATCTCTAATTACGTTAAACATCTCAAATGTTACAATAACTTGACAAGCAATAGTAGATCAAACTAGTAATAAAACTGCAATATTCTAATACTGACAATACAATATCAAATTTTCACGCAACCAATGCATATCAATTAATCTAAATAGCAAATATTGAATATAATACTACTTCAACAAATCATAGCATTAACTGTAATTAACTAATGATGAAGATTGTTTGCAAATTCTTATCGAAACAAGAATACTGACACATCTATAAATTCAATAGTTGACCATAATTTGCAAGCTAACATATTGTAAATTCGCAATATATTGTTACAGATCACAAAGCTTGATCATGCAATTTCAAATCAACTTTTAGAAGCTATATTAAAAATTAAACATTGTCTAATTATGTCTAAGACATTAAGTCAAAACTTCATAATCAATTGTAACATGACTATACTAACTTTAATGAGCAATTATCTTATAGCAAATTTTGACAAATATGCATACAACAAGCATGACACTAACAATCATAATTTAAGGCAATATTGAGAAACTAATATATCAATATTGTAACTAAAAATAGTAATCATATTCCAAAATTTGTAATCACATGATAAGTCACAATATCATACTTATGCATTATAAAATCTTGACAATAAACAATATGAAATTAAAATCAAAGATTCAATAATTTACTTACATGCAGAATATGTCAACTCATATGAATATATACTAAATCAATATACACATATAATTTTCACACAATGTATAGACATGATATTACTAGCAATCAATGCATATAATTACAAAACTAATTTGATCATAACATAAGCTATTCAAATAGTTACATAATTCATACAATCAAAATAAAACATTGTAACATCATAAGATCTTACACATAATAACATCATGAAATGTGTATCATACAATATCAAATATGAGCAAACTATTCAATATATGAATGTCTAATATTTCAATCAAATATGTTCATATAGTGCTTCATAATCAGGCAAGCTCTCATTTGATTGTTAATAAGTACACAAGGTTCTCTACTTGTTGACTAACAGTCTATTGGATCTTTGGACTTGAAAAACTAAGAGCCACATGTTGTGTAGAGTGATGAAGCATACGAGTACTATAATCATTCTGACTGTTTTCTATACATGCTTTTGCGAATTTATTGATCTGAATTTGCAATGGTAGGTACAATCCACATTTTCAGGCCAGAAGGAGGATAAATCAGCTCTCGTACATCTTTGATTTGAGTGATTTCATGCTCAATCCACTTATATTTGATGGATTCTAAGTGCAAAGTAATTCAAATATACTCTTTTGCGGGCTTAGTTCATTTTGATGGGTGGGACTTTCATGTCATTACTCATTACCGGCTGTCAGGTATGATCTTTCTTCCCATCTCTCCCTTTTTATCATTTCCAGTCTTGCCAAACATTGGATGGCACATCTCCGAAGTTTAGTACTGATCTGAATGGAACATGTTTATTTAAATTTCTAAAATTGGGCAATTGAGTTAGTCGGATGCATAATTATCTGCTCCCTCCGTTCCAAATAAGTGACTCAACTTTGTACTAACTTTAGTACAAAGTTAATACAAAGTTGAGACACTTATTTTGAGATGGATGGAGTATTATTGTAGCCATTTTTTTATTGTCCATTGTTGAAGATTTATACCGTTAGCTCGATACATGCTCACCTGAATTTTGACGGGAATCCACATTAATCTACCCGTCTACCCCAAAACACCATGTTTAAATTGATTTTGGTTCCCTTTTATGTACAGTTTCTAAATATGCTTCGATTGTATTTTGGCAATTGAATATGATTACGTGCAGTAACATGTACTAGCATTTAATTCATTTGGTTGACATGGTGTTACTGAGCTCAGCATGGTGCCCTGAAATACTGGTGATTTTCCCCTGCCTCGCCCATCTCCGTATTTCTTTTTCCGTTGTACACATTGGATTTTGACAATCGTGGTTGTGATCCATGATTTAATTTTGAAAAAAAGAAGTAAACCACCGGTTTGGACAAGATGAGACATTATTTATTTATTTTGGCTTGCACTGCATGGTCCTCCCTTTATAAACTAATATACGATCTTAGTGATCTAAAATATCTTATATTAGTTTATAGAGGGGGAATTATGTAGTGTTGCTGCATGGTGATGATTAGTTCATGTTCATCTTTTCACTAAAAACATATGTTGCAATTTTGGATATTTACACAATTGTCTATGTTTCGTTTCTGGATTTTGTTGGAGCAAAATGGTTTCTGATGCATTCAAACATCAATAATTATCAGCGTCAACAAAATTTACAAGACCAGGCCAGTGGATGGTGACTATTTCCACACTTGATCTTTCTATTTGACGCTGCATAACATATTATGGTGTTAGAAGAACAGTCTTCTGTGACCCTCGCAAGAGGGATGTGGTCTACATCGAGGGGTATGATGGCGAGCCAATGATGGTGCCGACAGACAGCTACTCAAGCAGGCGCTGATGAAGGCAAGCGTCGGCTCAGTGGGGGCAGTGGAGGGCTGTGAAAGTAATAAGAGTAGACTGCAATATATTTTCGTAGGCCTTCTTTCCTATGCTACAAATACAAAAATACAAACATATGTGCGACACTACCTTTGGACCAACTATAATGGGTGGTCATCATTATCTCTACAACAGTTTAGGTTGGTCTAGACTTGTAATTTCTTTGCTGCAACTCATGCCTAACGTCCTCTATATATGTGCACTAAGTAACTAGATGCTTGCTTTCCTAACAATTACTCCCTCTGTAAACAAATATAAGAGCGTTTACATTACTAAAATAATAATCTATATGCTCTTATATTTCTTTACGGAGGAAGTATCAATCTATGATGGACATCAGCTCGTATAACTTTGTTATTTATGTAGACTTGTCCATGTGACTTACGGATGCATATGAGACTCCTAGAAATGCTCTGTTGTGAAAACATGGACCAAACAATCCATCTGAACGGCAGCAGCAAATCAGATACCGCAGCATCACGCCTCAAGCGGCGCCACCAGGTGGCGCCCCAGCTACTAGTACAAGGAATTAAACCTGGCGGTGTGCGACCCGCTCAGTGGCACGAGCCGTGTGCTGCCCACGCTCAAGTACGCCAGGCTTTTCAGAATCATAGGTTGTGCTATTCTAACCAGTGCAGACTGTTGCTCCAAGGAACAGCCGGTGTTATCAACCTGCTCGGCCTTCTCCAAAGTGTTAATAATTGGCTTCGACAACGATGACCAACAGTACAACATCTCCATGTTCTCGTCCCACGAGTCAAGCTGGAGCGCGCCTGAAAACTGCTTCGACCCTTCGGAGCACGGCATTCAGCTGGCGCCTTTACAGGTCAACGCGGTCGTGTGCCAAGGAGCGGCACACTGGCTCTTCAGGGACAATTCAAGCTTCTACACGCTGGACGCGAGCGTTGAGACGGGCCATGCCACCTTGACCAAGCTCTCGGTCACACTCGGCCGCCTCGGCCGCAACTTTAGGGACGTGCCACGGCTCAGCGTCACAAACAGAGTTCTATCGCTGCTCGCCTTGCATAAGAAATGCCTCAGAGTGCAGATCTGGACATGTCGAGGTGACAAAAAGAGCGGAGGTTGCACCAGAGATTGGCGCCACGCTAAGATGATCAAGCTAGAACGACCGGAGCAGAATCATGCCAAGATATTAGTGCATTACATGTGGGCAGGGGAGAGGAGCGGTGTATTGCTTATCAAGGCAAGCCCCTACTTCAAACAGTGTGTGAATGTTGCTAACCTTCAAACCGGGACAGTGGAGGAGGTCATCGACAAGTTTTGCGACGAGTGCACGACGCCTATCCCGTTTGAGATTGATTGGCCGGCCTTCTTCATGTCTCTCTTGGCAGGCGATAGCGTCAAGCAGGCTAAATTGGGAGAAACCATACTGAGCATTGCCAACCTTCTTGGGGGCTAATAGTGGGGTCTATAATTTTCGGTTCAATTGCTATGAGTTGTGCTACATAAGAGCTACATGAGATATAGGTTATGTATGCATGCAAGACTTGATGAACCGGCAACCTTTTTTTCTTTGCATGCAAAATAAACAAGAATGTACCACGTGCGCATTGGTTAAGAGGCCTTTCTTGGTCATATCAAGCATATGCAATTGCGATAGTATATAGTATATTCGTTTGTGCATGAGGTGCATAATATTGTCTCTGCGATCTTGTTGTCCGATTTAACCGTGCTTCTTTACTTGATGAGGTAGATGAGCCTTTGATGTTTTGTCTAGTAATAAGGTATCGCATGGCGTTGTGTTATGTGAATTGCCGCTATCTGAAATGGAAGTTTGCAGTTTGTTGTAATTAAATAAAAGATCCATTTGCACCTTTGGCACTATCTTGTTGGTTGCTTAATTAACTTGTTCAATACATTTCCGCGAAGTAGATATCAAGGTAAACATGTAGTAGAAAATTGTGCATGCGTTAAATTGTCTGCTCATGATCAAATACACAAAGCAGCAGCACATCAATTGAACATGCACCACGAGAGGATGAGTTCATGGTTCACACCAATGGGAGTGGAGACTCGTCGCTGAACAACAACCTACTCGATGGTGATACGGCAAGGGTTGTCCGGAGGGAGGGTTCCTCAGCGTGGATGTACCTAATGGTGGTTTGGCTCCAGCGAGAACTCGACTTCGAGGTTCAGCGCCACCACTGGCACCGCTCAATTTGAAACTGTTAGTTAAAAACAACTAATATTTCTGGTAGTTTCGGCACACTGGAAAAAGATGACAAAGAAAAAACTCCTCGTTCACATTGGAGCACAATGATAGTTGAACACATCGTCATTTCTTCATCATGCCAGGTGCAATCCGAATTATTGAAAAACCAAGGGGCGATTATATCTAATCATGTACCGTATGCAGAAATTCTGTATCATGCGCCATCTTCACTTCCAAGTTTTGTTGCTAAGGTATTGCAGTTATGTTCTAATATTGATGTATTCATATGATTTCTCAATATTTTTAGTCAAAATGTATTACTTTTTATATGCTGGTTTCACATGTGACTCATCGTTGAAGAGATAAGGGGCCAGATTGCCCGTAGTTGGTCTCCTAAACTAATACTGCCTTCATTTCGAATTATAATATATTTTAGATATTTCAATATGAACTACATACAGACTGAAATGAGTGAATAGACACACTACAACACGCATGTATACATCCGATTCAAAAAATAGTTAGAACATCTTATAAAAAGGGAACGGAGGGAGTAGAATTTTGTTTGCTCCCATGTTTTTCTCTAGACTTGTAGGTTAGAAGATAGCTTGAGCGTTGTACTTAGTGGATTATATGACTTGACAATTGTTGGCATTTTTTGTAAGCTGAATTTATAACGTGTTGACTTCTGACCCGATGCAGCAAATTTGAGTCCTTTTACAATACAACAAACATTTTTGGTCATTTTTATTTCTATGATCGAGGGGCCTAGCACTAGTAGAAAAAGGGCCTATTGTCCCGGTTGGTAAGGGCCTTTAGTCTCGGTTGGTGAACCGGGACTAAAGGGTCGGTACTAATGCCTCCCTCCTTTAGTCCCGGTTCAACCGGGACTAAAGGTCGCGGCCACGTGGAGCTCGGCACCCCTCATCACTGCTCAATTTATCCTCTAATCTCTAATCACCCTCATCATTCTAAATCATCTAACTTCCCGAACGGTCACCCATCCTCCCACTCCCCCAGCCTGAGCATGCTTAACTTCCGGGTTCTATTCTCCCTCGTTTCCAAGTCTGCACTTGTTGTTTTCCTGACAATAGTAAGATGTCAATCCTATTAACCCTCAGGAATTTTGCTTGAGCATGAAGTGACACATTTCACTGTTTGAGTTTCAAACTATTGTTTTAAAAACAATAATTATTTAGAAAACAATAGTTATTTTGAATAATTAGTTTGATCATAGTTTGACCACAGTTTGACTAGATTTGACCAAAATTCAAAATAGCTGAACAAACTATTTAGTAACACTAATATTCTAGAATAATTAGTTGACCATAGTTTGACCATAGTTTGACCACAGTTTGACCAGATTTGACCAAAATTCAAAATAACTAAACAAATTATTTAGTAACACTAATATTCTAGAATAATTAGTTTGACCATTGTTTGACCACAGTTTGAAATTTTTTCGATTTTTTTCACTCTAGATCTTAAAAGGCCCGTAACTTTTTTTCTGTTAGGTTTTTGAGGATTTTGAAAATGTTCAATGGGGTTCGCCCAGTTAAATTTGGATGTAACTTTTCGAGTAGATGATTTTTCATATAAAAAACTTTTTCATCCGAGTTAGTATGCAAAAGTTATGCCCATATTTACAAATTCCAGAGAGATTTTGCAAATAAAGTCGAAATTCACATTTGCAAATTTTCCCAACAACTAGACCACATATCACATGAGAAACTTATTTTATTTTATTTTTTTGACATTTCCATCATTTTATTTTATTTTTTTTAAACTGAAAAGGCGATAGGGGGAGGGGGGTAGAGTTTGAAAATGGGACCTTTAGTACCGGTTCGTGGCACGAACCGGCACTAAAGGTCTCAACCCCATTAGCACCGGTTCGTGCCTCAAACCAGGACTAAAGGTCTAATCTTTAGTCCCGGTTTGAGGCATGAACCGGTGCTAATGGGAATCTCACCCTTTAGTCCCGGTTCGTGCCATGAACCGGGACTAAAGGGCACAGGTGAACCGGGACTAATGCCTTAGCCGCACGAACCGGGATAAATGCTCACATTAGTCCCGGTTCGTGATTGAACCGGGACTAATGTGAATATTGGCCCGGGACCATAGCCATGTTTTCTACTAGTGTAGATACAACGGTACTACACTACAATTTGTATACTCCCTCCGAGTCATATTACTTGTCTTAGATTTGTTCGGATACAGATGTATCTATGTGTCTAGATACATCCGTATCTAGACAAATCTGAGACAAGTAATATGAACTGGGGTAGTACTATAATTAGGCGTCCCGGACAGAAAGGGTATGTCAAGCACTAGGCGCCGGCTGACAGGCCCAAACTTTTGGACGGTCGCAACCTAGCTGCCAGATACAACGATTCCTAGTCGTCGGATTAAGGCTTCGCTTCAATCTCACGAACAACTTCGTCCCCAAATCACGCAAGCACGAACGGACGAGAGCGTGACGAATCGAGCGCCGCTGACCCCGCCATGGGCGAGCGCCACTAACCTTGCCACAGAATAGGTTGTTGTCATCACCGTCTACTATCTGTTGGCTGTTGGGGAACACAGTATTTCAAAAATATTCCTACGATCACGCAAGATCTATCTAGAAGATGCATAGCAACGAGAGGGGAGCGTGTCTCCACGTACCCTCGTAGACCGAAAGCGGAAGCGTTTAGTAACGCGGTTGATGTAGTCAAACGTCTTCCCGATCCAACCGATCCTAGCACAGAACGTACGGCACTTCCGTGTTCAGCACACGTTCAGAACAATTTTGAACACAAACAATCTTTTGAAAATGAACAACTTGAGAAGTTGGAACGCATTTTGAAATTCTGAACCAATTTAAGAAAATGAGAACAAAATTTGAAACGATAATCAATTTTTTAAAACATGAACAAATTTGAAAATTCATCTTTTTTCTAAAGCACAAACAAATTTTCAAATTATAAAATTTTATGAAATTACGATTTTCTATTGAATAGTACTGAAAATATTATGAAACTTCAAATTATTTGGAAAAAATGAAAAAAAACAATTAAATTCCGAACATCTATTGAAAAACATGAACAGAAAATTGAAAGACTTCGATTGTTTTTGAAAACATGAACAAATTTGAAAATTCCAAACATTTTCACAAAAACGCAAAGAATATTTTAAAACGTGATTTTTTAGAATATTCGAACATTTTATGTAAAAGATGAACAAATTTTAAATATGTTGAACTTTTTTGTAGTCTGTGATTTTTCTTAAAAAGAAAAAAAATCAAAAAAATGGAAAAATAAATATAAAACGGAAAATGAAACCAAAAAAATAAACAGAAAATGGTGACCAAGAAAAAAAAAAATAAACTGGAATGCCAGTATATAAAAAAAGAACTGCTTTAGGTAAAGGTTCCGAGAACCCGGCTGCCTCGCTATGGGAAAGTGGCCCGGGCCAATTCTCCGTGTCGAGGATCTTCTGTGCGAATGCTCGGCAGTTTTACGCATCAAGCGTCAAATAGGAGTTCCCTATCATTTGGGTCACACAGCCGAAAATGCTGTACCGCGCCTACTGCAAGCCGGGAGAGTTTTCTAAATTTGCTGCTGGTTTTCTCAGTTCCGGTCTTGTACGTTTTTGTCCTGTTTTAGGGTGTTTTGTTTTTGTTCCGGTTTCAATGTTTCTTCTTTGATTTTTTTAGTTTGCTTTAATTATTTTTGTTTTTATCTTTTCTCCTATAGATTTTTTGTTTGCAGTTTTCTATCTTGTTTTATGTATAAAAAAATTATATTTTTTAATTTAACATTTGATTCACACCAATTTGATTTTAGATCTGCATGAAGTTAAATTAGACATGTGTTGTGAAAAAGTTTTTTAAATGGCATGAAATTGTTTTTGAAAGTGCATGTACATTTTTTCTGAATAACCTGGATATTCTTTTGAGAGTATTTGAACTATTCTCTAGTAGTGTGAATATTTTAACTAAGTGAACAATTTTCAGATAGTGACCCACAGAAAAAAATCAGATAGTGCAAACGTTTTGAGTAAACAGCGTGAACTTTTGTAAAGTGCCGTCAAAATTTATTTATTGCGATTTTTTTGTAAAATTGTATAGACATTTCTTTACACAGTATGAACTTTTTTTGTAGCGTGAACATTCTATTTAATGTACATGATGCTTTTTGCAAAATAGTGTAGACATGTTTTTTAGACTAAGTGTAAACACTTCTTGTAAACAGCTTGACCTAAACCCTAAACCCTAGGCAACCATATTATTAATTATACCTAAATACCTTACAAGGTAATACATCAATAAGCCTGAAGCCATCATCTTGGCAACGCGTGTCGCTACTCCTATCCCTTGATGAAGGGATACCGAATGTCCGACCCTAATACCAAATAGACATCACAACAAAGCCTAACATCTAAAGCCGGATGCCCTATCCAAGCCACTACCTAGACTGGGTCACACACCAGTCCGGCACACTCCCAGTGAGCACCGCACGCTGCAAGGGCCGTCACCTCCATCTTCCATCGATCCATCCTCAGAGCAAAACTGATGCATCGACCTTACTAGGCCTCTCTATCATCGACGCCACCATGACGCCAGACAGCGTCGCCCTCCTGCGCGAGTTCGTCAACCCGCAACGGACGCCGAGCCTCCACTGCGCCACGCCGCCGAGACCCGCCGTCATCGATGCAGAAAATGAAACCCCGCTCCTCCTCTAGGCCCTTCCAATTAGCACCTGCGCCAAAACGATAAATATGATAAATTGCAATTGCTTCATTGAGTGAGAACATAGTTTGTTAATTTTCAAGAAAGTTTATGGTTCATTCTTTAACATTGTGCATGAATTGTTACTTAATCATGAGAAGCTTTATGACAATCCCTTGCTGCAATATTATTGATCATGATGCTACTATGTCCGTATTTGGTTTTTATCAACAATATGTCCATAAATCTGTGGTCATGATTATCGAGTTCGGTATTTGCTTGAGGACAAGCGAGGTGTAAGCTTGGGTGAGTTGATACGTCCATTTTGCATCATCTTTTCCTAATATTATTTATTATGTTTTGGGTTGTTATTTGACTTTATGATGCAATTCTAATGCCTTTTGTCTCTTATTTTATGAGTTTCAAATGAAGAGGGAGATTGCCGGCAGCTGGAATTCTAGACCTGAAAAAGCTATAACAGAGATAGATACTCTCCATAGCTCCAAATGACCTGAAAATTTACGAAGAATTATATTGGAATATATAAAAAGTACCTGCAAAAGAAATACCAGGAGGGAACCCACCAGTGAGTCACGAGCTCAGGGCCCGCCGGGGCGTGCCTGGTGAACTCATGGCTCCACCAGTAGGCCTCTGGGGCCCATTTTCTCATATATGATGCTATTTGCCCTAGAAAAAATTCAAAAGAAGACTTTCGGGACAAAGCGCTGTCGTCTCGAGGCGAAACCTGAGCAGGAGCACTTTTGCTCTCCGGCAGAGTGATTCGTTTAGGGATACTTCCCTCCAGGAGGGGGAAATCGAAGCCATCAACATCACCCATGATCCTCTCACAGTGGGAGGACCAATCATCATCAACATCTTCACCCGCACCATCTCCTCTCAAACCCTAGTTCATCTCTTGTATTCAATCTTTGTCCCAAAACCTCAAATTGGTACCTGTGGGTTGGAGTAGTGTTGATTACATCCTGTAGTTGATGCTAGTTGGTTTATTTGGTGGAAGATCATATGTTTGGATACTTAAGAATATTCAATACACCTTTGATCTTGAACATGAATATGATTTATGAGTAGTTACTTTTGTTCTTGAGAACATGGGAGAAGTCTTGTTATAAGTAATCATGTGAAGTTGGTATTCAATCGATATTTTGATGATATGTATGTTGTTCTTCCTTTAGTGGTGTCATGTGAACCTCGACTACATGACACTTCACCATACTTGGGCCTAAGGGAAGGCATTGGGGAGTAATAAGTAGATGATGGGTTGCGAGAGTGACAGAAGCTTAAATCCTAGTTTATGTATTATTCCGTAAGGGGCTGATTTGGATTCATATGTTTCATGCTATGGTTAGATTTCTCTTAATTCGTCTTTCGTAGTAGCAGATGCTTGCGAGAGGGGGTAATCATGAGAGGGTTGCTTGTTCAAATAAGAACAACACCCTAGCACCGGTTCACCCACACATCAAATTATCAAAGTAACAAACGCAAATCAATTAGACATGATGAACGTGACTAGACCAGAATTCCTATGTGTCCTCGAGAACGCTTTGCTTATTATAAGAGAATGTTCTGGCTTGTCCTTTGCTATAAAAAGGATTGGTACACCTTGCTGCACCTTGTTACTATTGTTACTTGCTACTTGTGACTAATTATCCTGTTACAAAAACTATCTGTCATCGCTACTTTTAGTACTTGCGGAAAATACCTTGCTAAAAACCACTTTCATTTCCTTCTGCTCCTCATTGGGTTCGACACTCTTATTATTGAAAGGACTATGATTGAACCCATATACTTGTGGGTCATCAGGGCCCTAGTGACAAGCATTAAGCATAGCAAAATCATAGCAACATCAATCTCAGAGCATAATGGATACTAGGGATCAAGTCCTAACAAACTGACTCGATTGATGAATCTCATCCACTCCATCATCGTCCAGCAAGCCTACGAGGGAATTACTCACTCTCGATGGTAAGCATCATGGAATTGTTGATGGAGAAGGATTGCTGATGATGGTCACATATCCCCCTCTTTGATGCCCCGAACAGGCTCCAGATCAGCCCTCCCGATGAAGAACGGGAGGTGGCGGCGACTCCGTATCAAAAAATGTGATGAAACATTCTCTCTGATTTTTCTCTCGTGAAGACAGTATTTATGGACATGGAGGTAGGGCAAATGGAGGCTCGAGAGGCCCACAATCTCTGGTGGCGCGCCCTAGGTGTGGCCACCTGCGTTTATGGTTCTATGGTGGCTGATGTCTACTACGAAAATTCATTCTTGTAGACACGTGTTGGGCCTCCAAGCGCAGAGTTTTGTAGGACAGTAGCAATTTTCCCTCAAGTGGATGACCTAAGGTTTATCAATCCATGGGAGGTGTAGGATGAAGATGGTCTCTCTCAAACGAACCTGCAACCAAATACAAGAAATCTCTTGTGTCCCCGACACACCTAATACAATGGCACTAGTTCGGCAAAGAGATGATGATAGAAGTGTAATATGGATGGTAGGAATATATTTTCATAATCTGAATAAATAAAAACAACAAGGTAGAAAATAGTAAATGGGCACACAAACGGTATTGCAATGCTTAAAAACAAGGCCTAGGGTTCGTACTTTCACTAGTGCAATCTCTCAACGGTGCTAATATAATTGGATCATATAACCGTCCCTCAACGTGAGACGAAGAATCACTCCAAAGTTCCTATCTAGCAGAGAACATAAGACGAAATTGTTTGTAGGGTACGAAACCACCTCAAAGCTATTCTTTTCGATCAATCTATCCTAAAGTTCGTACTAAAATAACACGAAGCAATTCTTTCCGATCGATCTAACGAAGAGTTCGTAATAAAATAACACCAAAGCAAATTCTTATTCATAATATTCAATCCAACACAAAGAACTTCAAAGAGTACCAGAGAAACAAAGACAAGAACGTGCATCAACCCCTATGCATAGATTACCCCAATGTCACCTCGTGAATCCACGAGTTGAGTGCCAAAACATATATCAAGTGAATCAATACGATACCCCATTTTCACCATGAGTATTCAATGCAAGACATATATCAAGTGTTCTCAAATCCATAAAAGTATTCAATCCGATAACAACGAAATCTCAAAGGGAAAAACTCAATTCACCACAACAAGATAGAGAGGGGAAAACACCATATGATCCGACTATATTAACAAAGCTCGCGATACATCAAGACCGTGACATCTCAAGAACATGAGAGAGAGAGAGAGAGAGAGAGAGAGAGAGAGAGAGATTAAACACATAGCTACTGGTACAAACCCTCAGCCCCGAGGGTGGACTACTCCCTCCTCATCGTGGTGGCCGCCGGGATGATGAAGATGGCCACCGGAGATGATTCCCCCCTCCGACAGGGTGCCGAAACATGGTCTAGATTGGTTTTCGATGGCTACAAAGCCTTGCGGCGGTAGAACTTCTGGTCTAGGTTAACCCCGAGGGTTTCTGGAATTTTTGGGAGTTTATAGGGTAAAGAGGGGGTGCGGGAGGCCACCGAGGTGGGCACAACCCACTGGCGCACTGGGCCCCAGTGCGCCTGTGGGTTGTGCCCCCCTCGGATCACCACCAGGTGCTGCTCTGGCCCATCCTGGATGTTCTGGTCCATAAAAAATCTCCAAAAAGTTCCGCGTTGTTTGGACTTCGTTTGATATTGATTTCCTTCGATGTAAAAAACAAGCAAAAAACAACAACTAGCACTGGGCACTGGGTCAATTGGTTAGTCCCAAAAAATGATACAAAGTTGCTATAAAATGATTGTAAAACATCCAAGAACGATAAAATAACAGCATGAATACTTCATAAATTATAGATACGTTGGAGACGTATCAGCATCCCCAAGCTTAATTCCTACTCGTCCTCGAGTAGGTAAATGATAAAAGAAACAATTTATGAAGTGTGAATGCTAGCAAAGTGCATAAGTTTGATCAATGATAATTTCAATCACTTCTCCTAGCATCATGACAACAACTATTTCTTATAGAACTTCTCATGTTATAGTAGCAACCAATTCACATGTTAAGGTTCATACAATGAATTCTCTTGAAACTTAACAACCGATGTTCTCAGTCACAAAGCAATTGCAATTCAACTTATTCAATAGAGTATAAGTATGATCTCCACATACTCAACCATCATATAGTCTTCTATGATTGCTAACACTCACCGCATACACATGAGCAAAATGTTTCAACCAGACACATAGAAGGATAGAGGCTTATAATTTCGCTTCCCAACGTATTCACCTCAAGGGTGGTGTCAACAATAATAACTCATGCTACCCATATCCAACTAGATATATGTGCCTAGACCTTTCCTCACCACATGATGCTTGCCAAAAGAGAAACATAAAAAGGAATAGAGAGAAGAACTTTGACTCTTTGCATGAAAGTAAATACATAAAATTAAAAGATAGGCCCTTCACAGAGGGAAGCAGAGGTTGCCATGCGCTTATTTGTTTGTATACTCAACCCCTTAGTGCAAAAGAATGTGACATTATATTGCCCCTTATGTTAGCAACCTTTATTATGCAGTCTGTCGCTTTTATTCTTTGCCATCACAAGTTCGTACAACGCTCAATTTTCTCTTACACTAAATGATATAACACATTTAGAAGCAATTTTTATTGCCTTATTGCACCGATGACAACTTACTTGAAGGATCTTGCTCAATCCTAGGTAGGTATGGTGGACTCTTGAAAATAAGATTTGGGTTTAAGGGTTTTTGGATGCACAAGTAGTATCTCTACTTGGTACGGAGTTTTTGCCTAGCAAAGATGGGGGGCAAGCACCACATGTTGAAGGATGTACAACAATATAACTTCTATGTGAATATGAACAAACATAAACCATTACGTTGTCTTCCTTGTCCAACGTCAACAATTTTGGCATATAATATTTTGATGGGGGCTCACAATCACAAAAGATTTCCAGGATAGTATATTTGCATGTGAAAGTTCTCTTCCTTCTACTAATTATTCACGAATTGCTTGTATGACCAATATTGTGATTGTCAAGCTTCAAAAGATTTCACTTTTTAAACCCAATGTGAAGCTACCACTAGGCATGATATAATTTCAACTTCATGATATTCAATTTATTCAACAATTTACTCATAGGATATAAGTGAAGCACAAGAGTAAATGATGAGCTACTCCAAAAAAGATATAAGTGAAGATCAAGCGAGTAGTAAGTAAATAGGTAGCTATTTGAGGACTCTCTCTTATTCAAAAACTTTCATATCTAAGAATTTTATTAAAACAACAAGAAAAACAAAATAAAATGACATTCCAAGAATAGAACACATCATGCGAAGAAGCAAAAACTTAGGCTTAACGGATACTAACCGATAGTTGTTGAAGAAGAAAGGTGGGATGCCTACTGGGGCATCCCCAAGCCTAGATGCTTGAGACTTCTTGTAATATTATATTGGGATGCCTTGGGTATCCTCAAACTTGAGCTTTTGTGTCTCCTTAATTCTTCTCATATCACGGTTTTCCTAAATCTCAAAAGCTTCATCCACACAAAACTCAACAAGGACTCGTGAGATAAGTTAGTATAAACCAATGCAAAAACCTTATCATTCTCTACTGTAGAAAATCACTAAAATTATTATTCAACATTTCACACTAAATGCCTCTGCATATTTAATACTCCTATCCTCAAATAGAATTATTAAATAAGCAAACATATGAAAACAATGCAAACATAATAGCAATCTACCAAAACAATACAGTCTATAAAGAATGCAAGAGTATCAATACTTCCCTAACTCCAAAAGTTTTGAAAATTTACCACACTGTAGAAAATTTATCAGAGCTTGTTTTGCAAAAAGTTTCCACATTTTATCACATTCTGAATTTTCTAGGGAATTTTTGCAACATCGATAAACTTTCTGTTTTGAAACAGCAACATGTAGACTTGCAAAATAAGCTTGGTGAAGGCTGTCCTTGCCAATTTTATTGAAATAAAAGATGCAAAACATTATTATAAATAATAGAAAGCAAATCCTAACAAAATAAATTGACGCTCCAAGCAAAACACATATCATGTGACGAATGAAAACTTAGCTCCAAGTGAGGTAACCGATAATGTTGGAGACGAAAGAGGGGATGCCTTCCGGGGCATCCCCAAGCTTAGTCGCTTGGATATTCCTTGAATATTACCTTGGGTGCCTTGGGCATCCCAAAGCTTAGGGTCTTGTCACCCCCTATTCTCCTCATATCGACATCTCACCCAAAACTTGAAAACTTCAATCACACAAAACTTAACGGAACTTTGTGAGATAGGTTAGTATGAAAAAGAGCAAACCATTTCACTTTTGGTACTGTCAAAGACAAGATCCATAATTGTTCTCACACAATGCCTACTGAATCATATCATTTCCACCATTTATATTGAGCAATATAAGCTATAGAAACTAGAAAACAAGCAAACTATGCATTGAAAACAGTATCTGTCAAAAACAGAACAGTCTGTAGTAATCTGTACTCCAACCATACTTCTGCTACTTCAAAAATTCTTAAAAATTAGGAAAACTTGGGAAATTTTTATATTAATCTTCAGAAAAAGAATCAGAATTTTATCACGCTTCTGTTAAAAATGAGAATTGTTTTCCTGACACAAAAGTTTCTGTTTTTCAGCAAGATCAAATCAACTATCACCGTAAGCCATCCCAAAGGTTTTACTTGGCACTTTATTGAAACAAAAGCAATAAAACATGATTACTACAGTAGCATAATCATGTGAACACCAAAAACAATAGGTAAAAGTTTTGGGTTGTCTCCCAACAAGCGCTTTTCTTTAATGCCTTTTAGCTAGGCATGATAATTTCAACGATGCTCGCATAAAAGATAAGAATTGAAACATAACAAGAGCATCATGAAACACATGGAAAGCACACTTAAGCCTAACCCACTTCATATGCATAGGGATTTTGTGATCAAACAACTTATGGGAACAAGAATCAACTAGCATAGGAAGGCAAAACAAGCATAACTTCAATATTTTCAACACATAGAGAGGAAACTTGATATTATTGCAATTCCTACAAGCATAAGTTACTCCCTCATAATAATTTTCAGTAGCATCATGAATGAATTCAACAATATAACTATCATATAAAGCATTCTTTTCGTGATCCACAAGCATAGAAATTTTATTACTCCCCACATAAGCAAATTTCTTCTCATGAATAGTGGTGGGAGCAAACTCAACAAAATAACTATCATGGGATTGAAAATTAAAATCATGATGACAAGCTTCATGGTTATCATTATTCAATATAGCATACATGTCATCACCATAATCATCATAGATAGCAACTTTGTTTTCATAATCAATTGAAGCCTCATCCAAAATGGTGGATTCATCACTAAATAAAGTCATGACCTATCCAAATCCACTTTCATCATTATAATCATCATAAATAGGAGGCATGAAATCATTATAACAAATTTGCATATCAAATCTTGGGGGTCTAAAAATATCATCTTCATCAAACATAGTATCCCCAAGCTTGTGGCTTTGCATATCATTAGCGTCATGGATATTCAAAGAATTCATACTAACAACATTGCAGTCATGCTCATCATTCAAATATTTTGTGCCAAACATTTATTGACTTCTTCTTCTAACAATTGAGCACAATTTTCCGATCCATCATTTTCAAGAAAGATATTATAAAGATGATCAATAATATGATGCAACCTCAATTCCATTTTTATGTAGTTTTCTTTTATAGACGAAACTAGTGATAAACAAGACACTAAAAGATTAAATTGCAAGATCTAAAGATATACCTTCATGCACTCACCTCCCCGGCAACGGCGCAGAAAAGAGCTTCGTTGACGGGGTGTGAGTTCCGCTTACCTAACCTCCCGACAACGACGCCAGAAAAGAGCTTGATGTCTACTAAGCAACTTTATTCTTGTAGACACGTGTTGGGCCTCCAAGCGCAGAGTTTTGAAGGACAGTAGCAATTTTCCCTCAAGTGGATGACCTAAGGTTAATCAATCCATGGGAGGTGTAGGATGAAGATGGTCTCTCTCAAATGACCGAGCAACAAATACAAGAAATCTCTTGTGTCCCCAACACACCTAATACAATGGCAAATTGTATAGGTGCACTAGTTCGGCAAAGAGATGATGATAAAAGTGTAATATGGATGGTAGAAATATATTTTTATAATCTGAATAAATAAAAACAGCAAGGTAGCAAATAGTAAACGGGCACAAAACGGTATTGCAATGCTTAAAAACAAGGCCTAGGGTCCGTACTTTCACTAGTGCAATCTCTCAATAGTGCTAATATAATTGGATCATATAACCGTCCCTCAACGTGCAACGAAAAATCACTCCAGAGTTCCTATCTAGCAGAGAACATAAGTCGGAATTGTTTGTAGGGTACGAAACCACCTCAAAGCTATTCTTTCAGATCAATCTATCCTAGAGTTCGTACTAAAATAACACGAAGCTATTCTTTCCGATCGATCTAACCAAGAGTTCATACTAAAATAACACCAAAGAAAATTAAGATTCATAATATTCAATCCAACACAAAGAACTTCGAAGAGTGCCCCAAGATTTCTACCGGAGAAACAAAGACCAGAATGTGCATCAACCCCTATGCATAGATTACCCCAATGTCACCTCGGGAATCCGCGAGTTGAGTGCCAAAACATATATGAAGTGAATCAATACGACACCCCATTGTCACCACGAGTATTTAATTGCAAGACATATATCAAGTGTTCTCAAATCCATAAAAGTATTCAATCCGATAACAACGGAATCTCAAAGGGAAAAACTCAATTCATCACAACAAGATAGAGAGGGGAAAACACCATATGATCCGACTATATTAACAAATCCCGCGATACATCAAGATCATGACATCTCAAGAACACGAGAGAGAGAGAGATTAAACACATAGCTACTGGTACAAACCCTCAGCCCCGAGAGTGGACTACTCCCTCCTCATCGTGGTGGCCGCCGGGATGATGAAGATGGCCACTGGAGACGATTACCCCCCCCGGCAGGGTGCCGGAACGGGGTCTAGATTGGTTTTCAGTGGCTACAAAGCCTTGTGGAGGCGGAACTTCTGATCTAGGTTAACCCCGAGGGTTTCTGGAGTTTGTAGGAATTTATAGGTTAAAGAGGGGGTGCGGGAGGCCACAGAGGTGGGCACAACCCACCTGGGTGCGCCGCCCAGGCGCGCCTAGGTGGGTTGTGCCCCCCTCGGGGCACCCCCCCATGTCGAGGATATACCCCGCGGTATGACCCGGCCGGATATATGACCCGGCTGGGACTTGGCGTTTCATTGGTAACCCGCCGGAGGATTGGCGACTCACGAGTTTGGCGGCTTACTAGTCCGACGACTCACAAGCCTGAGGACTCACTGATGGCCTCTATGGTGGGTCTGATAGAGGACTAGGCCCAAGGCCCAGAAGGCCGGCTCATGTTATGGTGGGTCGGCTTAAGAGGAAAGGCATAAGGAATATTCTCCTACAAAGGAAGCAAGACTAGGACTCCACTTGTAATGGAGTAGTCCTAATCCTACTAGGACTAGTCATGTAACCCACCCCTTCAACATATATAAGGAGGGGCAGGGCACCCCAAGAGGGACAGGAAATAATCTCTATGGCTAGACACAACTAAAGGGGAGCCGGCTTATGCGGCGACTCCCTCATGAGCATAATGAGACCTAGCCACAAACAACATGTAGGGTTGTTACCGGATGATGTTTCCCGGGGCCCGAAGCTGTCTAAACCCTTGTCTTGTGTTGCGTCCCTCGATTCCGATCAACCCCTCTCAAGCTACCACATAGATGCGTTGGCCTCATGACTAAGTCCTCACACTAGGACATGTGCCGTGACAATTCCACGACAGTTGGTGCCCACCATGGGGCCTACGCATGGTGGTGTTGAGTTCTTGGAGGGATTTCTCTCAGGGATCTAGAAGCTCACGATTGACCGGGATAAGACGAACCTGCATTGTAAAGAGTTTGCAAATTTATCATCAAAGAAGTTAGGGTTTGCTGTTGAGCCGCCGCCACCGGCTGTATAATCCATCAAGTTGCCGTGTTTTTTGCTGCTGCCTCCGCATCATAACAAAAGGGATGACTTAGCCGCCTGCAGCTGCGGCGAGAAGTACTACTGTCAACAGCCAGGGAGGAGTTCTACGATTTTTTGATCCAATGTGTGTGAGCGTCAAGCAAAGATAAAATCTACGTGTGAGTTTCTACCGAAGGAAACTAGAAGTCATCAGCTACGACGAGTCAAACAAAACAAGCGGTCGGTTTGACCAATCCAAGTTCGATCTAATCCACAGTGAAGAAAAATTGAAAAAGAGAAAAGGAAACAGCCCACGACCAAACCGGATTGGAACACGCGGTCGGTTTCTTTTGTCGAGTCGCCTTCGCCTCCGCCTCATGGACGGATGGCCTCAAGTCGCTGCTGCCATGTTTTTGCCTCGGATTTCTGCTTGCGGGCCACCGTGGTTAAATCAGCTGCTACCATGAGCCGCCACTGCCTCCGCTTCAGGTTGCCCTTGGGTAACGTTGCCATCGGGCCGCCGATGTCGGCTGTCCTCGAGTCACCATCGTCACCTCCGCCAACTCGTCGGGCCGGCCGTGTCAAGCCGCTGATGCCGGCTGTCCTTGAGTCATCATCGTCACCTTGCTGGCATGCCTAAGTGTGACGCCCCAAGACTGACGTCTAGATGCCTTCCATGTTTTGCGTGTCAGCTCTGTTATTTATTTGTTTGTTGCATTTCATCATGTCATCATGAGCATTGCATCCACATGTTTTCATAAAACTTGCATCCGCTCGAAGTTGCCGCGTTCCGCCTTGCCTCGTTGACCATTCCGAGACCAACGAGGTGTTCGATTCCCTCTTGTCAAACCACCTAACCTCTCTGCCTACCACCGACCACCTTCGCAACCATGTCCGAAGCTGCCCTGAACCCGACTCGCTCAATCATCACCGTTGAATCCGGATCATCCCCAAATATCCCAAAGATATCTCCGTTTTCTTATTTGGACTCCCTAACCCATTTATCCGAGACCGTCCGATTAGGATCGAAGGGACCAAATGCCCCTATCCAAAAATCCTCCTGCTATATAAACTAACCAACCCTAAAACCTAGGGGCTTGTCCCATCCACTCGTCGCCGCCACCACTCCACCGAATCCACATTGGGATCTCCTCCCGCAGCACCCTTCGATCCACCTCGCTCCGACCAACCACTGTGCCTGCAGCCACAGCGCCTCCCTGCTCGATCTTTTGCTCAAGGCGCTCGAGTTCATCGCCGGAGATGAGTGCTCCGACAGCCCGCTCCTTTCCCCATCCAACTTATCTACCTCTCTTTCTCACGATCTCCCCCTCCCTCTCTCTGTTTTCGCTCACAAGAGCCCCAAGTGCCATGCCCTGGGCTCGGCCTCGAGATCCTCAGCGCCGCCGTGGTTGCTGCTTGCTCCATCGACCCAGAAGCAAGTTCCTGCCGCCGCTGCTTCCTTGCAAGTCCAGTCGCGCGCCGGAGCCCCCTCCAAGTTTGGCGCCGCATCGCCCCTGCTTTGCAGCGAGCTTCTGCTTCATCATCGCACGCGAGGAGCACGACCCCAGCGCCAAGTCCCGCTCGCTGGAGCTCGTTGACTCCGTCGTTCCCGCGCGGAACCCTCCTCACCAAGCCCCTCACCGCGCCACCTCCCTGCTTCGCTCCTGCACGAGCAGAGGACGAGGCGCCCGCTCGCCCGCCTCCTCGACTATCTCGCACCGCCGTCTCATCTGCTCCGCCGTCGGATCTCACCTCCGTTGGAGCCAGGAGCAGCAGCCTCTGCACCCTCTCGCTGATGAACCCAGCAGATGAGCCGACGCCTTCTCTCTGCTTCCCTTCATCTTTTCCCTCTCTGAATCCTCTCTTGTCCTTTCCTTCTTCAGGAAACAACAACAGCCACCGCACTTCTTGGAGCTCCCATGGCCGACGCCTCAAGCTTGTCTCCGTCGGATCTGGCCGTCCCCGCGCCAAGTCCCCTGCTTCGCCTCCTGCCTTCATGCACGCGCCTCCGCTGCCTCGCCATCGTCCGTGGCCGGCCTCTACTTCCCCTACAACGAGCAGCAGCCGCTGCATCGTCTCCCGCTTGCGCCCTTTGACCGCTTCAACCTTCCACGTGGGCCCCGCGTCGCGAGGCAGCTCCAAGGCCCAACCTGCCTCCCCTTCGCCAGATCCAAATTTCACTGGCCTGCTGGCACATCTCCACTAGCCGGGCCTTGGCCCATGGTGAGCAGTGCCCAGCCCCTCTCTGTGCATGTTCGACCAACCAGTTTTGGCCCGTTCGTTTTTTTCTGTTGTCAGCAATTTGTTAAATTCCCAGGGCATTGCATATTTACAGAACTGCCCCTATTTTAAACTGCTAATAACTATTGAACCATGCATCTGAATGAAACATGCTATATATGTAAAATGCTTAGATTTTCAGCTAGTTTCATAATATTCCACTTTCATCCCATGTTTAAAATGTTTAAACTTGCTGTTTGTTTAATTTTGCATAAATGCCATGCTAAAATGCTTTATTTCATAACTAAATAACCGTAACTCCAATTTAAATGTTCTTTATATGTAAATGGGGTAGAAAAATGTCTAGTTTAACATGGTGGCATTATGTTGCATGTTTAACAACTCTAAAATATGGTTTGGGGAAGAACAATACCAAATCAAAAATATGCACATGAGGATTTTCCGGAATTGTTGTTTCTAATTTCCGGCCTCATTTAAACTTGCCTAAATAGTTAGTTTAATTATGCTTCACCTCTTGCCATGTTTAACAACATTTAATATTGTTGGGTACATAAACGAGAGCGAACTAAATAACTTGAATGTGGTGTTTCGTCAATATGCAACCCGTTGTATATTGAGCTCCACTTAATTTGTGGTATTGTTTGTGCACTTTGCCATGCCATGCATATTTAAACCGGACATGCATCATACTTGTTTGTGCATCATGCCATGTGTATGTGGTGGTTGTTTACTATGTTGTTTGTTTCTTTCCGGGTTGCTTCTCTCGTTAGCTTCGGTTTCATTCCGGAGTTGTGAGGATTCATTCGACTACGTCCATTTTCTTCTTCATGGACTCGTTCTTCTTCCTTGCGGGATCTCAGGCAAGATGACCATACCCCCGAAATCACTTCTATCTTTTGTTGCTAGTTGTTCACTCTATTGCTATGCCGCGCTACCTACCACTTGCTATATCATGCCTCCCATATGGCCATGTCAAGCCTCTAACCCACCTTTCCTAGCAAACCGTTGTTTGGCTATGTTACCGCTTTTGCTCAGCCCTCTTATAGCACTACTAGTTGCAGGTGAAGATGAAGTTGGCTCCATGTTGGAACATGGATATTTTTGGGATATCACAATATCTCTTATTTAATTAATGCATCTATATACTTGGTAAAGGGTGGAAGGCTCGACCTTATGCCTGGTGTTTTGTTCCACTCTTGCCGCCCTAGTTTCCGTCATACCGGTGTTATGTTCCTTGATTTTGCGTTCCTTACGCGGTTGGGTGATTTATGGGACCCCCTTGACAGTTCGCCTTGAATAAAACTCCTCCAGCAAGGCCCAACCTTGGTTTTACATTTGCCTACCTAAGCCTTTTCCCCTGGGTTTTCGCGAGCCCGAGGGTCATCTTTATTTTAACCCCCCCGGGCCAGTGCTCCTCTGAGTGCTGGTCCAAACTAGAGCACCGTGTGGGACCGTCCCTAGGCAACTTGGGTTACGTTGGTACCTGTACGCTTCGCTTATCCGGTGTGCCCTGAGAACGAGATATGTGCAGCTCCTATCGGGATTTGTCGGCACAATCGGGTGGTCTTGCTGGTCTTGTTTTACCATTGTCGAAATGTCTTGTAACCGGATTCCGAGCCTGATCGGGTCTTCCCGGGAGAAGGAATATCATTCATTGACCGTGAGAGCTTGTGATGGGCTAAGTTGGGACACCCCTACAAGGTATTATCTTTCGAAAGCCGTGCCCGCGGTTATGTGGCAGATGGGAATTTGTTAATATCCGGTTGTAGAGAATTTGCTACTTGACTTAATTAAAATACATCAACCGTGTGTGTAGCCGTGATGGTATCTTTTCGGCGGAGCCCGGGAAGTGAACACGGTTTGGGTTATGTATGAACGTAAGTAGTTTCAGGATCACTTCTTGATCACTTCTAGCTTCCCGACTGTTGCGTTGCTCCTCTTCTCGCTCTTATTTGCGTATGTTAGCCACCATATTTGCTTAGTGCTTGATGCAGCTCCACCTCATTACCCCATCCTTCCTATAAGCTTAAATAGTCTTGATGTCACGGGTGTGAGATTGCTGAGTCCTCGTGACTCACAGATTCTACCAAAACAGTTGCAGGTGCCGAGGATACCAGTGCAGGTGACGCAACCGAGATCAAGTGGGAGTTCGACGAGGACCTTGGTTGTTACTATGTTTCGTTTCTTGATGATCAGTAGTGGAGCCCAGTTGGGACGATCGGGGATCTAGCATTTGGGGTTGTCTTCTTTTATTTTGGTTCCGTAGTCGGACCTTGTGTGTACTCTGAATGATGTATGTTTAATTTATGTATTGTGTGAAGTGGCGATTGTAAGCCAACTCTTTATCCCATTCTTGTTCATAATATGGGATTGTGTGAAGACGACCCTTCTTGCGACAAAACCTACAATGTGGTTATGCCTCTAAGTCGTGCCTCGACACGTGAGAGATATAGCCGCATCGTGGGCATTACAAGTTGGTAATCAGAGCCATCCCCGACTTAGGAGCCCCCTGCTTGATCAAATCGCTGGCGTTGTTGAGTCTAGAACAAAAATGTTTTGAGTCTTAGGATTATATATATCGGAGAGTAGGATTCTTTTTACTCCTCAGTCCCTTCGTCGCTCTGGTGAGGCCTCCTGACGTAGATGTTTTGACTTTCCTCTCCTCAAATTTCACTAAAATTTTTTAGGATCACGCGGGTATCTTGGGATTGTTCCAATATTCTTGTGACGAGAACATTGTTCTTGGTGCCTCCTGACATTTAGGGGTTGTGGCAGTGTCCCGGGGAGTTGAGCTCCGAGGTGTTGTCGTAAAAAAATTTTAGGATCACGCCGGTTCAACCTAGTTTGCTCAATCAGAGAATTTGAAAATATTTATTCGATAATAATATAATACCTGTAGCCCCCAAGTCTTTGAGCAGAACAGAGTGGTGGCTTAAGACTTTGCTTCAATATAAATACTGCCACTCTCAAAGAAATCCATGTTGTTCATCCCAGTGACTAGTAAAAACTGAATACTTCATACTATTTAGCCCCCAAGTGTCGGGTTGTCATGCTTGCAGCAACCTGGGACTTGTAATTGTCTTATACTCATAAAAACTTCAACCAGTGTAGCCCCCAAGGGCCGACTCATTATAATGTGATGAGTCGGGTCTTCAATAATACGAGCAAAAAATTACTTTGCATTAGCCCCCAAGTGTCATGGTGCATGCTTGCAGTGACATGAGACTTGCATATTTGATATAATCTCAACTTAAATAATGTAGCCCCCAAGTGCCGGGTCGTAGGCCTGCAGCGACTCGGGACTATTCCCTCCATTGTAGAATAAATCATACCCATTGATGAAATAACAGCCATTCTTACTGAGCGACTTTGAAAACCTCAATCATAATATTGGTTATTGATAACCATAATAAAAATCTAGCCATGTTGGCTATTCAAGATAATATAATCTGGTATGAAAAACCTTATTCATTCAATATCATAATGAAAATTCAGCCAAGTTTGGCTATTTGAATAATATAACCCAATGATTTATAAGTGCATGATTCCAATGGCGCAATTCAAATATGTACTGGCGACTTATAGTCCAAAGCCAGGCCGGGTTAACAAACACCGGATAATTTCTCATCATATATTGGCGACTTATCGTCTTAAAGCCAGGCGGTTTAATAAACACGGATAATTTATCATCATGCTTTATTCAACCTGTCTCTGCATACAACAAGTTTAAAGTGTCTGGCGGTTTACCACGGACAGAATCATAATGCCCAACATATAACCCAGGTTTATAACCAAGGCTGCACTTAAGAATAATCAATGAAATATATCATACCGTGACATTGAATCACATCATTGGTTTACCAACTTTTGTAGTAAGGGTGATAACCCCAATCATGAGTAATGATAACTCCTTTCATCTTGTGCGGTTTACGATAAAACCGCACCGGATGTGATAAACACCGTTTAACCATATATATCTCGGCGATTCAGTAGTCAAACCAGACCGGGCTGATAGTCTCCGGATTATGACTTGATCATGTAATCGACAACTTGTAATTGAAAGTCAAGCCGGGTTAATGAACACCGGTTTACTCCATAATAAGATGGTAACATAAAATCAAACCGGCCAGATAGTCTCCGGATTAAGATTTGACCGTGTTCCGCCAATTTGTAATTGACAGTCGAACCGGATTAACAATGTCGGTTTAAAAAACGCAACAAAAATCAAATAACAGTTATGAAAAAATATGGAAGCAAAGGCAATGATAAAACCGTTTGCAAAAAGAGGCTTTACTGAGCCGATCAGATGGTGTTACCATGGTCGGACACGACCAAGCTCCCAATAAGGTGTAGCTATGGTTCAAGTCAGGCAGGTCCCCAACTGAAACCGTGGCATTATGCCGATCAAGTGGCGTGGCAATGGTTCGGGTTTGACCAAGCCGCCAAGTGACTCTATGGCCTTAGGCCGATCAAGAGGCGTGACTGGTTCAGACTTGACCATGTCCCCAAATGATCTGATGGCTTTCGCCTATCAAAAGGTGTTGCATTGGTTCGGACACGACCAAGCCCCCAAGTGATGTTGTGGCATTGAGCCGATCAAGAGGTGTAGCTATGGTTCGGATACGACCAAGCCCCCAAGTGATCAATAATATGATAAGCCAATAAGGCATGATACCCATGTTTGAACCGCGCATCATGGCAGCAGGTCCTCTTTGGCACCCTTTAACTTTTTGCAAGAGATAAATCCTTCTTGAACCGGATGTTAAACCGGATATTGAGAGCTTCAAAGCTTTGTGGGAGACATCTTTCCCTTGAACCGGATTTTAAACCGGAATCTTCATTTTCAGCCGGAAATTTTCTGACGGCCTTTAAACTCGAACTTACAAGAAGTTAATTCCTTTTTGAACCGGACAATTTTAAACTGGATTTGAGAGCTTCAGAGCTTTGCGGGAGAACAGATTTATCTTGAACCGGATTGTAAACCGGATCCTTTCTGATGACCCGGAACTTCTTCATTGAACTGGGATTTTGTAACTGTTATATGCTTTCTAAACCGGAAATTTTCTGACGGCCTTTAAATTTTCATCCATATGGTAATAGCCTGCGGGACCGGGTTATCTTTCCCTCCAATGTCCTGGGGTTCTTGACTTCACTGAAAACCGACAACATTTGCTGAGTCATATTACTGTAGCCCCCGAGTCTCAAGGTGACTCGAGGAGTTGACTTGAGATTCTCCATATTTGACCGTGATATAAACCGGCATAACTTGTATATCATTGGTGTTGATAGCACGATGTGAATCCACAGAAGGTTGAGGTGACTGCGGCGGGTTATAAATGATCCCGTATGAACCGTGTCAGCAACTCGGCCAATGGTTCCTTCAAACTGGTGATTTGAAGTTAACCAAAACTGTAGTGGCGGCAACATGCGTGCCTGCCCATTAAGCCATCCTGTGCAGAAGGCGGTTGATGATAATCTGCCTCCAATTTGAAATAAAACCGGGCTACCCAAGCAGTGACTGGCTTTTATTCAATAAATAGCTCATGCAAACAGGTGCGGCCCGACGTGTTGATGTAGACCAGGCTTGAGGCGGTGATTTACAAACGCCATTGATAACAAGCAAACATGATCCCAAAGAAGTCGATGTGGACCAGACCGCAAGGGCAGCAGCTTGTGTGCGTCCATTCATCATGTGATACGTCCCGGATTATCACCAGGCGGGATATTATCAACCCGTGCTCCGTATCCGTGGTATAAACCACATTTATAATGTGTAATGGTCCTGTATATAAAATATACAAATCAAAGTAATTTGTCCTTTAATAGAAATAAAAAAAATTGGATGGACATCACCTGATATTTTCGTCAGGTATTGATAAGTGTTGATGGCACCGGGTCATCATACGGCTTTTTAAGCTCTGGGTTAATCTCTTCATCAAAATCCAATTTTGCTGCCAAGTGAAAACCATGAGCAGCATTCTCTTTTGAACTTTGACTTTTGTTGTCCCTCAAACCGGTCCCTCACTTGCGTTTCCTGAAGCACCTGAAGCAGCCGGTTTATCTCAAGGCAGTATATGAAGAGCCCAAAGAGCGAGAGGGCGGCTTAAGGCGTGACGGGTTGACAAAGCAAGGCTCGGGCCGCTCGGTCGGGTTATCCGAGCGCAGTAGCATGCGACCATGAGCAGAGGTAACAGCTCGGCCACGGCAGCAGCGACTCAGAGTGAAATAAACATCAACGGCGACTTGAAGCGGGACGACAATGGTGGAATGGCGGGCCGGTCCAGCCACTCAGCCCAGACAGCAACGGAGCAGCGGTAAACCGGGGCGGCGACTCAGGATGAGTCGAGGCGGGACGGCCCCGATGGCAACTCGGCGAAGGTCATGAAGTTGAGTGCGGTGCAGCCGGGCGGCGTGAGGCGGCCTCGAGGGAAGCCAGAAGCGGCTTAGAGCGCAGGAGCCGACGCAGCTGAGCACGGGGGCGGCCTGCAGCCCGGGCGCGGCAGGAGGCCGGGTCGACGGAGCGCGGCCGAGCGGTCATGGAGGAGCAAGCGGGCGGCGCGAGTCAGCGGTCGGCGATTTGAGGTGTTGCGTGAGAAGTAACCCGTCAATGGCTCGGAGATGACTCGGCGGCGACTTAACCCGGCGGCGGTTTGCAAAGGCGGTAGCTCGGTGCCACTCTTGGCGGCGGCGGGTTGTCGCGCGGTCGTGGTTGGAGCGGGCTTGGCCGAGGCCGGTCGAAACAGAGCGGCGCGGGGCACACACTTATGCGTGGTGATGAACCGGCCACGGCGAGTTAGAGTGGCACGGTGGAGATGAGACCCCGCCAATGCACGCGCCAAGCCGCCAGGTTTGAACGTAGACGCGGCGGATTAACGCAGCAGCGTGGGCGGTGGGTCACGCTGCGGCAATGGTGGCTCACAGCGGACGCGCCGGAACATGGCAGAGGCGAGATACCGCAGCCGAGGCTCTCCAGCAAGGCTCGGCAGAGGAGGCTCTCAGAGGCGGAGGACCCGGCCGAGCGGGTCAATCCATGGCAGCAGGGCTTGCTTGATTCAGAGCAAGCGGCGAGTGCTGTAGGAGTGCAACCGGAGGTGGCCGAGCACAGTGGCGACTTTGACAGAGGCAGAACGCGATTGCTGCTGATTACTCATCTTCTTTCTCTTGACCATGATTTATAAAGGATAGAACGCACGCACGCGTAAGCTTCATGTATAAGCCATCTAACCTTAGCTGAAGTTAACATGCTGTCTTGATTAGTAGCAGTATCAGGGAAAACAACCAGTGTTGCATGCTGATAGGATTTGACCGCCTCGTCAAGACGGACGCAAAGCTGAGCCTGCAACGGAGACGAGGTCGCGCGCCGGCCGGCTCGGCTCGCAGGCGGGGGCGACCCACGACGGTTTAAAGGGGGTGGCGATGTGGGCGGACAGCGGAGTCGGAACAAGCGACGACGGCTCGAGGCAGGAGATGCCGTTGTCGTGGCCGTGAAGCAGCAACTCGAAGTGAGGTAGCGGGCGGTTCACAAGGCCAGGGCGGTTTGACGCGCCGGTGAGGCCGCGGAGACAAACCTCAACCGGAGGCAGTGGGCGGTTTGGAGTCGGCAACTTGGAGCTGGGCTTAAGCACGGTGCGCCGGAACGACGGCGGCTGTGGAGGCGACGACGGCGGCCAGCGGCGGGGCCACGGAGAAGGCGGTTGACACGGCGAGCGAGGCCGCGGCCGTCGGGACGGAGGAGACCGGGTTGTGGTCGTCCCCGTTTTTTGGGTCTTCCGGGTCAAATTTCCCCTTTTTTTACTATTTCTCAGATCCGACTCGTACTAGTAGCACTTGATAGCTTCTTGCACGCACATACGAAGCGGGGATCAAATACGGTAGCTTTACATGATGTGTACGCTGAAGTACTAGTACTTGATAATTTGATATGAGCTAGCTGACTAGCTCGGTTTCCACGCAGGCAGTGTGATGATTCTGATGGATTTGATGTATGCGCTGTGGCAACATTACCTCTGATTGTGTAGCAGTTATCGCCATCCAACTTGTGAACAATCATCATATGTGATTTCCTTGGAAGCCGCAAACGACAACTTCGACGAATGGCTGGTGCCTGGACGTATCCGAACTCCTGTTGAACTCGACGTCTTTGCGTCGGTGTACAGACACGCAACCCTCCATCTTTCCTTAAACTTCAAACTTATACTGTCAGCTCAAAAATTAATCTTGATTTCTGCTCACCAAACAATGTGTCGGCGTTCTGGGAACGGGGGTCCCCAGACTTGCCTGCCTGCGGCCTGCGGCGTGGCTCAAAGGAGGCCCAGGACAGCCCATCTTCATCAACACAAGCTCAAGACCCTCGCGAGGGGCCAAGCCTCGCGGGGCGGACGACCAGGAGCTTCCTCAGGCACGGCCTCGTCAGGCTGGCTCATGAGGAGGCGGAGAGTTCAAGGCAGGGTACCTCGCGAGGTGCCCATGACGCAAGCCATGACGACCAAGGGCGCCAGTCGGGCGCCAGCCCGCGCAGCGTCCTCCTTTCCCCTTTGGTGCAAAGGGAGCAAGCACAAGAAAGAGCATCAAGCAAAGGCATCCGTTTCGGTGCAACAAGACCAAGACCAGCCCCAACGGCTGGAAGGGAGTCATCGTGGAGCCCAAGCAGGTGTCATCGCCAGAGCCTTTGGCAGGCGAGGACCAACTTTAGTTAGGATAAGTGTACCCGCTGTTCCCCTTCAAAATGGCCAATTGTTGGCGCCCTTCCCGCTCAATATTTGGGAAGAGGCCCAGGGCCTTCGCCTATAAATAGGAGTGGCCACACTCAGAGTAGAAGGACGATGGGCATCCAGATCAGATAGAGATAGAGACCCGATCCTCAAGCTAGAGCGATGGGACACCACCTAGCAGTTCATCACACCCACCAAGAACAGACCCTCGCGAGGCTGTTCTTCGCTGTACTGTTCCTCATCAGCCCAAGAGGCAATCCACCACACCACAAATTAGAGTAGGGTATTACACCACAACGGTGGCCCGAACTAGTATAAATCTCGTGTCTCTTGTGCTGTTCTTCTTAGTAGTTTAGGTCCCTGCGATTCGGTGAGGTACGAGACGGTGGAGGGTTGGATCTCTGCGCGCACCCCAGAGTTCGAACCTTAAGGGTCTGCCGGAACCCGAAATCCGACATTTGGCTCGCCAGGTAGGGGTGCGCCGGAATCTGCCTTTCGTCGCCTCGTTCTTCCCCGACCACCGCAACCATGTCTGACGCCCGTCGGGCCCGCGCCGAGTGCCGAGCCGCCCTTGCCTCCCATGTCGCCCAGACGGCTCCCGTCGGCGGGCGCCCTCGTCGTTCCCCGTTGCCTGCCGTCAACATCGCCACCAGCCCGGCGGGGGACGGGCAGCAAGCATCGTCCCTGCGCTCCTCAGCGACCTCAGGGGAGGGGCCGCGTGGCTTCCTCGTCACCCGCCCCGTCGCGCCGGTTCCTCCGCTCGTCGCGGCCCTCCTGGGCGGCTCGCAGGCGCCGCCTTCCAGCCGCCATGTCAAGACATTCGTCCGCTGGTCGGCGCCGCCTCCTGCGGCGAGGGGCTCCTTAGGCCGGACGGAGTCGCCGGCCGGGCTGACCTTCGACTCTCAAGACCACCCCACCAACTCGGCCGGCTCGGGTGCGCTCCCCATGCTCCGCACACCCACCATCTGCCAGGTTGCCGTCACCAGGACCCTCATTGACGGCGGCGCCGGCCTCAACATACTCTCAGTCGAGGCCTTCAACCTCCTGTACATACCCAGGGAGCGGTTATAGCCCAGCCGGCCTTTTTCGGGCGTAGGAGGGAGGTCATCCAGCTCCTTGGGGCAAATCCGGCTTCCGATGACCTTCGGCACCTACGATAACTTCCGCACGGAACTGGTCGACTTCGACATCGCCCCCATCGGCCTCCCCTACAATGCCATCCTTGGCTATCCAGCGTTGGCCAAATTCATGGCCGCAACTCACCCGGGGTACAACCTCATGAAGATGCCTGGGAGCAGCGGCGTCCTCACTGTGCCCGGGGATACTGAAGGTGCGCTGCGAGCGCTCAGGCTCACCCTCAAGACGGCGGCCGCAGCACAGCCCGCTGATGCGGAAGCCCCCGAGCCCAAGGGGGCTGCGCCGACCAAGAAGAAGCAGTTGTTCACTCAAGACAAGGCGGAGACCAAGAAGATACCTGTCGATGAGGACGGGTCCACAAACGCCACCTTCACCATAGGCGCCAACCTCGAGCTAGAACAGGAGGAGGCCCTTGTCAAGTTCCTGCGCGCGAACAAGAAGGTGTTCGCCTGGGAGCCCGATCAGCTAGCGGGGATCCCACGGGGCGTAATCGAACACCACCTTAACGTGTGCCCCAACGTGCGTCCAGTAAAACAGAAAGCGAGAAGGCAGTCCACTGAAAAGCAGGCCTTCATCGTCCAAGAGACCCGCAAGCTAGAAGCCGCGGGGGTCATTCGCGAGGTCCGATACCCAGATTGGCTGGCCAACCCCGTGGTGGTGCCAAAGAAGGGAGGAAAGGAGCGCATGTGTGTCGACTTCACCAACCTCAATAAAGCATGCCCGCAGGATCCGTTTCCGCTCCCTCGCATCGACCAGATCGTCGATTCCACCGCCGGGTGTGACCTGTTATGCTTCTTGGACGCCTTTTCCGGGTATCACCAAATCAAGATGGCGGTGGAAGACGTGGAAAAGACGGCCTTCCTAACCCCGTGTGGAGTGTACTGCTATACATGCATGCCATTCGGGTTGCGCAACGCGGGGGCAACCTTCCAGCGGCTCATGCACATCACCTTTGGCCCACAGCTCGGGAAGAATGTGGAGGCATACGTCGACGACATCATGGTGAAGTCTCGCGAGGCCAAGACCTTGATACAAGACCTGGAAGAAACCTTCGCGAGCCTCAACGCAGTGAGCCTGCGACTCAACCCGGAGAAGTGTGTGTTTGGAGTTCCCTCAGGCAAGCTCCTGGGTTTCCTCGTGTCCCACCGGGGCATTGAGGCTAACCCAGAAAAGGTCAAGGCAGTGGAAGACATGAGCCCACCAAAGACCCTCAGGGAAATGCAGAAGCTCACGGGGCGCGTAACGGTGTTGGGCCGTTTCATCTCTCGATTGGGGGAGCGGGCGCTGCCTTTCTTCCAGCTGATGAAGAAAAAGGGGCCCTTCGAGTGGACTGAAGAGGCCGACAAAGCGTTTCAAGACCTCAAGAGGTACCTGACCAGCCCTCCAGTGATGGTGGCCTCGCGCCCTTTGGAGCCCTTGGTACTTTACCTTGCCGCCACTCCCTACTCCGCTAGCGCTGCTCTGGTGGCAGTTAGGGAGGACCGTCAGGCCAAGACCACGGCGGCCACCCGAGCTAAGGCAAGACCGAATCAGAAGGAACTAGCAGAAGCCGGCACTGCAATGGAAGAGGATCAGCCGTCACAGCAGAGCGCACCAAGGGCGGGGGAGGCCTCCCATCCGAGCACCCAGCTTCCGGAGGCGCCGTCGCCTCGGGAGGCACCACAGCTTCCGGAAGACGCCACCAGCACCGACGCCCCTAACCTCATCGAGCACCCAGTGTACTTCGTCAGCACCGTGTTACGGGATGCGAGGGCACGGTACCCCATGCCGTAGAAGCTCCTCCTCACACTGTTGGTGGCTTCGCGCAAGCTGCGGCACTACTTTCAGGGTCATCCAATCAAGGTTGTCTCGGCATACCCCCTGGAGAGGGTGCTTAGGAGCCCCAACTTGGCAGGAAGGGTCGCCGAGTGGAACATTGAGCTGCAAGCATTCCAGCTCGAGTTCAGTACGGCCAGAGTCATCAAGGGGGCCACGCTGGCAGATTTCGTGGCCGAATGGACAGAAGCACCGGGCCTCAGGGCCGGCGAGGATCGGTCCCTCTCCCCAGGGAGCGAAGCACTAGAAGGTTGGATCATGTACTTCGACGGAGCGTTCTCCAGACAGGGCGCTGGGGCTGGGGCAGTACTCATATCTCCCTCTCAGGACAAGCTCTACTATGTCGTGTAGCTCTGTTTCCAGCATGGCGAGAAGGTCTCCAACAATATAGCAGAATACGAGGGGCCGATAAGCGGTCCGAAGGCTGCCGCTGCCCAGGGGTGAAGCGCCTTACCATCAAGGGCGATTCGTAGCTCCTCATCAATTTCTCCAACAAGGTGTACGAGCCAAGGGATGAACACATGGAGGCCTACCTTGCGGAGGTCCACAGGATGGAGAAACAGTTCTGGGGGTTGGAGCTGCAGCACGTGCCCCGAGGCACCAATCAAGAGGCCGACGACATCGCCAAACGAGCCTCCAGGAGGTTACCCCAGGAGCCGGGTGTCTTTGAGGAACGGCTCTTCAAGCCCTCAGCCCCGCCGCCGTATCAAGCACAAGACAGCCTCGGGAGGAGCTCCCTCAGCCACCAGCCTCGGGAGCCCCAGCCTGTGGCCCGGCCTCGGGAGCACGCCTGCTCCTAACGATGGAACCTCAAGAGGAGTGCTGGATCACGGAGCTCATGAGTTACTTAACGCGTGGGAATTTGCCGGAGAAGGAGGAGGAGGCAGAGCGTGTGGCGCGGCAAGCCACGACATACAACATCATGGATGGAGAGCTCTACCGGAGACGACCGAACGACGTATCCCTGCGCTGCATCACTAGGGAACAGGGGAAGGAATTGCTGGCAGATATACATGGCGGAGATTGTGGGCACCATTCATCATCACGGACCCTTGTCGGCAAGGCGTTCCGCAGCGGTTTCTATTGGCCCACCGCGCTCAATGACGCCATCGACCTCGTGAAGGCTTGCGAGGCTTGCCAATTCCATGCCAAGCAGATCCACCAGCCAGCGGGAGGCTTGCAAACCATTCCCCTCACTTGGCCATTCGCGGCCTGGGGGCTGGACATTCTGGGCCCTTTCCCTCGGGCGCCAGGGGGCTATCGCTACCTCTACGTCGCCGTGGACAAATTCACCAAGTGGGCCGAAGTCGAGGCCGTCCGCGCCATCCCCGCTGGTTCTGCGGTCAAGTTCATCAAGGGCATCGTGAGCCGGTTCGGAGTGCCGAACCGCATCATCACCGACAACGGTTCGCAGTTCACCAGTAACCTTTTTATAAAAACGTACTGCACTAACCTTGGGACGCAGATATGCTATGCTTCGGTGGCGCACCCCCGCAGCAATGGACAGGCCGAGTGGGCCAATGCAGAGGTCCTGAGAGGCCTCAAGACCAGGACATTCAAGAAGAAACTGGAAGCCTGCGGCAGAGGCTGGTACGACGAGCTTCCGTCTGTGTTGTGGTCCATCCGCACAACCGCAACCAAGCCAACTGGAGAGACCCCCTTCTTCCTAGTCTACGGAGCCGAAGCGGTCCTCCCTCACGAGGTCAAGCGTCGATCCGCGCGGGTCCTGGCGTTTGATGAAACGCTGCAGGACGCCATGCGGGGGACGGCCCTTGTGCTGGGGGAGGAGCGCCGTCGAGAAGCTGCGCTGCGAGCGACGAGGTACCAGCAGGCACTCCGGTGATACCACTGCCGCAACATCCGCCCCAGAACTCTCGAGGTAGGGGACCTCGTGCTCCGACGGGTCCTCTCCAGGGAGGGACTGCATAAGCTCTCTCCCATGTGGGAGGGCCCATTCACAGTTGTTCATGTTTCCAGGCCTGGCTCCGTGCGCTTGGAGACTCAAGAGGGAGTACCTATACAGAACGCGTGGAACATCCAGCACCTCCGGAGGTTTTACCCCTAAAAGGCCCTGAGCCTGTGAAGTTCATCTTTTTGGAAAAGGCCCTGAGCTTGTGAAGAAGGCGAATGCCTGTGAAGTTCATCTTTTTGGAAAAGGCCCTGAGCCTGTGAAGAAGGCGAATGCCTGTGAAGTTCATCTTTTTGGAAAAGGCCCGGAGCCTGTGAAGAAGGCAAATGCATGTGAAGCTCACCTCCTGGGAAAAGGCCCAGAGCTCGAAGAAGGCGAACGCTGTGAAGCCTGCTGCTCGGAAAGGCCCGAGCTCGTGAAGAAGGCAAATGCCCGTGAAGCTCACCTCCCGGAAAAGGCCCAAAGCTCGTGAAGAAGGCGAACGCTGTGGAAGCTGCTGCGTTCTGGAAAGTCCGGAGCCTGTGAAGAGGGCAAACGCCGTGAAGCTTGCTTCCCGGAAGAAAGGCCCGAGCTGTGAAGAAGGCGAACGCTGTGAAGCTCGCCGCCTGTGACACTCTCACGTAATAATGAGTTGGGGCTGTACACGCCCGGAGTCTCGTGGAGTGCCGCCTCAGCCCTGGGCTCCCTCCCACGCCCAGATGGCAGCACTTAGCTCCGCTAGTGAGAAGACGTCAAGACTAGACTAGGTGCCGACGCAGCTTTTTTCATTTGCTTTCTGCAGCTTGACTGGTTATTCCCATTTGAAGTTTTTATCAAACTATCGCCTTTTTGGCACGTGGTTCTTCGATCTTTTCACCCTCCCGCCTCGATTTCTCTTGCTGGGACTCACGAGCGGAAGCCTCGAGAGCCCCCGCGAGCGCTCCTACCCCTATCGCTCAAGTTTTCATGGCCTGGTCCATACCGGAGCACCCTCCCGACCATGCCTCACGGGCAGCACAACGCTAACACGGGCCGGGGTCGGTCGCCCATGCCACGGCCGGGTTCACTTGCGAATGGGCGCCGACGAAGGGAACAGTCGGGATGACAAAAGCAAGACAATAATTAACGGCGTTGTTCTAACACGCCCACGGGCCACACATTGTTCCCTTTTACGCAGGAGAAAAGGAAGGAAAAGGACGAAGCGGTGAAGCATGCCCGTGCGCTCTCTTGAAGGCCCGAGCCGCCTCCGAGCTCGGTCGGACTCCATCTCGCTTCACCGGGCGTGGCGGCGAAGCGGACCGCTGCCACCCCCAAGCAGGCGCTGGCGGCGTGAGGGGCTGGCCGCGGCCGCTGCTGGAAGAATTGCCAGCTGCCCGCGCGCTGCCCTCTCCGCCCGCGCCGGGGCTGAGTCCTCGGCCGCGGTCGTCGTCCTTAGGGAAGCACCCCATGCGGCGGCCGTCTTCCCCGAACACCCTCATGTAGAGGGTGGCGTCGCCATCATACTTGAAGTGCAGGGAGCACCGGCGGCGGAGACCACGCGCGCGAGCGAACGTCTGCCAGCCGCGGGCCAGGAACAGGTTCCTTACAGCAGAAACCTCCAGAGAAGCCCATGAAGCCCGGCTGCAACAGCCATCTGCCAGGAGCCAGAGGCCACTTAGGGCGCCATCTGGGAGCTCACCCAGGAGGAAGCACGGGAGCTGAAGCCGGATGCCGGACGGCTCCTCCGCCCTCACCATGAACTCCGGCAGCGCTTCAGCAGCATGGAGGCGCGGCCTCGGGGGACGCGCGGCCGGGGCACGCCCTCCGACCATGGCCAGCCTCTCGTCACCACGCTGAGAGCCTCCCCCACGACCGTGGGGACCGCCCGTGGAGGCCACGGGGTGCTTGCGAGGGCGACCTCGACCACGCTTAGGCGGAGGAGAGGAAGATTCTACCTGGCGGCCCTTCCCCTTCTCTGCGGCCGAGAACTTCCTTGGTGGAGCCATGGAGAAGAAGGAGAGACAGGAAAGGATAGACTGGAAGGGCGCGCGCCGTTCCGTACTTATTGCTGGCGAAGGCCAACCGTCGGCCTCCACGATCACCGGTAATCATGACCAACTCCGCATGCAGGGACTTGTCAAATCCGGGAGGTTACCGAGGCATCGTGGGGGAGCAAAGGCGACACGCCCAATCAACCGCCACGCGTCGCCCAAGGCCACAGGCTGTTAGGGCTCATGGGCGCTCGACTTGCCCTTTCGCCTCTCTGCTCGGCCAAGTTCGGGCGCGCCGGGGCCAGGGCTCTGTCGGCGTTCGGGAACGGGGTCCCAGACTTGCTCGCCTGCGGCTGCGGCGTGGCTCAAAGGAGGCCCAGACAGCCCATCTTCATCAACACAAGCTCAAGACCCTCGCGAGGGGCAAGCCTCATGCGGGCGGACGACCAGGAGCTTCTCGAGCACGGCCTCGTCGGGCTGGCTCATGAGGAGGCGGAGAGTTCAAGGCAGGGTACCTCGCGAGGTGCCCATGACGCAAGCCATGACGACCAAGGGCGCCAGTCGGGCGCCAGCCCGCGCAGCGTCCTCCTTTCCCCATTGGTGCAAAGGGAGAAAGCGTAAGCAAGATCATCAAGCAAAGGCATCCGTTTCGGTGCAACAAGACCAAGACCAGCCCCAACGGCTGGAAGGGAGTCATCATGGAGCCCAAGCAGGCGTCATCACCAGAGCCTTTGGTAGGCGTGGACCAACTTTAGTCAGGATAAGTGTACCCGCTGTTCCCCTTCAAAATGGCCAATTGTTGGCGCCCTTCCCGCTCAATATTTGGGAAGAGGCCCAGGGCCTTCGCCTATAAATAGGAGTGGCCACACTCAGAGTAGAAGGACGATGGGCATCCAGATCAGATAGAGATAGAGACCCGATCCTCAAGCTAGAGCGACGGGACACCACCTAGCAGTTCATCACACCCACCAAGAATAGACCCTCGCGAGGCTGTTCTTCCTGTCAGACTTCCTCATCAGCCCAAGAGGCAATCCACCACACCACAAACTAGAGTAGGGTATTACACCACAACGGTGGCCCAAACTAGTATAAATCTCGTGTCTCTTGTGCTGTTCTTCTTAGTAGTTTAGGTCCCTGCGATTCGGCGAGGTACGAGACGGTGGAGGGTTGGATCTCCGCGCGCACCCCAGAGTTCGAACCTTAAGGGTCTGCCGGAACCCGAAATTCGACACAATGAACTTGCCGGCTCTGGCCTAAGGCTGTCACGCCGGGTTATTGTGGATAATTGTTCCACGCTGGCTCTTCTTCATTTGATCACATCGTGAGCTTCTCGATTCCTTGAGAGATCCCTTCAAGAACTCAACACCACCGTGCGCAGGCCCCACGGTGGGCGCCAACTATCGTGGAATTAACACGTCAGATGTCCTAGTGTGAGGACTTAGTCGCGAGGCCAACGCATCTATGTGGTAGCTTGAGAGGGGTTGAGCGGAATCGAGAGACACAGGGCGGATCAACACGCAAGACTAGGGTTTAGACAGCTTCGGGCCCCGGGAAACATCATCCGGCAATAGCCCTACATGCTGTTTGAGGCTAGGTCTCATTATGCCCATGAGGGAGTCGCCGTAAACCGGCTCTCCTCTAGTTGTGTCTAGCCCTAGAGATTGTTTCTTGTTGCTTCTAGCTTGTCCCTCTTTGGGGAGCCCTACCCCTCCTTATATATGTTGAAGGGGCGGTTTACATGTGGAGTCCTATTAGGATTAGGACTAGTCTATCTCTAATACAAACCGGATACAAGTCCTGGTCTTAACTCCTTGTAAGGTAAATATTCCTCATGCCTTTCCTCTTAAACCGGCCCACAATAGTTGAACCGGCCTTCATGAACCGCCAGACGGGCCACCGGGTCTTGTCGCTCCTCTGACCCGTCCGCCGGTCACCAGTGAGTTACAACGTCTGGCGGGTCATCCGTAAATTGCCAGGTCTGGGCGGGTCACCAGATGAATATCGCCAAGTGCCAGCAGGACCTCAAATAAACCTCCAAGTCCGGCCGGGTTAACTTCCAGCCGGTTTACACCGCGGGGTATATCCCCGACAACTGGCGAGCCGCTCCGTCGTCTTTATCGCCTGGTGGCCTCCTCCCCTTATGATCGGCGCTAAGCTTGCCTGCCTGCTTGAGGACCCAACAGTTTCTGTTGGTATGGTTAGCTTGCTTATCAGGGTGACCGTGAATCTGACAAGGTCGGTCCAATGTCCTGTCAAGGGTGGAGGGTCCATCCTGGTTTTCCTTTAGTGTCTTCTTCCGTTGACCGGGTTTCGGATTGTGAAATCCGGTGTTGACCGCTGTGTCGCGTAATCTTTCAGTATTATTGCGACTGTTGTGTTCAGTTTGTCGTGGCTTCCCGTCGCCGTCTCAGATTTTGGAAGTGCCCAGGTCGCTGGCGTTGTTGCTTTTACGAGCAAGCGAGCCAGTTGTCTTCTCCCGCACAAAAGCGAGTCATTAGAGTGGTAAGGGCTGTCATGGATTTGGGTCCTTCCTGGCCGAGGTGATGCGCTAGCCATTCATCCCGGACACTATGTTTGAAGGCCGTGAGGGCTTCTACGTCCGGACAGTCGACAATTTGGTTCTTTTTGACTAAGAACCTAGTCCAGAGCTCCCTGGCTGACTCGCCGGGCTCCTGGAGAATATGACTTAAGTCATCGGCATCTAGTGGCCGGACATATGTTCCTTGGAAGTTTTCTCGAAAGGCGTCTTCCAAATCTTCCTAGTTGCCAATAGAATTTTCTTGCAAACTGTTTAGCCAGTACCGAGCCGACCCTTTAAGCTTGAGAGGTAGGTATTTAATGGCATGAAGGTCGTCTCCGCGAGCCATGTGAATATGGAGGATGTAATCCTCAATCCATACCGCGGGATCTGTTGTTCCACCGTATGATTCGATGTTAATGGGTTTAAACCCGTCTGGAAATTCATGCTCCATTACCTCGTCAGTGAAGCAGAGAGGGTGTGCGGCTCCTCTATGTTGGGCCACACTATGAAGTACCTCCGGCGGACTCCATTTACGGTGTTCGGACCGGGCGTGGTCGGCTCTGTTGCGTCCGAATAGGTAACCCTCATCACCGGTCGGGGAATGTCCCCGCGATCTTTATACTGATTTCTTGTGTCCTGTTCTACCCTCCAGGTCTTGTTGGATGTCGCGAGTATTCCCCCGAGCTGTTTTGTTCTTGTTTTGACGGCCGGATGGGTTGGTATGGTGCTCTGCTTGGGTTGCTGCTTTATCCGGACTGTATAGTGGTCGACCTACCGCATTATTTGATGGTGGCGTGGGCTCCAACGCCTTGCCATCGTATTGAGGGAGCCACCTACTCTTGGGTTGGCTTATGTCTGGGCTGCTAAGGCCGTATTCTTCGGCGGCCAGGACCTCGGTCCATCTATCATTGAGCAAATCTTGGCTCGCTTGAAGCTTCAACTACTTGTTCCTTAGGCTCCTTGCAGTAGCTATGAGCCGGCATTTAAAGCGCTCCTGTTCGAGAGGTTCCTTAGGAACGATAAAATCATCGTTGCCGAGGGTCTCTTCTTCACCGGAGAGTGGGAGATAATTATTATCCTCCGAGTCGCCATATATGGCCTGTTCATCAGGGCTGTCTTGCCCTCCTTCCTGTTCCTCCTGTTCGGATCCTACCTCGGCAGGGTCTTCATTGTCCGGAGTGTTATCTTCTCCGGTGCTAGTATTGTTTTCTCTTGAGCGACGTGACTCAGAGTGGCGCCGAGCGCGCCAATGTTCGGACTGTGTACCAGGAGGTTTATCTTTGACTGGGTCCTCCTTGTCATCATCGAGAGCATCGTTGGGTGTGTCTACCGTACACACGTCGTACCATGAAGTGGTCATCCCGCGTCTAGCGGGTAGTGAGTTCTGGCCTTGCCCCTCATCATCTTCCATACCATCGATGTCTTCGGAGCCGGGACCAAGCGTGTTGGTTGGGTCTTCGGCAGTGGCTATGAAGTGGGTGGCAGGTGGGAAGCAAAATTCTCCATCATCCGCCGCAAGTTCGAACCGAACATAGTTCGGCGCGAGTCGCCTGCCAGGGATAGGTTTTTTAGTGAATTTAGTACGTTGCCCATGGGCGAGTGTTGGAAGACGTTTGCGGCGCTGAACTTGAAGATCGATAACCGATTGAGTTCGACATCCGCGGACTCACAGGGTTTGGAACTTTTCACCGGAGACGAGTCCGGGGTTCCGTTGATGCAGATATCATATGAAGTAGAATCCGTGTGCGGCTCCAACGCCGCTGCATCAGCAGCCTCTGTGACGGGGTTGAGCTTCCCATCTTCGGATGACTCGATTCTGATTCAGATCTAAGGCCGGAGTTGTTGCAGGAGCTATCTCCTGGATGGCGCCCCATGACAGGTTTAGGCCATGCTCATTGGGCGAAGGGGCGCGGTGGCCGCGTTTCAAATCCATGGAAGATCAAGTCTCCACGGATGTCCGCGACGTAGTTCAAGCTCCCAAATCTGACCTGACGGCCAGGGGCGTAGCTGTCGATCAGCTCCAGATGGCCAAGGGAGTTGGCCTGCAGTACGAAGCCGCCGAATACGAAGAACTATCCGGGGAGGAAGGTTCCTCCTTGGACAACGTCATTGCCGATGATTGAAGGGGCCATCGAACCTTTCGTCGACGGCACAGTGGAACTCTCAATGAAAGCACCAATGTCGGTGTCAAAACTGGCGGATCTCGGGTAGGAGGTCCCGAACTGTGCGTCTAGGGTTGATGGTAACAGGAGACGGGGGACACGATGTTTACCCAGGTTCGGCCCCTCTCTATGGAGGTAATACCCTACTTCCTGCTTGATTGATCTTGATGAATATGAGTGTTACAAGAGTGGATCTACCACGAGATCGTAATGGCTAAACCCTAGAAGTCTAGCCTGTATGACTATGATAATGTGTATATTTCTATCCGGACTACGCTCTCTGGTTTATATAGACACCGGAGAGATCTAGGTTTACATGGAGTCGGTTACATCAGAGGGAATCTACATAGTCGGTTGCCAAGCTTTCCTTCCACGCCAAGTAGAGTCCAACCCGGACACAGGTACAGTCTTCGGTCTTCATGTCTTCACAACCCATCAGTCCGGCCCAAAGGATAATACGCCCGAGGACCCCTTAGTCCAGGAGTCCCTCAACGGGTGCATCAAACACGGTTCAGGTTTTAGTTGCGTGTGCGATGAAGGGCATACTGTTAACCCGTTTGAACTGTTTGCAATGAGGCAGAACAACAGAAACGGGCAGCCATATCAATGTGTGTGCGATATACGGCATACAGTTCACTCCGATGAACTGTTTGCTATTAGGGAGTGTAACATAAACGGTTAGCCAGATCAAGGTGTGTGTGATATAGGGCATACGGTTCACTCGGACGAACTGTTTTCGATTAGCGAATGCAATAGAAACGGTTCAACTTAACAAGATGTGTGTGACACGTGGCAAACAGCCGACTAGGATGAACTGTTTGCGATGAGAAATTGCAACACAGACGGTTAATACAGTTGTTCGTGTGCGATTTTGTGTGTAAAAAACTTTGAAAAATGCAAACTAGTTGCTTGCGGTGGCTAGGAATATCGCACTTGATGCGTCTGCAAGTACTCATGTGTGATGATTAGTAAGTTACACATACGTTTCCTTATGTTAACACTTGTGTGATAAATAACACGTGGCACCGGATACAGTATTCGGTTTGTGTGTGTAGTCTTCCCGCGCTCTAGCGAATGCTTCCCGCGCTCCATATGGATAAATTGTAAAATCCACGCCTATTCCCTCACCGGTTTCCCTCCACCATCTAACGGCTTGCTGCATATAACCCAGGCGGAAACGCACCGCCGCGACATTCTACGAAGATCTAGTCCTCATCCATCTGCCATTAGTTATTCCAAGCATGCCAGGCAACGACCAAACACTACAAGAAATATGTCAACTAGTGACCTTCTGTCAGTGACCCTGGAAGAATTGGTCATAGATCTATGACCATTTCAGACCAATTGGTCAAAAGCTGTTCGAGGGGCTCCATACCCTAAACCATTGCGACCATTTTGGTCAGAAAGGTCGTAATTTCCTTACACGAAAAGGTCATAAAGCAAACAACGCTAGTCCGCTGCCTTATTTCTAGTTGTTAACGACCAATATAGATGGTCATAGCCTTGTAAATTGTGGTGGGTTGCTATGACTAGGCGCCACCTCATCAGTTTTGCCTATGTGTCATGTCCATGTGGCGGTTTTTGCCCTAGGTTGTGAAGCAACCTATATTTTTGTCATTCCCAAAATTCCCAAAAAAAATCTCATAAATTCTTTGGGTCATATCTTCGTCAAATATGTAAAAACCTTCCTTGCCTAGTTCAAAAATAATTCAAAAATATTCATTTTCCTATTCATTCGTAACAACAGCTTGTGAAGGAAGTACCACTTTGGCATGTCCAAATAGTATCCATTTTCTCTGATGCTTTTCTATGCCCAAATAACCATCCTCCACCAAATGCCAGCTCAATCCATTCATTATTTTGAGCCGAGCTTCAACATTCATATTTATGTCCAGGTGGTAGTTTGCAAAGCAAGTACCACATAGGCTCCTCCTTTGAGTTGAAAATTTGTGAAGACGGTCTTCTTAGTAACCGATCATCCTCACCAAAACTCACGCCCATTAGCCATGTGCATTTCCGTACATAAATCAAACACTTGGCTGCTTATTCATGTTTGAGCATCGATCGGTCTCCTCGTGAGAATCTTATGTTGTGATTTTCTTCCTAGCACCTACCTGGAGAGTGCCCAACCCACTAGACATACCTAGGTCGCCCAGAACACATGGCAACGCCACGGTCACGCGGTGACCACGCGGCGGGCATGCGAGTTTACACGCTCTAGAGTTGGGGCCCTCGGCCACCGCCCAAACCTTGACGTATCGCCACCAAACCATGTATTTATGATTAAATAGGTACTTATGTACCTAGAAATGATTTTTGGAAACAATAAATAGCAAACTATGAGGCAGCTGCAGTTCAAATTTGACCCGCTTCCAGCTGAATCGGCGGAAATTTGTCTTTTTCACGAGAGGTGGATCAAAACTTTTTGCACCCAACCATTTTGTCAATTGTGCATTAAATATGTCCTAGTATTTTATAAAATTGATTTGGTCCAATTTTGCAACAATTATTTGGTAGTTCCTTCACAAAAAAACCTCCTTTTGGGCACTCGGAAAATGAAAAATGGCTTTTTCGTCCAAAGAAAATGAAAACTTCCTTAGGCAACATTTTGTGTGATGATGGCAGCCACTGGCAACTGTGCTGACAAAACTGGTGCCAAGCCTGTACATCATCTCCGTCAAGGGAATCAAGGGGTGCATGAATAGGCTTCCTTCTGCTTGCGTTGGTGACATGGTTATGGCCACTGTCAAGAAGGGAAAGCCTGACCTGAGGAAGAAGGTAGGTCCAGCTTCTCTCAATCTCTGAAAATGTTCGCACCTGTCCGGTGATTCGTGCAGATAGGGCTAGAAAATGTGGATCGAACTAATTAAACAAGTATTAAATCCTTACCGCCTATTCGAGTTTGTGGGTTACAGCTGGACCCATTTGCACATTTGTCCCACGAGTTTACATCAGCTTAATTCTCCTGTTACAACAGCTGTCTGGTGGTTACAGCTGCTGCCTGATTTTGCATGCTACTTACTCATTTGTTCCACGAGTTTTCATCGGTCTGCGTAGGGTTTGATACATGCATTGCATTACTCGGACACTTGTGTCACTAGTGTCCAAGTAAGATTGGAGTTTATAGTATTCATTTTGTGTGATGATGAGTTTGTGTCACTCTGCATGCATGCCGAGTTCTGCACAAAGCATTGCTTTGCTACTCTGCTTCCGTTCCTCGCTGCTGCTGCTGGTAATCACTCTGGCAGTACAAGCCTTTTTGGTTATACATTGTCAACAAAACATGCTAAGCTTGCCTATTCGGGACACATGCTTAGGCAGAATTGTCAGGACCGGGCTTCGCGTGGCAAGGCACGCTGCAGGTCTAGTACAACCCCAGCCAATCTCCTACACTACACTACAGTATGTCATGTCAGTATACAACCCCAACATTTGGAGTTGTACTTGCTAGCGAATTAGCTTCAGACATCTTATCTAGATAAGAGAACTTGTTTCCACTGTAGATGCAGTTCTTCAATGACAGTAGATCAAACTAAATTTTACCAATTCTATCTTCTGTGATTAAAACAAATCCACGACAGAGCTGCAGCAAACAGATTTTACCAATTCTATCTTCTGTATCAAAACAAATCCACAACAGTTCTATCTTCTTGTGTGTATTACACTGTTTTTCAGCCTATTCTAGATTCAGAAGCTAAGATTATACCATCTGTTCTGCCTACTTTTGACTATGTGAAGCATTTATTTTCTGCTTCATAATGTCAACATTATCCCTGTGAAGAAATAACAATGTCAGAATCAGCAGCTTCCAGTTTAAAAGTAATAGAAACAGATAGCTCTTGCGGTCTGAGAAGGTCAAGTATGAGATGGTCCCTGATGGCAATGACATCGAGCTCGTCTCCCGCTCTGTTGCCCTCATCAACTAGGTGAATCAGAGAGGACCCAAAACCTGTCTTTGTTCATGTGCATGCTGTGCTGCCTAATAATTTGGTTGATGTGATGCAAATGATATTGTATCATGTTTGCTTATGCTCTTTGCGGATACCACTATGCTAGATGTGCTTAGAAGTCGTTGCAATGTCTTCAGATGTTGGATGTCGAGTGTTCTTTGTTTGCGATGCATATATGGATACCACTATGCTACTTTTATTTTGTTCCTAATCATTTTTTTCTATAACGTGCAGATGCTGGCCTTTCATGTTTCTTCACGAGCATCAAGACAAAGAAGTTGGAAGAAGCATAGTTCTAGCTCATTGGAGCTAGTTCTGGGAGTAACGAAACCCTTTAGGCTGATTCTATTTGTATGTGTGATGTAGCAGAACACTTGTAGGGCTCATGTGATACTCATGTGATAGACTGTACACTTGTAGAGCTGTTATCTAATTGTAAACTTGATGCTGATCACATTTGTATGTATGTTATATGATGTAGCAATGATGTAGCAGATTGCTTCTTGCTGTTATTTGAAGTATTGCGCCGGTTTTCTGTATTGGTATATTGAAATATGAAGAACATGACCTTGACAGAACAAAGAAAAACAAAGGCTACAACCCAAAAACAAAGGTGCATAAAAAAAGAAAAAAAAATGGCTACCGCCCAAAAATAAAAAGGCTATAATGTTGGGCCTGGCCCATGTAGCTGACCAAAATTATAGGGAAAAAATATATAAAAGGCTGAATTGTGGGGCTCGACCCATCTAAAACACCTAATCGGACCGGGCTGAATCTTGTCAGTGACCTTTTAAATTGGTCGTAATTTTGCCACGTCCGATTGCCATGTTGGATCCGACGTGGCCTGGGCAGACAGCCAGTGACCAAAACAAAAGGTCATGGGTTCAACGACCTTTTGTTTTGGTCGTAAACGTCCACGACCTTCTCACAGAGAAGGTCGCTATAGTCAGTTAACGACCCTCAGCTTTTGACCTTTTGTTTTTGGTCAAAAAAAGGTCGCAAATGAGAAACAATGACCTTTCAGTGACCAATAGTCAAGGTCACAAGTTGACATATTTCTTGTAGTGAAAGCATCGACGTCGACGCCTACCTGCGTTACATCTTCGGCGAGGAGAACGAGCCGGAGTAGGTCGGGGAGCAAGAGCTTCATCGGCCGGTGCAGGCACCATGGCCCATCGGCAGCGATATTGGCGTCACAGTCCTTGGGAGCACAATCGACATATTACAGAGGAGGTGTGATGAGCAGTTTGCCATCCACCATGCAAAAGATCCAGAGCTCCTCGGTGGCATGATCGACGAACCACCCGAAGAGCCGCCGTCACCAGTGCTCATCGAGAGCCTGATGGTCAGCAAGGAATGGGCAGAGGACCTGTTGGGGATATTACTACTGGGCGTGAACCGGCCTATCTGGGCCGGGTTAACTTCATCAGTACTTCAACAGTGTAAAAGCCCAAGCATGAAGGTAAGGGCCCAAGGCCTGTAGTCGGTTTAGAACACAGAGCCGTAAACCGCCTGGTATGTAAACTTGTATTGTAAGTTAGGAATAGAGAGAGACCAACCCGGATACGAGTATGAACCGGAGATTGGGACTCTGTGAACCGACGGGCGTCACCCGTGTATATAAGGGGACGACCCAGGGCGGTTCAAGGACAACAAATAACAACTCGAGGCCTAGGCGAAGCTTATTTGCTCCCTAGTCATCGAAACCACATCAATCCCATCACAACTAGACGTAGGCTTTTACCTTCATCGAAGGGGCCGAACTAGTATAAACTCTTGTGTCTTTGCGTCCGCTTTAACCCCTTCAAGTTAACCCGTAGCGATGGCTCCACGACTAAGTCCTTTCACGAGGACATCTGCCGTGACAAAACCACGACAGTTGGCGCCCACCGTGGGGCTATCGCACGATGGTTTGATGATCTTGGAGGGCAAGCTCGAAGGACTCGAAGGCTATGCTGTGGGCCGGATGACCAAGAGTCGTCGTGGCAAGCTCTACATCGACGATGGAGGCTGGGGCCCCGAGGCCGGCTCGATTGAGTACGGATACCGGGTCCCCTTTGGTGGCATACACGTTTTCATTGGCAAGATCGGTGAACCGGGCCCTGAGTTGGACACCTGCACCGACCTCGTCGAGACAGCTCAGTGTGCGCGATCTGCCCAGGTCAAACCGGCCGTGAAGCGTGCCTTTGTGGGAGTCATCCACGGAGGAAGTTATGAGGACGGATCAGAATCTAGTGGCGAGACCGTCGTCTACTCTGGCGACAAGTCGTCAACCGGAGAAACTGAATCTCTATATCAGTTACAAAATGGCCGGATTGGGGACTGTTCTGATGGTGACAGTATTCCGGACCCCTCCGATCTGCCCAACCGGGTTGGAATATTCATGGCCGGTACACAAGCAGCGCTTCACTCTTCGACCGCTGCGGCAATGATCTCCGGTTCAACGGCGGCGGCGGCTGCCGGGGCAGGAGGCCCTGTGCACCCGCCGGCTCAAGTTTTATCAGATTTGTTCGATGCGTTGGCTGCGCTCATGGCGGAGGCTAACCCGGCGGATCAGGACGCTCATAACGCAGAGATTACGAATGTGAAGGAACAAATCACTCAGGCTAAAGCGGATCTAGCAGCTGCAGACGCCAGGATGACGGCAGAGCGGGCCGCTTTAGATGCGCAGGCTTATAGGCTCATGTTGGATCAGAACGCGTCACATGAAGTCATGAAGAGGAAATACAGATCCCGTTTGCCTTCATTTTTCGAAGCCAGAGACCTCTTCAACACCCCCGGAGCGGGAACCAGTAATCCGCCGGTGGTAAACCTGGCGGAAGCACCTGGGACGGGCGCGCCGGTCCAGTCCCGCTTAATAGATCTACCTCGCCATAACGCCAGTGTGCCTCAGGCTGTGCAAACACCTCCGGGTCACTACTCCAACCCGATGGATAACCTTGTTGCAGCTGCGGCATGGCTGGAGGCTATTCCAATTGAAGGTGATTCACCACAGGCGATAGAGACGCGCCGGGTCAAGGAGCTCCTTAGGACAGCTTTGGTCCAACAGAAGCGATTCAGATACCGCGACCAGATCCACTCTACCCCCGCCCAAGCCGGAGCTATAGCAGGCACATGGATGAACCGCCGATCAAGTAATGCACGGCGTGGTGCGCCTGTGGCAACAACCCTACAGGTGGTGTCGATAACGCCCGGAGGTAGTGGACCGGGCCGAGCACGCAGGGAGGCCGAGTTAGCAAGACAAAGATCGGGCTCGTCGACTTCGCCGGTTTGTCCGACAATCTCGGTCGAGCACTGGGTTACCTCTAGCTCTTTGGGGTGCCTTTCCTCGTCCTCGCTTTTACAATGTGCGCTTGCCCAAAGATTTCAAGGGTCCGCGCAAGGTGCCAAATTACACTGCCGATTTATCTCCAGAAGCATGGATAGAAAGCTATGAGATGGCCATGGAGATGCTGGATGTGGATGAGGCCGCGTGTGCAAAGTACTTCACCATGATGCTTGAAGGCACGGCCCGTACTTGGTTGAAGAGCTTGCCGCCCAATTCTATCAGTTCATGGGCCCAGTTGCGGACCCGGTTTATCCAGAATTTCAAAGATACGTGTAAGCAGCCCATGTCCATAGTGGACTTGGCGGATTGTGTCCAGGTGGAAGGAAAATCAACAACCCATTGGGTACGCCGCATCTCGGAAATCTTACACTCGTCAGACCGGATCAACGCTGACTCTGCGATCTTAACCCTGGAGGGCAACTGCCGGTTTAAGCCTTTAAAGTTGAAGTTGGGGCGTATGAAGCGTTTTTGTAACGACATGGGAACTCTCATGGGTGCTTTAGTGAAGTATGCTGATTCTGATAGTACCAAGGACCCCGAATCTGAGGATGGCAAAGCAGGGAAGGGAAAGAAGAACAACAACTCCAAGGGGCATCAACACAAACCGGCAGGCCATGGGAACAGAGGCAAATGTAAAGCAGATGGTAGCATGGACTTTGTGGCTAATACTAATGCGCAGGACAAGGGTCAGCGACGCAGAGGTAAAGCGGCGAATCGTGGTGGGGCTCCGAATCCTAACCCGGATCGCTTAAATTATTTATTGAATCAACCCTGTCCGAAGCATGGGACGAAGGAGACGCCAGCAAACCACCTCTGGAAGGATTGCTACATTATGCAGGAGTTCAAGAGTTCTAATGCTTTCCGGTATGATCACGGCTCTAGCAGCGGTTCAGGATCCGGGCCGGGTTACGGTGGAGGAAATTCCGGTTCAGGATTTAATGGTAATTCGGGCGGACATGACAATGAGAACAATCAGAGTAACCAATGTGGTTACAACCAGCAGCAGCAACAGTCAGGTTATCAGAGCAACCCAAAGCAGTTGAATAGTGGGCAGTACCATGTCTTCACCACGATCTTAGACAAGCGAGACCAAAAGGTTCAGAAGCGGGCAGTCAACGCTGTTGAACCGGCCGTGCCCCATTACCTACGCTGGTCGGAGCAGCCCATTATATGGAGTAGAGAGGATCATCCTCCCCGGGTCGACAATCTAGGTCAGCTAGCCCTGGTGGTGGCACCTCAGGTGGGAGGTTATAAGTTCACCAAGGTACTCATGGATGGAGGGAGCAGCATTAACATCCTGTACTATGAGACCTTCCGTCGTATGGGGCTAACGGATAAACATCTCAAACTGTCCAATACAGTGTTCCATGGTGTGGTACCTGGCAAGTCAGCATATCCTATTGGTAAAATAGCTCTGGAAGTGGCCTTTGGTGATGATTATGACTCCAGATCGGAAACATTGACGTTTGATGTGGTAAAAATCCAAAGTCCATATCATGCCCTGTTCGGGCGACCGGCTTACGCCAAATTTATGGCACGACCCTGTTATGTGTATTTACAGCTCAAGATGCCGGGTCACAAGGGGACCATAACGGTTCAGGGAAGCCGTAAGGTCGCTTTGGAGTGCGAGGAAGGAGATGCAGCTTACGCAGAGTCGGTTTGTGCCACCGAGGAGCTGAAGTACTATAAGGACAATGTTGATCCGGCGGACATGACTCCATTGAAGAAGCCAACTACAGAGCATGATCCGGCCCTGAAATTCAAATCGGCAGCTGAGACTAAGCTTGTTGACTTCGTGCCTGGCGATTCGTCCAAGCAGTTCAGCATCAGTGCCAACTTGGATTCGAAATAGGAAAGCGTGCTCATTGAGTTCATCCGTGAGAATCGGGACATTTTTGCATGAAAACCTTCTGACATGCCAGGTGTACCGAGGCAACTCGCTGAGCACACTCTTAATGTGGATCCTAAGTACAAACCGGTGAAACAGTTCCTCCACCGGTTTAACGAAGAAAGACGCAAAGCTATTGGTGAAGAAGTAGCCGGGCTCTTGGCAGCTGGCTTTATTGTTGAAGTTTTCCATCCTGAGTGGCTGGCTAATCCGGTGCTGGTCCTTAAGAAAAACGGCACCCGGCGTATGTGTGTGGATTACACAGACCTTAATAAAGCTTGTCCAGCAGATCCTTTTGCCCTCCCTCGTATTGATCAAATCATTGATGCTACGGCGGGTTGCGAGCGTTTGAGTTTTTTGGATGCATATTCTGGCTATCATCAGATCAAAATGGCGGTCAAGGACCAGGAGAAGACGGCGTTCATCACTCCCTTTGGAGCCTTTTGCTATGTGTCTATGCCTTTTGGGCTCAAGAGTGCCCAGGAAACCTATCAACGGTGTGTGCAAAATTGCCTTCACAAGCAGATTGGCCGTAATGTACATGCTTACGTGGATGATATTATGGTTAAGTCACGGAAGAAGGAGACTCTGGTTGACGATTTAAAGGAAACCTTTGATAACCTGAGGACGTATAAGATGATGCTCAATCCGGCCAAGTGTGTTTTTGGTGTACCGGCATGCAAATTATTGGGTTTTCTGGTGTCAGACAGAGGAATTGAGGCTAATCCGGAAAAGATCACAGCCATCACCTCCCTGGCTAAACCGAGGTGTATTAATGATGTTCAACGTGTGGCCGGCCGGATTGCCGCGTTGAGCCGGTTTATCAGCCGCCTTGGTGAGAAGGCGATTCCTTTATATCAGATGTTGAAGAAGACAGATCAGTTCGTCTGGAGTCCCGTGGCTGATAAGGCATTTGAGGACTTAAAGCGGCAATTGGCCAACCCGCCTGTGCTCGCCGCTCCCATTGACAAGGAGCCGCTTCTACTATATGTTGCTGCTAACGCCAGGGCGGTCAGCATGGCCATTGTGGTGGAGCGGAAGGAGGCAGGGAAGGAGCATCCCGTTCAACGTCCGGTTTACTATATCTGCGAGGTACTTATTGAATCTAAGCAAAGGTATCCGCATTGGCAGAAGCTGGTATATGGAGTTTTCATGGCAAGCCGGAAGCTGAAGCAGTATTTCCAAGGGCACCCATCACGGTGGTCAGTTCTGCTCCCTTAGGCGATATTATACAGAACCGGGAAGCGACTGGCCGGATTGCCAAGTGGGCTATAGTGCTTGGGCCGCACGGTCTGAAGTACGTGCCTCGGACGGCGGTGAAGTCTCAAGCACTTGTGGATTTCATTAATGATTGGACGGAGTTGCAAGCACCTGAAGAAAAGCCGGATCACACATATTGGACCATCCATTTTGACGATCCAGGCAATTGGAGGGCTCGGGGGCTGGAGTCGTATTAACTTCCCCACGAGGTGACAAGTTCTGTTACGTTCTCCGCTTAATGTTCCCTTGTACTAACAATGCAGCTGAGTATGAAGCCTTGCTCCATGGTCTCCGGATGGCTAAGGAGATGAATCTAAGCCGGGTTAAGTGCTTCGGTTACTCGGACCTAGTGGCTCAACAGGTGTCTGGCACTTGGGATTCAAAGGACCCACTCATGGCTGCATATCGTCGTGAGGTGGATATTGTTGCAGGTCATTTCAAGGGCTGTCAGGTGGACCACGTGGACCGTCGGAAGAATGAAGCGGCGGATGCTTTAAGCCGGTTGGGCTCTCAACGTAAACCGGTCCCGCCCAATGTTTTTCTGGACGTGCTGCACAACCCGTCGGTCAAGCTCCCTGGTGAAGCGGATTTGGCTATTCCTGATCCAGAGGCTCAATTGGTGGCAGCTCTTCACATCACTCCGGATTGGACGCTTCCTTATCTTGCGTACATGAACTGGGGCGAGTTACCAGAAGATGAGACGTTGGCCCGACAGATAATCCGGCGATCCAAGTCTATGACCATTGTTAATGGCGAATTGCATCATTGCAACGTGTCAGGGGCGTTTCAACGTTGTGTGTCTCCTGAGGAAGGCTGTGAAATATTGCGTGAGATCCACGAAGGAGATTGTGGTCACCACGCCGGTTCAAAATCCTTGGTGGCTAAAGCGTTCCGCCACGGTTTCTATTGGTTGACTGCTCATGCTGATGCGGAAGATCTGGTCAGACGATGTGATGGTTGCCAAAAGTTTTCCAGACGTGCTCATGTACCGACCCAAGAATTGAGGATGATTCCAATTACTTGGTCGTTTGCAACCTGGGGGCTGGATATGTTTGGACCTTTCAAAAGGTCCAAGGACAAGAAGACCCACCTCCTGGTGGCGGTTGACAAGTTTACAAAGTGGGTAGAGGCGAACCTGTTAGCAAGTGTGACGCGCCACGGCAGTTCAGTTCATCAAAAGGTGATTTTCCGGTTTGGCTTTCCACAGTATCATCACGATAATGGTACCAATTTGTCCAAAGGTGCCATGAAAGAGTTCTCTGACGTGAACACATCCGCTTGAGCGTTTCTTCAGTAGCCCACCCACAGTCCAATGGTCAAGCGGAAAGGGCTAATCAAGAGATCTTGAGAGGCATCAAGCCCCGGCTTATGATCCCTTTGCATAGGACACCGGGTTGTTGGGTAGAAGAACTACCATCTGTGTTATGGAGTATCAACACTACGCCCAACAGATCCACAGGATACACACCGTTCTTTATGGTCTATGTGTTGGGGAACGTAGTAATTTCAAAAATTTTCCTACGATCACGCAAGACCATGGTGATGCATAGCAACGAGATGAGAGTGTTGTCTACGTACCCTCGTAGACCAGCAACGGAAGCGTTGACGCAACGTAGAGGAAGTAGTCGTACTTCTTCCCGATCCAACCGATCCAAGTACCGAGCGTCGGCACCTCCGAGTTCTGCACACGTTCAGCTCGATGGCGTCCCTCGAACTCCGATCCAGCCGAGTGTTGAGGAGAGTTTAAATCGACCTGACGGCGTGGTGGCGATGATGATGTTCCACGGCGCAGGCTTCGCCTAAGCTCCGCAGCGGTATATTCGAGGTGTAGTTTGGTGGAAGGGGCACCGCTTTACGGCTGAGAGCGATCTCAATGATCAACTTGTGTGTCTATGGGGTGCCCCTGCCCCTGTATATAAAGGATGGAGGAGGAGGAGGCCGGCCAAGGCAAAGGTGCGGCCAGGATATGGATTCCTACTAGGACTCCAAGTCCTAGTAGGAGTCCACCAAAAGGGAGGAAGGAGAAGGAATAGGAGGAGAAGGAGAGGTGTCCGCCCCTTTTCCCTAGTCCAATTCGGACTAGAGGGAGGGGGGCGCAGCAACCTTTTTTCTCTTCCCACTAAAGCCCATCAAGGCCCATTACTTCTCCGTAATCCCGTAACTCCCGGTACTCGAAAAATACCGAATCATTCGAACCTTTCCGAACTCGAATATAGTCGTCCAATATATCGATCTTTACGTCTCGACCATTTGAGACTCCTCGTCATGTCCCGATCTCATCCGGGACTCGAACTCCTTCGGTACATCAAAACTCATAAACTCATAATATAACATCATCGAAACCTTAGCGTGCGGACCCTACGGGTTCGAGAACTATGTAGACATGACCTAGAACTATTCTCGGTCAATAACCAATAGCGGAACCTGGATGCCCATATTGGTTCCTACATATTCTCTGAAGATCTTTATCGGTCAGACCGCATAACAACATCGTTGTTCCCTTTGTCATCGGTATGTTACTTGCCGAGATTCGATCGTCGGTATCCAATACCTAGTTCAATCTAGTTCTTGGCAAGTCTCTTTTCTCGTTCCGTAATACATCATCTCACAACTAACACATTTAGTTGCAATGCTTGCAAGGCTTATGTGATGTGCATTACCGAGAGGGCCCAGAGATACCTCTCCGACAATCGGAGTGACAAATCCTAATCTCGAAATATGCCAACCCAACATGTACCTTCGAGACACCTGTAATGTACCTTTATAATCACCCGATTACGTTGTGACGTTTGGTAGCACCAAAAGTGTTCCTCGGGCAAGCGGAGTTGCATAATCTCATAGTCATAGGAACATGTATAAGTCATGAAGAAAAGCACTAGCAACAAACTATACGATCAGGTGCTATGCTAATGGAATGGGTCATGTCAATCAGATCATTCAACCAATGATGTGACCCGTTAATCAAATAACAACTCCTTGTTCATGGTTAGGAAACATAACCATCTTTGATTAACGAGCTAGTCAAGTAGAGGCATACTAGTGACACTCTGTAGGTTTATGTATTCACACATGTATTATGTTTCCGGTTAATACAATTCTAGCATGAATAATAAACATTTATCATGATATAAGGAAATAAATAATAACATTATTATTGCCTCTAGGGCATATTTCCTTCAGTCTCCCACTTGCACTAGAGTCAATAATCTAGTTCACATCGCCATGTGATTTAACATCAATAATTCACATCTATATGTGGTTAACACCCATAGTTCACATCGACATGTGACCAACACCCAAAGGGTTTACTAGAGTCAGTAATCTAGTTCACATCGCTATGTGATTAACACCCAAAGAGTACTAAGGTGTGATCATGTTTTGCTTGTGAGATAATTTTAGTCAGCGGTCTGTCACATTCAGAGCCGTAAGTATTTTGCAAATTTCTATGTCTACAATGCTCTGCGGAGCTACTCTAGCTAATTGCTCCCACTTTCAATATGTATCTAGATTGAGACTCGAGTCATCTAGATTAGTGTTAAAACTTGCATCGGCGTAACCTTTTACGACGAACCTTTTTCACTTCCATAATCGAGAAACATATCCTTATTCTACTAAGGATAATTTTGACCGCTGTCCATTGATCTACTCCTAGATCTCTATTGCACTCCCTTGCCAATCTTAGTGGTAGGGTATGCAATAGATCTGGTACACAGCATGACATACTTTATAGAACCTATGGCTGATGCATAGGGAATGACTTTCATTCTCTTTCTATCTTCTGCCGTGGTCGGGTTTTGAGTCTTACTCAATCTCACACCTTGTAACACAGGCAAGAACTCTTTCTTTGACTGTTCCATTTTGAACTACTTCAAAATCTTGTCAAGATATGTATTCATTGAAAAACTTTATCAAGCGTCTTGATCTATCTCTATAGATCTTGATGCTCAATATGTAAGCAGCTTCACGAGGTCTTTCTTTGAAAAACTCCTTTCAAACACTCCTTTATGCTTTGCAGAATAATTCTACATTATTTCGATCAACAATATGTCATTCACATATACTTATCGAAATGCTGTAGTGCTCCCACTCACTTTCTTGTAAATACAGGCTTCTCCAAAAGTCTGTATAAAACCATATCTTTGATCACACTATCAAAGCGTTTATTCCAACTCGAGATGCTTGCACCAGTCCATAGATGGATCATTGGAGCTTGCACATTTTGTTAGCTCCTTTAGGATTGACAAAACCTTCTGGTTGCATCATATACAACTCTTCTTTAATAAATCCATTAAAGAATGTAGTTTTGACATCCATTTGCCAGATTTCATAAAATGTGGCAATTGCTAACATGATTCAGACAGACTTAAGCATCGCTACAATTGAGAAAATCTCATTGTAGTCAACACCTTGAACTTGTCAAAAACCTTTTTGCGACAAGTCGAGCTTTGTAGATAGTAACACTACTATCAGTGTCCGTCTTCCTCTTGAAGATCCATTTATTCTCAATGGCTTGCCGATCATCGAGCAAGTCAACCAAAGTCCATACTTTGTTCTCATACATGGATCCCATCTCAGATTTCATGGTCTCAAACCATTTCGCGGAATCTGGGCTCATCATCGCTTCCTCATAGTTCGTAGGTTCATCATGGTCTAGTAACATGACTTTTAGAATAGGATTACCGTACCACTCTGGTGCGGATCTTACTCTGGAAGACCTCACGAGGTTTGGTAACAACTTGATCTGAAGTTTCATGATCATCATCATTAACTTCCTCACTAATTGGTGTAGGAATCACTTGGAACTGATTTCTGTGATGAACTACTTTCCAATAAGGAGAAGGTACAATTACCTCATCAAGTTCTACTTTCCTCCCACTCACTTCTTTCGAGAGAAACTTCTTCTCTAGAAAGGATCCATCTTAACAACGAAAAACTTGCCTTCGGATCTGTGATAGAAGGTGTACCCAATAGTTGCCTTTGGGTATTCTATGAAGACGCATTTCTCCGATTTGGGTTCGAGCTTATCGGTGAAAACTTTTCACATAAGCATCACAACTCAAACTTTAAGAAACGACAGCTTAGGTTTCTTTGCTAAACCATAGTTCATACGGTGTCATCTCAGCGGTTTAGATGGTTGCCCTATTAAGCGTGAATGCAGCTGTCTCTAATGCATAACCCCAAAAGCGATAGTGGTAAATCGGTAAGATACATCATAGATCGCACCATATCAAAATAAAGTCTGATTCTGACGTTCGGACACACCATAACGTTGTGGTGTTCCAGTGGCGTGAGCTGTGAAACTATTCCACATTGTTTTCATTGAAGACCAAACTCGTAACTCAAATATTCGTCTCCACGATCAGATCGCGAAACTTTATTTTCTTGTTACGATGATTTTCCACTTCACTCTGAAATTCTTTGAACCTTTCAACTATTTCAGACTTATGTTTCATCAAGTAGATATACCCATATCTTCTCAAATCATCTTGTGAAGGTCAGAAAATAACGATACTTGCCACGAGCATCAACACTCATTGGATCGCATACATCCGTATGTATTATTCCCAATAAGTCAGTAGTTTGTTCCATTGTTCTGGAGAACGGAGTTTTAGTCATCTTGCCCAAAAGGCACGGTTCGCAAGCATCAAATGATTCATAATCAAGTGATTCCAAAAGTCCATCGGCATGGAGTTTTCTTCATCGCTTTACACCAATATGACCTAAGCGGCGATTACCACAAATAAGTTGCACTATCATTATTAACTTTGCATCTTTTGGTTTCAATATTATGAATATGTGTATCACTATGATCGAGATCCAATGAACCATTTTCATTGGGTGTGTAACCATATAAGGTTTTATTCATGTAAGCAGAACAACAATTTATTCTCTTACTTAAATGAATAACCGTATTGCAATAAACATGATCAAATCATATTTATGCTCAACACCAAATAACATTTATTTAGGTTCCACACTAATCCCGAAAGTATAGGGAGTGTGCGATGATGATCATATCAATCTTGGAACTACTTCCAACACTCATCGTCACTTCCCTTCAACTAGTCTCTGTTTATTCGTAACTCCTGTTTGAGTTACTAATCTTAGCAACCGAACAGTATCAAATACTCGGGGCCACTATAAACACTAGTAAGGCACACATCAATAACCTGTATATCAAATATAACCTTGTTCACTTTGCCATCCTTCTTATCCACCAAATATTCAGGGGTAGTTCGCTTCCGGTGACCAGTTCCATTGCAGCAAAAGTACTCGGTCTCGGGCTTAGGTCTAGACTTGGGCTTCTTCACTCGAGCAGCAACTTGCTTGCCGTTCCTTTTGAAGTTCCCTTCTTCCCTTTGCCATTTTCCTTGAGACTAGTGGTCTTGTCAACCATCAACACTTGATGTTTTCTTGATTTCTACCTTCGCCGATTTTAGCATCGCGAAGAGCTCGAGAATCTTTTTCGTCATCCCTTGCATACTATAGTTCATCACGAAGTTCTACTAACTTAGTGATGGTGACTAGAGAATTCTGTCAATCACTATCTTATCTGGAAGATTAACTCCCACTTGATTCAAGTGATTGAAGTACTCAGACAATCTGAGCACATGCTCACTAGTTGAGCGATTCTCCTCCATCTTTTAGCTATAGAACTTGTTGGAGACTTCATATCTCTCAACTCGGGTATTTGCTAAAAATATTAACTTCAATTTCTGGAACATCTCATATGGTCCATGACGTTCAAAACGTCTTTGAAGTCCTGATTCTAAGCCGTTAAGCATGGTGCACTAAACTATCAAGTAGTCATCATATTGAGCTAGCCAAACGTTCATAACGTCAGTATCTGCTCATATTGAGCTAGCCAAACGTTCATAACGTCGCATCTGCTCCTGCAATAGGTCTGTCACCTAGCGGTGCATTAAGGACATAATTCTTCTGCGCAGCAATGAGGATAAACCTCGGATCACGGATCCAATCCGCATCATTGCTACTAACATTTTTCAATACAATTTTCTCTAGGACACATATAAAAACATAGGGAAGCAACAACGCGAGCTATTGATCTACAACATAATTTGCAAAATACTACCAGGACTAAGTTCATGATAAATTAAAGTTCAATTAATCATATTACTTAAGAACTCCCACTTAGAAAATATCCTCAATTCTCTAAGTGATTGCGTGATCCATATCAACTACACCATGACCGATCATCACGTGTGATGGAGTAGTTTCAATGGTGAACATCAATATGTTGATCATATCTACTATATGATTCACGCTCGACCTTCGGTCTCCGTGTTCGAGGTCATATCTTATATGCATAGCTCGTCAAGTATAACCTGAGTATTCGCGTGTGCAACTGTTTTGCACCGTTGTATTTGAGCGTAGAGCCTATCACACCGATCATCACGTGGTGTCTCAGCACGAAGAACTTTCATAGCGGTGCATACTCGGGAGAACACTTCTTGATAATTTAGTAAGGATCATCTTATAATGCTACCGTCAATCAAAGCAAGATAAGATGCATAAAGGATTAACATCACATGCAATCAATATAAGTGATATGATATGGCCATCATCATTTTGTGCTTGTGATCTCCATCTCGAAGCACCGTCATGATCACCATCGTCACCGTAGCGACACCTTGATCTCCATCGTAGCATCGTTGTCGTCTAGCCAACTATTGCTTCTCGACTATCGCTACTCCTTAGTGATAAAGTAAAGCAATTACATGGCGTTGCATTTCATACAATAAGCGACAACCATATGGCTCCTGCCGATTGCCGATAACTTCGGTTACAAAACATGATCATCTCATACAATAAAATATAGCATCACGTCTTGACCATATCACATCACAACATGCCCTGCAAAAACAAGTTAGGCGTCCTCTACTTTGTTGTTGCAAGTTTTACGTGGCTGCTACGGGCTGAGCAAGAACCGTTCTTACCTCGCATCAAAACCACAGCGATACTTCGTCAAATAGACTCCGTTTAACCTTCTCAAGGACGGGCGTAGCCACACTCAGTTCAACTAAAGTGAGAGAGACAGACACCCGCCAGTCACCTTTAAGCAACGAGTGCTCACAGCGGTGAAACCAGTCTCGCGTAAGCGTCTGGCGTAATGTCGGTCCGGCGCTTCATCTCACAATACCGCTGAACCAAAGTATGACATGCTGGTAGGTAGTATGACTTGTATCGCCCACAACTCACTTGTGTTCTACTCGTGCATATGACATCAACGCATAAAACCAGGCTCGGATGCCACTGTTGGGGAGCGTAGTAATTTCAAAAATTTTCCTACGATCACGCAAGACCATGGTGATGCATAGCAACGAGATGAGAGTGTTGTCTCGTACCCTCGTAGACCAGCAGCGAAGCGTTGACGCAGCGTAGAGGAAGTAGTCGTACTTCTTCCCGATCCAACCGATCCAAGTACGAGCGTCGGCACCTCCGAGTTCTGCACGTTCAGCTCGATGGCGTCCCTCGAACTCCGATCCAGCCGAGTGTTGAGGAGAGTTTCGTCGACCTGACGGCGTGGTGGCGATGATGATGTTCCACCGGCGCGGGGCTTCGCCTAAGCTCCGCAACGGTATATTCGAGGTGTAGTTTGGTGGAAGGGGGCACCGCACACGGCTAAGGAACGATCTCAATGATCAACTTGTGTGTCTATGGGGTGCCCCCTGCCCCTGTATATAAAGGATGGAGGAGGAGGAGGCCGGCCAAGGCAAAGGTGCGGCCAGGATATGGATTCCTACTAGGACTCCAAGTCCTAGTAGGAGTCCACCAAAAGGGGAGGAAGGGAGAAGGAATAGGAGGAGAAGGAGAGGTGTCCGGCCCCCTTTTCCCTAGTCCAATTCGGACTAGAGGGAAGGGGGGGCGCAGCAACCTTTTTTCTCTTCCCACTAAAGCCCATCAAGGCCCATTACTTCTCCGTAATCCCGTAACTCCCGGTACTCGAAAATACCGAATCATTGGAACCTTTCCGAACTCGAATATAGTCGTCCAATATATCGATCTTTACGTCTCGACCATTTGAGACTCCTCGTCATGTCCCGATCTCATCCGGGACTCGAACTCCTTCGGTACATCAAAACTCATAAACTCATAATATAAGCATCGCCGAAACCTTAAGCGTGCGGACCCTACGGGTTCGAGAACTATGTAGACATGACCTAGAACTATTCTCGGTCAATAACCAATAGCGGAACCTGGATGCCCATATTGGTTCCTACATATTCTCGAAGATCTTTATCGGTCAGACCGCATAACAACATCGTTGTTCCTTTGTCATCGGTATGTTACTTGCCCGAGATTCGATCGTCGGTATCAATACCTAGTTCAATCTACATTCTTGGCAAGTCTCTTTTCTCGTTCCGTAATACATCATCTCACAACTAACACATTTAGTTGCAATGCTTGCAAGGCTTATGTGATGTGCATTACCGAGAGGGCCCAGAGATACCTCTCCGACAATCGGAGTGACAAATCCTAATCTCGAAATATGCCAACCCAACATGTACCTTCGGAGACACCTGTAATGTACCTTTATAATCACCCGATTCGTTGTGACGTTTGGTAGCACCAAAAGTGTTCCTCGGGCAAGCGGGAGTTGCATAATCTCATAGTCATAGGAACATGTATAAGTCATGAAGAAAAGCACTAGCAACAAACTATACGATCAGGTGCTATGCTAATGGAATGGGTCATGTCAATCAGATCATTCAACCAATGATGTGACCCCGTTAATCAAATAACAACTCCTTGTTCATGGTTAGGAAACATAACCATCTTTGATTAACGAGCTAGTCAAGTAGAGGCATACTAGTGACACTCTGTAGGTTTATGTATTCACACATGTATTACGTTTCCGGTTAATACAATTCTAGCATGAATAATAAACATTTATCATGATATAAGGAAATAAATAATAACATTATTATTGCCTCTAGGGCATATTTCCTTCACTATGGAGTGGAGGCAGTTCTCCCCAGTGATATCCGTCATGACTCACCTCGTGTGGCAGCTTATGTTGAAGCGGACAACGAGACGGCACGACAAGACGCTTTGGACCTGTTGGATGATGAGCGTGACATAGCAGCTGCCCGCTCGGCGATTTACCAATAGGATCTTTGTCGTTACCATAGTCGCTGGGTCAGAACCAGAACTTTTCAAGAAGGAGATTTGGTGCTTCGGCTCATCCAAGACCAGACTGATATGCACAAGTTATCCCCACCTTGGGAGGGACCTTTAGTGGTCAGCAAGAATCTGCACAACGGGTCATACTATCTGATCGATATTCGAGAGCATAAAGACTCACGTACATCGGAGGAGGAGACCAACAGGCCGTGGAACATAGCTCATCTTGACCCTATTATACGAGCCATCGGCTCTACTCATGTACATATTATGACAAAGTATATATTATGAATAAAGTAATAAACCGGAGCCTCGGCTAAAGCGGGGTATCTGTTACTGTTACATCATGCGTGGTTACATGGAGTTGTTACTCTTAAGCGGCCTCCGGTTTACCCCTTGAGTTTGCTTTTCAAAAGCTTTATGATATCACTTGGGGGCTTGGTGGTGTCCGAACCAATGCAACACCTTTTGATAAGCGAAAGCCACCAGATCACTTGGGGACATGGTCAAGTCTGAACCAGATCACGCCTCTTGATGGGCCTAAGGCCATAGATTCACTTGGGGCTTGGTGAACCCGAACCATTGCCACGCCACTTGATCGGCATAATGCCACGGTTTGATTGGAGACTGGCTGACTTGAACCATAGCTACACCTTATTGGGAGCTTGGTCGTGTCCGACCATGGTAACACCATCGATCGGCTCGAGAAAGCCTCTTTTTGCAAACAGTTTTATCATTGCCTTTGCTTCCATATATTTTCATAACTCTTATTTGATTTTTGTTGCGTTTTTTAAACCGATAACATTTTTAAACCGGTTCAAACTGTCAATTGACGGAATTCGGTCCATTTTAATCCGGAGATAATTTTTCGGTTTGACTTTTTCTGTTAACATCCCATTATGGAGTAACAGGGGGCTTGTCATGACCCGGCACGGTTTACATGGTAAACCGGCATTATAAACACAGGAGCTGTTTTCTCCTTTGACGGTAATGGTTTCTACAACCTCCGCTTCAAGATTGGCTAAGCCAACTTCTTGCCCAGCGATGGAAGGTATTTTGTATCACAAATGTTGATCATATACCTCAATATTTCATTGCATATATATATGAACGTCACAAGCCGGCTGGCGGCAAAAACCGCCGTGGCAGTTTAAGATTTTGTGACTGCAGGCAATATAGATTGAAGGTTTCGATCATTCAATCGAAAGTATCAGCACCTATGCATGAAGGCATATTAAAAGCAAAAGTGTTGGCTATCCTATTACAAGGCAACATGGTGCCCAAATAAGATCATTGTTTTCTTGGCGGAATATAATAAAGCAGCTATTTAAACCGGCTTCCGGTTCATGCTTGCTCGCCGACCCGGTCTGACGGTTGTGGGTCGTCCTGCGCCGCTTCAGCTTCTTCATCCCTACCCAGTAATTTGGAAGTCAACAATGGTCGATCGATTCCCATTAAAGCTTGAAAGAAAGCCTCCTCATGGACCAGGGAAGATGGTTCAATATCAGGAGTGTAAGTATGCTTACGGATCGGAGGGATCAGGTTCTCCGCTTCTAGAATAGGTGCAGCTACTCGTCTGTTCTGATCGTTATATTGAGCTTGATAATGCGACAAGTCTGCCTCTTCGGCCAATTGGCAAGCCAGAGGGCGCACCGCCTGGTTTATCGCTCTCAGGTCATCTTCGTTGAACTCTGAACCGTCTTCCTTCAGACTGGGATAGCCCTGAGCTGCCTCAACAGGATCGAAATCTGGCACCCATGCTTTTGCCCGGATTAAGGCATTAATGGCACCGGTTCGAGCAGCAGATTTCTTCAGCTCTTCAACCCGGGCGGGAAGCATTGACAACCTCCTAAGAGTATCTTGAATTAAAGAGGGTGCCGGATTGTTATGTGATGCAGTGGAGATGATCCGCTGTGCTCCGATGTCTGTTGTTCGATTAAAGTGTAGGCAGCTTTCAATTTCATCCGAACATCTGACCCCAAGTGACCAATGTGTGTGCCTGCAGCATTACAAGAAAAATCACAAACCGGACTTATCATAAGAAGGCCAAGTTATCATAGAAACCAAAGGAAGCTTACCAAAGATGGCAGCAGTCATGGCATGCACTTGCCGCTTCACGTTGGTCAGCTCATCTACCACCGGTTTAAGGGCAGCTTCAGCATTTTCAACCTTTTTGGTTAAAGCGGCCTTCTTAGTGGCCCAATCCGCCCGCTCCTTTTTGAAGCCCTCCTTAAGCTGTTCCATGACGCCTAAAGCGCTGGTCAATTCTTCTTTTGCCTCTGAGGTTTCAGCTTGTTGGGATTTCAAGTTTTCTTGAAGATCGGTGAGTTGGCTTTCTTTAGTCCTCAGCTCAGCCTACATACAGACAATCATCTGATTTAACAAACGGTACAAGATTTGAAGTACCAACCACATAACAAGTTATGCACTTGGCACTTGGGGGCTAATGCATATTTGATCTTCATCTGTCAATAAAATCACAAAGTCCCAAGCTCAATACAGGTATTCAACTTGGCACTTGGGGGCTAATGGCTATTTGCTCGAACATGTTCTGATGCTGCGATATAAATTAAAGTCCCGGTTTAACTATACTAAGTTGAACCGGCCCTTGAAACTACATCGGTGAATTCGAAGCATTGAGTTTTATGTTAAGTCGGTTTAACTATACTAAGTTGAACCGGCCCTTGGGGGCTACATCAGTGGATTCTGAAAGTATTGAGTTCTATATCAAGTCCCGGTTTGAAAGAAGATTACAAACAGGCCCTTGTGGGCTAGGAGAGTTAACAAAAATTGAAATATCCAAGCAGGAAAAATAACATGGAGGTTACCTCGAATTTTTCTTTCATCATATTCACCAGGTCAGCTTCATAATCACGGCTGGTATACAGCCGGTTCAAGTAGCCAGAATGAAGATCTTGGGGGTTTAGAGCAGCGTAAGTTGCCAGATCAACATTCCACTTGCCCTTGCTCATAGTGGCAAATTCTACTTTGGCAGAATGTTTGGATAAGGCGACCGGATTACCTGGTTTGCTGTGGCCAAAGCCACTAATCACAACGTCATCGTATTTGGTATCACCGGTTTGACCAGGGACAGTCGGTTTGTCAGCAGGCCGGATTGGACTGGTGGATTTTTCTATCAGGGTTGGGCTTCTGGGCTGGTCAGCAGGACGGGAGGTGTCAACAGGCTTTTCTTCAGCAACAAAATCGTCATCTTGCAGTGGCGGATCATTGGGCATATCTTCACAAATAGCCGCTTCAAGATTTGGGGCGCTGTCCGGTTCAGGGGCAGTTTCTTCGTCAGGCGAGCCTTTTTGCTCGGCCTAGGCTTGGCCCTGAAAAGGCATAATAACAGTCAAATACAGCATATACTATGCAGTGATGCAATAGAAACAATATGATATGTATAACTTACCCAAGCACCATTTTAAGTGGTGGCAGCTGAGTAGCTGATGACTCGCCAGATGAGGAATGGGAAGTGACCTGGTAATCGGATTCAGATGGATTAAGAGGTTGGCGAAAACAGCCCGCTTTAGGACAAGCACTGACAAGAAAATTAGAGACCTCTGAACGACGTTTCCGAACCGGACTGTTCGGTAAACCGGCGGAGGTAGCTACCTGGCCGCTGTGCCGAGTTGTGCGGCGAACTTCATGTTGTTGAGTCTTCATAAGAAATTTGGGATCCAAGCAAGCAAGGGGATGAGAAAATTTAATTTTCCGGTTTGCCCGACGGATTTTTAGTGAAGGCAAAGGATTTGAGTCAGAGGAGAGAATAGTTACCTCTACAACATCAGCATTACTGGAGTCAGCATCATCCTGACAAATATCATCATTAATTAGGCGCATGAAAAGTAAGCCAAGTGAATCAAGTTCTACCTCAAGGTCCGGATTACCCACATCGTCATCCACAGCCGGATCAGAAGATGCAGTGGTTTTCCTCTTATGAGCAGACCTCTTGACAACTTTGGTCTTTTGCTGGATTGGTCTTTCCGGTTTGTCTGGCTTCTCTGGTTTCTCTTGTGGAAGTTTCTTGCTCCAGAATGGATCATCACCCTGATTAAGCAGCAGTTGATGTTAAAAAAGATACCGGAAATGGCAGTAATATATTCAGTAAAAATACAGTCAGAGTCTTACAGATGGTGGTTTGTTGGTAGCACAGAAGGGGAGCAGACCGGTTCGGGCACAGAGGTGTTCCGGTTCGTTCAACATTTTCTTCACAGCCTCGGTGACCTCATCATTGGTAAGCTGGATATTAACATGTCGGAGGGGGTCGTTGACGCTACCAGTGTACTCACACATTAAACCGGAGCTACTGGGAGAGGCAGTATGCTCCATGATATCCAACAGCGTCGAGATCAATTCTGTTAAACCATTGGCCATGAAGGCTCGAGCTTGGAGAGTTGAGGAGTGATTACTTCTCTCCTTGGCGGTTAATCTTTGCGGAAAGGATGTGTATTCTTGAGTCGCTCGGACGAAAGCCGAGCAAAGGATTTTCATTGGCGGGAGAGGTGTCTCGCAATAGAACCATGATTGATTCCATTCCTTGGGGTGGTTGTGCAGTTTGGCATGAGGATAAGTGACCTCCTTCCTTTTTGAATCGCCACACCACCCAATTCTGTGTTGGACCCATCGATGAATTATGTGCGGCGGTTTAGATGGAAGCAGTCTCTAAACAACTCAACTGTGGGTTCTTCTTGAAAGTATGCCTCACAGAGCACTTGGAAGTGACATATATTAGTAGCAGAAATGGGGCGAGATCTTGCGGATGGAGTTGAAAATTGGCTAAGACATCCGGTAAAATTTTGAACCGGCGGGTTAAAACCCCGGCTAAGTGATCTGCGAAAACTACAACCTCTCCTTCTTGAGGTGTGGGTGGACATTCTTTGCCGAACCCTCCAATGGATAGTATCTTTCTTTGCTTAAAGCGCCAACAGGACCAGATTGTTTAGTTGAGTTTGGTGACACGGAAGGAGCCCAGTTGCACTCATATACTTGTTTGGCCATGATAAAATCTACAAAAATATAAATCCGGTTCAAGAAATGTGTTGGGACAAAGAGAGAACGGTGTACAATGCTAAATCGGAGACAACTACATCTAAACCGGAGTTCTATGAAGCGGCGATTATGCGGTTAAGGAGTTACGGCGGTTCAACAAGGGGACTAATGGTGTATACGGTTTATTAATTCTTTCTATGTTAAGTTAAAGCGCTGATCTAAATATTGAAAGCAATTGAGGTTGCGAGCGGCTAAGTGTGCGAAACAGGTTTCACAAGATTTCTCTACAACGAAGGATCCGGAGCGGATCGAAAAGAAGAAAAATATCCAAAAAGAATAAAGCGAGCGGTATTGATGCAATGAGCAGGAAATAATATCACGAGATCTATGGGCGTGAGCATGAAACTACAAAGCGGATGCTAAAAGCTACTACTAATCGAGCAAGGTGTCACAGATCTATCCGAGAGTGCTGGTATGACTATGAGCAGTTAATGGAGCCTTTGCAAGAACAAGAAACCCTAGAACGAATCTAGGTCGAGGGAATCGAGGACCTACGAGTTGAGGAGATGCGGAAGATCGCTGCGTTTTTACAGTGCGTTCAGATTGATGCAGCGGCCCAAGAGCAGTCAGAGGGTCGAGGGCGGGCGGAGCTCCGAGGCCAGCGACACGAGGAAGACGAAGAGAAAGGGGACGGAGGGAGAAAAGGAATGACCCTTGGTCCTATTTATAAGGCAAGAGACACATGTGGTAGCGTGAATCAAGGAACCACAAATCTGGGAAGCGAGTTGTCGCCTCGGTTATTGCGGATCTGTTAAACAAAGAAGGTATCATGAATGCTATCTTTATGGGGACGTCATGCGGTTTACAGCAACGAGAGAAGGTGACATCACGGCGGTTCAACAACTACAAGAAGATGTTGAAGATGAAGGTTTTTATCAAGGATTGACATGAACCTGTTCAAATCAATGCTGGGCCTAATGTTGGGGATATTACTCTTTGGGCGTAAACCGGCCTATCTGGGCCGGGTTAACTTCATCGATAGTTCAGCGGTGTAAAAGCCCAAGCATGAAGGTAAGGGCCCAAGGCACTGTAGTCGGTTTAGAACACAGAGCCGTAAACCGGCCTGGTATGTAAACTTGTATTGTAAGTTAGGAATATAGAGAGACCAACCCGGATACGAGTATGAACCGGAGATTGGGACCCTGTGAACCAACGGGCGTCACCCATGTATATAAGGGGACGACCTGGGGCGGTTCAAGGACAACAAACAACAACTCGAGGCCTAGGCGAAGCTTATTTGCTCCCTAGTCATCGAAACCACATCAATCCCATCACAACTAGACGTAGGCTTTTACCTTCATCGAAGGGGCCGAACTAGTATAAACTCTTGTGTCTTTGCGTCCGCTTTAACCCCTTCAAGTTAACCCGCAGCGATGGCTCCATGACTAAGTCCTTTCACGAGGACATCTGCCGTGACAAAACCACGACAGGACCTCTGCGATTCAGTCAAGATAAAGGCAGCCTACAGCTTCATCATTGCCCGCGGCGGCCGTATCAACCTCGATCCCGATGATATGGTGGCCAGGCTCGAGCGCATCCTTGCATGGCGGAGTTGACGTCCCCGACGAAGTAGAACATTGCCAATGTGATATCTTGAGGATGCAGGTGATCGACGAAATTTGCTACCAGGCCAGAGACATGGAAATGGAGCGGTTCCGCGGAGTTGTCATGCGTGCGATTACACGCTGTCAAGCTCTTCTGGAAGAGGCCCAGCAGCCCCAAGAGCCTCCCAGCGCCAGTAGCTCCATAGGCGGAGGCGAGTCGGGACACTCAGAGTGAACAGCCGCAAGGCTGCTATGCTGATCATGGAGTCCGAGAAGACCATCATTGTTAGGCCGCCAGCTTAGCCTTTGAGCCTTTTAGGCCGTGAGTGCTCTGGTCCTTGCCACATTTGGCATTTTAAATTATCCTGAATATGTAAGAAAATTATTAAGAATTATTAACAGTTTCCATTGTAACTTTGCCTCAACGGTGAGCAGAGCGCGCACAGGGACGCCAGAGCGGAGCGCACCGCGGCCGCCTCAACGGCGGGCAACCAAGTGGTCAACCTTCTGCCATCAATAAATTTTGACCTTGTTTCTCGTCACATTGCTGATTACAACACAATAAGTAATTGCAAATCTATTCACACCTATCAAACTAATATGTGTTCACACTTAGCACCGGGCTATAAAAACTATGCACTCGAAAATCCGGCTGGCACTTGGCGATTCACTGGACTCCCCAAAAGAGGGACAAGCTACAAGCAAGAAGAAACAATCTTTGGGCTAGACACAAAGAGGAGAGCCGGTTTACGGCGACTCCCTCGTGATCATAATGAGACCTAGCCTCAAACAGCATGTAGGGTTGTTACCGGATGATGTTTCCCGGGGCCCGAAGCTGTCTAAATCCCTGTCTTGTGTTGCGTCTCTCGATTCCGCTCAACCCCTCTCAAGCTACCACATAGATGCGTTGGCCTCGCGACTAAGTCCTGACACTAAGGACATCTGACGTGTTAATTCCACGACAGTTGGCGCCCACCGTGGGGCCTGCGCACGGTGGTGTTGAGTTCTTGGAGGGAGCTCTCCCAGGGATCGAGAAGTTTGCAATTTTTTGGATGACCCGGTTTGGAAGGGTTTGCATCAAGTTCAAGTTCATCAGTCCAGGTTTAAGATCCGTGAGGTTTAAAAGTTCAAGGAAAATTAGGGTTATAATTCATTCGTCGACATCATCGGGCAATCTGCTGAGACAAAACGCCAACAGGAATTTAATCCTCGCATCACCATACGATCGGGTGGATGCGATCAACTTCTCTCGGTGGCTATTGTGCGCGGTGTCTAAACAATCCATCAAGCCGTCAACACCAAGTCGCCGTAAACCGTCGACTTACATTGAAATCTGACTGGGCATACTACTGGGAGCATCTACTCGTAGCTGCTATTGTTACTTCCTTCAATGTATAATCATCCGAGGCCAGATCGATGTTGGAAGCACCGCTTGCAAGAGGCCGAGACCGGCAGGAGTTCCAAACGCATCTAAGGCGTCAGCTGTTCTACCAAGTTGCCGATTGTTCCTCCCGAAAAGATCAGGCATAGCCACTGCTAGTAGTATTTACGAGTTTGATCGCTGCTACTACTGGTCAACCAAAAGCAAAGTCGGCAGCTCGAAAAAGATGCTCAGTATAAAAAAGTCATGGAAGCAGTCAAGAAAGGAAGAGGCAGACGTGCAGTTTCCGAAGACGTCTACGACCCGAAAACAATCGATACGAGGATAAATCATGGCAGCAAAAGAAAGGCTAGCGGTGCAGGTCAAATCCACCGAGTTGTCACTGCTATTGCTTTTTTAGACGTGAGGAAAAGGGATAACAAGCATCATTGCACGTCACGAGTCCCTATGTTTAATGGAAAACTACTCTGGATGGAAGATAAAGAATACTAATACTAGCGCATCAATTGCTAGTAGTAATGCCGCCAAAGTTGTCAGGCACAGGTGGAGGACGCGTTCACATTTGCACACGTATAGGCTGCATAGCCAGCGCACGCACACGCAAGCCGCACTTGAAGGGTCTCCGCTCGTTCGTCCAAACTGACAGGACACGTCAGACACAATTCTACGTTCATCACTTCCTCTGCCCTACGACGAGTCGAAGCTCTGAGCAGCTGCTTCCAAACTGGTCAGGCCTAAGTAAAGCCGCCGTGGCCCGTCTCCATTAAGAACCGCTGCGCCGAGTCCTCTGACTGCTGCTGTCTGTGCACGCTGAGTCGCCCGCTTGCTTTGCGCTCACGGCCCTGCCCCGCGTCGCTGTGTCCGTGTCTTCACCTCGAGGCATCCTTGCTACAACGCTGAGCCGCCCACTTCCCCAGCTATTGTGGGTTCGGGCCGCTACTGCGGGGTCGTTTTCAAGTCGCCCCTCCGGCCGCCGTTATATCTGGCGCTTTGTTGGTTCTATGTACATACTAAAGGCTGCATCAGAATACGTCCAACATTATCCAGTACTGGTATCTGCGTTCATCCGGAAAATAAATCAGGTGATATTCGTCCAATCTGTTTTAACAGCACATATTAATTTGTGAGAACAATTATTTTGTCGCGTAATATTTTTACGCAGGATAGTCATTCAGGACAAAGGTGTTATACAACGGACATGGAGCACGCACCAGCATAACTTTGCACTGGAGTCCGTCTGTGTCATGTTGCTCGACGATATGCTTGCAAGTCGTGGCTCCCGCTGTTCGGTTTACATCCGTCCGCGCATGCGGCCGGCTTACTGTCTGCGCCGGCTTACAGACGTCACTGCCAACTCACCCGTCCGCGCCGGCTTACCATACTGCGGCCGGTTCAGCCGTGATTGATTTCAGCATCACCATGGTGATCATTAACGTCGCGGCAGATAATTTCCGGCCTAACATATCAGGTGATATCCATCTAAGGTATGTTTTATTAGCGCGTATTATTTTTGTCAAGGAACAATTACTTTGGCATGTGATATTTTTGACGCAGGACAATTGTTATATTACGTGCACGAAGCACGTGCTAGCAACGTTCTGCACTGGCGTTTCGTCCGTGTCATGCCACCTGGTGAATGAACGTGAGCAAGTTGCCATCCCTGTGGCCCGGTTTACATCAACTTGTCGGGACCACGCCGGCGATTAACTTGCCCGTCCGTGCCGGTTAATGACACCGGTGCCGATTTTCCCTGTTTGCACCGGTTTACAGTGTCGCGGCCGACTCTTCTATCCGAGTCGCCTCTGATGTTGTGGTCGTCTTTGCCGTCCTTCTCTCGCGGCCTGGTCTGCATCAACATACCAGGCTGCACCTGTCTGCATGAGCAAGTCACAGCTTGGGTAGCCCATTTTTCTTTCAACAAAATGGAGGAAAATTATCATATACTATCAAACCGCCGTCTGCACCCGGGTGGTTCAATGGGCAGGCACACAATTTGCCGCCGCTACAGTCTTCAAATCACCAGTTGGAAGGAAGCATTGGCCGAGTTGCTGTCACGGCTCATACAAAGTCATTTATAACTCGCCGCAGTCACCTTCAACCTTCTGTGGGTCCACATCATGCTATCAACACCAATGATATACAAGTTATGCCGGTTTATATCACGGTCAAATATGGAGAGTTTCAAGCCAACTCCTTGAGTCACCTTGAGACTCGGGGGCTACGATGACATGACTAAGCAAATCTTGCCAGCAAATTTAAAGAACCCCAGGACGATGGAGGGAAAGATAACCCGGTCCCGGAGGCTACTGTTATTTGAAGGCCGTCAGAAAATTTCTGGCTTAGTAAGTATATGACAGTTACAAAATCCCGGCTCAATGAGGAAGTTCCGGATCATCAGAAAGGATTCCGGTTTAAAATCCGGCTCAAGGGAAGTCAGTCTCACTGAAGCTCTCAAGTATCTGGTTTACAATCCGGTTCAAGGGAGATATATTCTCCCACAAAGCTCTCAAGCTCTCAAATCCGATTTAAAAATGTCCGGTTCAAAAAGGAATTAACTTCTCGCAAGTTCGAGTTGAAAGGCCATCAGAAAATTTCCGGCTGAAAATGAAGATTCCGGTTTACAATCCGGTTCAAGGGAAAGATGTCTCCCACAAAGCTTTGAAGCTCTCAATATCCGGTTCAAAATCCCGGTTCAAGAAGGATTTATCTCTTGCAAAAAGTTAAAGGGTGCCAAAGAGGACCTGCTGCCATGATGTGCGGTCCAAACATGGGTATCATGCCTTGTTGGCTTATCATATTATTGATCACTTGGGGTTTTGGTTGTATCCGAACCATAGCCACGCCTCTTGATCGGCCTAGTGCCACAACATCACTTGGGGGCATGGTCGTGTCCGAACCAATGCAACACCTTTTGATAGGCGAAAGCCACCAAATCACTTGGGGACATGGTCAAGTCTGAACCAGTCACGCCTCTTGATCGGCCTAAGGCCATAGAGTCACTTGGGGGCTTGGTCGAACCCAAACCATTGCCATGCCACTTGATCGGCATAATGCCACGGTTTCAGTTGGGGACCTGGCTGACTTGAACCATAGCTACACCTTATTGGGAGCTTGGTCATGTCCGACCATGGTAACACCATCTGATCGGCTCAGTAAATCCTCTTTTTGCAAATGGTCTTATCATTGCCTTTGCTTCCATATTTTTTCATAACTGTTATTTGATTTTTGTTGCGTTTTTAAACCGACATTGTTAATCCGTTTCAAACTGTCAATTACAAATTGGCGGAACACGGTCAAATCCTAATCCGGAGACTATCTGCCCGGTTTGATTTTATGTTACCATCTTATTATGAAGTAAACCGGTGTTCATTAAACCCGGCTTGACTTTCAATTACAAATTGTCAGTACATGATCAAATCATAATCCGGAGACTATCCGCCTGGTCTGGTTTGACTACGAGTCGCCAGTATTGTATATGGTTAAACCGGTGTTTATCACAACCCGGTACGGTTTATCATCAACCGACAAAGTATGAAAGGAGTTATCATTACTCAAGATTGGGGTTATCACTCTTATTACAAAAAGTTGGTAAAACCAGCAATGTGATTCAATATCGCAGGTATGATATATTTCATATTTGATTATTCTTAAGTGCAACCTTGGTTATAAACTCAGGTTATATGTTGGGCATTATGACCCGTCCGGCGGTAAACCGCCAGGACACTTTAAACTTGTTGTATGTAGAAACAGGTTGAATAAAGCATGATTATAAATCACTGACGTTTATTAAACCGGCCTGGCTTTCGACTATGTGTCACCAGTATGATGATAAATTATCCGGTGTTTGTTAAACCGGCCTGGCTTTAAGACGATAAGTCGCCAGTATATGATGAAAAATTATCCGGTGTTTATTAAACCGGCCTGGCTTTGGACTATAAGTCGCCAGCATATATTTGGATTGCGCCATTAAAATTATGCGCCTATAAATCATTGGGTATATTATTCAAATAGCCAACATGGCTGGATTTCTATTATGGTTATCAATAACCAGTATTATGATTAAGGTTTTCAAAGTCGCTTTAGCGCAATGGATATCATATTATCAATGGATATGATTGTTATTCTACAATTGAAGGAATAGTCCCGAGTTGCTGCAGGCTTACGACCCGGCACTTGGGGGCTACATTATTTAAGTTGAGATTATATCAAATATGCAAGTATCATGTCGCTGCAAGCATGCACCATGACACTTGGGGGCTAATGCAAAGTAATTTTTTGCTCATATTATTAAAGACCCGACTCATCATATTATAATGAGCCGGCCCTTGGGGGCTACCAATTGCTCCTCATCAACAATTCAAGGTACAAACCTTTTATCCATTATCTTTGAAGGGTCCTTTGCTCGATTGGTAAAGCACAAGGCTCTTAACCTTGTGGGCGTGGATTCAAGCCCCATGATGGGGGTTATATCATATGATGTTATTTTCATTGAAGTATATATCAAGTCCCAGCTCAATATTATCTTCTTGAGCCGGCCCTTGGGGCTATACATCATTGCTCAAATCTACATGATTATATTTACAAAGTCCTGCTCATTATTGCATAATGACCCGGCCCTTAGGGCTACACTGGTTGAAGTTTTATGAGCATCAGAAATTACAAGTCCCAGTGTTCTTTGCAAGCATGGCAACCCGCACTTGGGGGCTACATATGTGGAATACTCAATTCTGACTAGTGATTGAGATGAACAACCTGGATTTCTTCAAGATTGTGATATTTATTGAAGCAAGTCTTAAGCTGTTGCTATGCTACCTTCTTAAGACTTGGAGGCTACAAGTGATAGGCATATAAGAGGTATATTTTCAAGCTGGATATTAACTACAAGTATGACCCGGTGCTATCAATATTTATAAACCGGTGATCTTGGCAATGATAAACCGGCAAGTTCTACGTCCTTAAACCGGCTGAAGATCGGATGAGTATTTCAAGGACCAATATTGTTTTTAAGCATTGGGAGCTGAATCAAAGGAGTTATTCTTCACAATATATTTTCTATGAGAAACCAATGTCAGCAAATTGATTATGAAGCTGGCCTATTAAACTAGATTTTCTAGAAGGAGGAAATGACAAGGATTTAAGGATGATCAGATGCCGGTTTACAAGAATTCTTAACCCGGAGCATAATCTGTCAAGTTTGTTCTTGTGTTTATTTCACAGGATCAGTTTAACATGGACAAATCCAAATTAAACTGGGGGCTAATTGTAACGCCCGGATGGTTATGCAACAGTAATCACCCCGGTTATGTTAATTAACCTCTCGTTGATTCGAACCCGTTATAAAACAAAAACCAAAACTAAAACGGACGATAAAAAGTTTCGAAAACAAGTCCTAAAATGTTCGGGGGTTGACTAAAATAACTAACCTAATATTGGTGGGGTGCACTAATTTTTGTAAAATGCCAGAGCATTTTAAATAAAATAAAACAGAAAAGAAACTAAATAAAGAGAAAGACTAAACACTGTGGGGAGGAAAACCCTCTGCCCACCGCCCCCTCCCCACCGCCCCTCGCCCCCCTTGGCCCGCTCCTTTCCCCTGGGCGGCCCATCGCCCAGCTGCCCCCGCCGCATAACCCTCCCACCCCGGCTAACCCTAGCCGCCTCCCCTCTCCCCCCGCCCCCTCGCTCCCCTCTCCCTCCCGATTGGATCGGGCGGAGACCACCCGACCGAGCGATCCCCGCCACCCACCTCTCCGGCGCCCGCCGCCTCGACCTCCCTCCTCCCCCTCGCCGATCACTGGGCGCCCCTCCTCCTCCGTCACCCCAGTAGCGGGCATCCATCCATGGGTCGGCCTCCAGCGCTCCCGTCGCCGGGCGCCTCCCCGACCGCTTCCCTTGGTCTTCCCAGCCCCCATCGAGCCCGCCGCCTAGACCCGACTCCCCACAGAGGCTCTCTCTCTCCTCCCGAAGTCGGCCACCGGCCTCGCCTCGTCCTGGCCCCAACCCCAACTCCGACCACCGCACCAACCCCCCAGCTCCCTCTCCTCGTTCGTGCGGCCAGGCCCCCTCGCCATTGCTCGGCCGCCAGGCTGCACACCGCGCCCCCCCCTTCCTCTCCTTCTTCCCCCTGCCGGATCCGGCCGCCGTGGCCTCGACCGCCCCGGCCACAACATGGCCCCTCTCCCTTCCTTCCTCCGACGGCGACCCTCGGCGCCCCTAGCGGCGCCCGATCCTCGCCCCCCGACCGAGCCCTCCTTTCCCCCAGCGGCCGCCCGGCCCGAACCAACCCGCCGTCGCCTCGCCTCATGCTCACGCCGCTTCGCCAGCCGGCCGGTCGCGCCAGTGGCCCGGCCGCCCGCCCCGTGGCCTCGGCGCCTGATCGCCCACGGATCGCGCCCTTTGATCGCGCCCGATCGATTGGCATCGCCTTCTACCAAGATGCCGTTAGGCCTTGGGCCACTGACAGCAGGCCCCACCCCAAAAAAAAAACAAAAAGAACGTTTCTAATTAAAACAGAAATAAAATTAAAATGAAAATGAATTAAAACTAATTAACTGAATAGTTAATTAATTAATTAATTAAGTAATTAATTAAACTAATTAATTCTGAATTAATTAACCCTAATCATTAATTAACTTAATTAAGTAATGTTAATTAAATCTGATTAGGTTAATTAGTCATTAGTGAATGACATGCGGGACCCACCTGTCAGGGTTGACTCAGTCAACCCTGTTGACTGATGACGTCAGCATGACATCATGCTGATGTCATAAATGCAATTTCGAAATTAATTAAATAATTAATTAAAATTCCAGAAATTAATAAAATCTTTTAAAATCATATCTTTTAATCCGTAATCCGGATTAAAATAATTTCAACATGAAAGTTGCTTCGAGCAGCGAGGCGAATCCGGATCACGCAGTCCGTTCGTCCACCACACGCCTCTAACCTATCGAACCTGCAAACTTTCCTCTCCGGTTCATCATCTGACAGACGTCCTAACCGGAAAACTTCCTGATGTTCTCCCCTAACCAAGGTACCCCTCTTACCACGTTAGGGCACGCCTAGCATCGCTTCTTGTCATGTCATGCATCGATATGCATTTTTTACTTTGTATTCATTGTTTCTTCCCCTCTTCTCTCCGGTAGACTACGAGACCGACGCCAGCTGCGGTGGCGCCTCGACTACGGTGTTGACGACCCCTCTCCTTGCGAGCAACCAGGCAAGCCCCCCTTGATCACGGATATCGCCTACTCTTATCTACACCGCTTGCATTAGAGTAGCATAGCATATTACTGTTTTCGAGATACTCCTATCTTTGCTGCATAGCCTTTGTCCTTGTAACTTCATTGTTACCTTACCGCAATCCTATATGCTTAGTATAGGATGCTAGTACATTCATCTGTGGCCCTTCATACTTGTCCGTCTGCCGTGCTATACTATTGGGCGGTGATCACTCGGGAGTTGATCACGGGTATATACTATATACTTATACATGATACATGTGAGACTAAAGTCGGGTCGGCTGATGGAGCACCCGCGAGTGGATCTTTGTGGCGGAGCGACAGGGCAGGTTGAGACCGCCTAGGAGAGAGGTGGGCCTGGCCCTGTTCGGCGTTCGCGGTTACTTAACACGCTTAACGAGGTCTTGGTATTTGATCTGGGTTGGCTACGAGCTTATACGCACTAACCATCTACGCGGGAGTAGTTATGGGTATCCCGGCGTCGTGGTATCGGCGGCACTTCGAGACGTCGGCGACGGAGGCGGCGCGCCCCGGATTGGACTGGAGCGCTGATGGGCTAGGTCTGCGCTTCGTCACAGACGCAACGCGTGCAGGTGTGCTTTCGGGCGATGGGCCCGGACCCTGCGCGCTTAGGTTTAGACCGGCGTGTTGGCCTCTCTGTTGTGCCTAGGTGGGGCTGCGGCGTGTTGATCTTCCGCGGCGGGCATGACCCGTAAAAGTGTGTCCGCCAAATGGGATCAAGCGTCTTTGGGTAAGATGGTGCACCCTGCAGGAAGTTAATCTATTCGGATAGCCGTGATCTTGATAACAGGGCGACTTGGAGTTGTACCTTGAGCTTATGACAACTAGAACCGGATACTTGATAAAACACACCCTTTCAAGTGCGGATACAACCGGTGGTCGCTCTCGCTCGAGGATATGAGCAGGGGATTGCGGGTAGGATTATTGCTATATGATGTTACTTGGAGGACTTGAGATCGTCCCTCCTACATTGCAAGACAGTGTCGAGCGTAGTCTTCGTTAAGACTAGCTATCCCCTCTTATTCGGGCATTCAGCGTTCAGTCCATGATATGGCCTTTACACATATATCCATGCATATGTAGTGTAGCTCCTTGCTTGCAGTACTTTGGATGAGTACTCACGGTTGCCTTGTTCCCCTTTTCCCCTATCTCTACTCGATTGCTGCAACTGACGATGGAGCCCAGGGCGAGCGCGCCGCCTATGGCGACTACTACTGGAGGCGCCTACTACTACGTGCAGCCCGGCGACGACGCGACCAGGAGTGACCTAGGAGGATCCCGGCGCAGAGGCCTGCTCCTCTTCGATCTGTATCCCGGTTTGTGCTAGCCATCTTATGGCACCTTGTTTAACTTATGTCCGTACTCAGATATTGTTGCTTCCATGACTCGTCTATGATCGAGCACTTGTATTCGAGCCCTCGAGGCCCACGGCTTGTATTATGATGCTTGTATGACTTATTTTATTTGTAGAGTTGTGTTGTGATATCTTCCGTGAGTCCTTGATCTTGGTCGTACACATTTGCGTGCATGATTAGTGTACGATTGAATCGAGCGTCACACTAATGTTGAGGATATACCCATGGCGTAAACCGGCGGAAGTATAACCCGGCGGACTTGGCGGTTTATTGAGATCCGGTGGCACTTGGCGATTCATGGTGACCATACGACTGGCGGTTTACAAGCAACCCACCTGGTCATTATGACTCACTTTGGTGATCCGCGCCTTTGGATGACAGATGACAAGGCCCAAGGCCGAGAAGGCCGGTTCACGTTTAATGGTGGGCCGGTTTATGAGGAAAGCGTAAGGACTATTCTCCTACGAAGGAAGCAAGACTAGGACTCCACTTGTAATAGAGTAATCATAATCCTAATAGGACTCCACATGTAACCCGCCCCTTCAACATATATAAGGAGGGGCAGGGCTCCCCAAAAGAGGGACAAGCTACAAGCAAGAAGAAACAATCTTAGGGCTAGACACAAAGAGGAGAGCCGGCTTACGGCGACTCCCTCGTGATCATAATGAGACCTAGCCTCAAACAGCATGTAGGGTTGTTACGGGATGATGTTTCCGGTGCCCAAGCTGTCTAAATCCTGTCTTGTGTTGCGTCTCTCGATTCCGCTCAACCCCTCTCAAGCTACCACATAGATGCGTTGGCCTCGCGACTAAGTCCTGACACTAAGGACATCTGACGTGTTAATTCCACGACAGGTGGCTTGAGGAAGCTCCGGATCGAGCGCGAGCAGGAAGTGGAGGAATCCGTGGCTGATTTCAAGCAAAGTTGTCAGGAATTGAAGAAGGAGCTGGAGGATTTCACTGCCGGTGATCCATCGACGAGTAGAGACAGTAGCGACCCAGATCGTTGTCTGTAATTTCCTTCTTCTCTTGCCCTTGTGTATTCCGGGCTTTGCCGCTATCGGATGTTGGGTTCCGGCAGACCCTTAAGGTTCGAACTCTGGGGTGCACACGAAGATCTTTCCCCTACCGATCTACGTCCGATCGTGTCGTGAGAATCTAGGCTAAACGATGAACAACACGAGGGACACAAGATTTATACTGGTTCGGGCCACCGTTGTGGTGTAATACCCTACTCCAGTGTGTGGTGTGGTGGATTGCCTCAAGGGCTGGTGATGAACAGTTCAAAGGAAGAACAATCTCGGGAGAGGTGTTCTTGAGCTGGAGCGATGAACTGCTTGGGTGAGTTTGATCGCCTCTCTCTCTCTCTGGCTAGGGCTCTATCAGATGCCCTCTACGGTGGTGGCTAGCTCTATTTATAGAGGCCCTGGTCCTCTTCCCAAATATTGAGCGGGAAGGGCGCCAACAACGGCCATTTTGAAGGGGAACATCTAGTACAAGTTATCCTGACTAAAGTTGGTCTTCGGCTGCCAAAAGCATTGGCGATGACGCCGTCTTGGGCTCCACGGTGACCTCCATCCTGCCGCTCTGCTGGCCTTGGTCTCGTTGCACTGAAATGGAAACCTTTACCTGATGCCTTGGTACTCCACGCCTGTGCTTGCCCCCTTTGCACCAAAAAGGAAACAAGGACCTGCACAGGCCGGCGCCCGCCTTTGGCGCCCGCCTGATCTCGATCGTCATGGCTTGCGTCACGAGCACCTCGCGAGGTACCCTGCCTTGATCTCTCCGCCTCCTCGCGAGTCTACCTGGCAAGGCTGTTCCTGAGGAAGCCCTGTGTCATCCGCCCCGCGAGGATTGGCCCCTCGCGAGGGTCTTGAGTCTTGTGCTGATGAAGATGGGCCGTGCTGGGCCGCCACTTGAGCCACGCCGCAGGCCGCAGGCAGGAAAGTCTGGGGACCCCCGTTCCCAGAACGCCGATAGTAGCACCCGGGCCCAAGGCGCGCTCGGACTTGGCTTAGCAGAGGAGCGATGGGGCAAGTGCGGAGCACTGTGGGCCCCATCAGCCTGCGGCCTTGGGCGCCGCGTGCTGGTTAATTGGACGTGGGCGTCTCCGCTTCCCCACGCTGCCTCGACAACTGCTCGACTTGACAAGTCCCTGCATGCAGAAATGAGTCATGATTACCTGTGATCCTGGAGGCCAATGGTTGGCCTCCTCCGGACTAAGTACGGACGGGCGAGAGCCCCCGCAGTCCATCTCTTTCGGCTTCTCTCCTTCTTCTTCCTCCTTGCACTTGCTCCACTCTATGCCAATGGCGCCAATCCGCCGGTTTTCAGCGAAACAGAAGGGGAAAGCCCCCCGGGAGGTGCCGATCCGCTTCCGCCGAAGAAGCGGCCTGTCCCCGGCCGCTGCGGAGTGGTCGCATGGCAGGAGTCGTCACGGCCCTGGTACGAGCGGCCGCCGCCTGGGTTTTCGCTGCCCTTGTATGCCCGAATCGAGGGCCCTGGAGAAGAAGGCGCCGAGTGTCACCGACGCCGCCGCCGGCGAGTCACGGCAGTGCGCGTCGTCACCCCTGGAGTCCATGCCGAGCGCTCTTCTCGCGAGCTCGTGCTTCACGCCGCCATGCATCCGTGCTCTTGGATTCGCCTTCCTCCTTCCTTCTCCTTCGAGATGCCGCCTAGTGGGTCTCTGGAGCTCTGGCTGCAGCACCCTTGCGGACGGAGCGGAGGTCGCAGTCGTTGCTCCAGGCAAGGTCTACATGACCCGGGGCTGGGGGGAGATCGCCCGGGTCTGCCAGACAGGGGGTGCCCTCATAGTTCATCTTGAATTCGATGGCGCCTCCTTGATGTTCTTCAAGGTCTTCGATGCGGAAGGGCGCCGGCTAGAATGCTGCCCCAAGGAAGGCAGCGAAGTGGCGAGGGCCAGGCCTGCCACCCGATTCCCCGACATCTCCTCAGGAAGCAGCGGAGGATCTGGAGAATCCAGCGACTCCCCCGAGCTTCACGCGACTCCTGAGACGAGCGACGACAGCTAGGAGCCCCCGAGCTCGGGTCGCGCCCGGAGGAGGGTAGCTGCATCAGGCCGCCGTCGCCACTGATCTGGATGGGGTTGGTGCCGGCGCCTGATGGCCCACTGTTGATGATGGCGTCTCCCGTGGCGGCACGCGTAGTTAGCGTTCCTTAGGATTAGCACATTTCATTCCCTGCGAGGAATGGAAGGAACACCCCGTGGGGGTATGTAAGGCGCCAGCCATGTCGTTTGTGAATATTATCCTTATTATGAATCGATGTGAGGTGCTTGTCCTGTCTCGGCTCAGCTCCCCCTTTCTATCCTCACGAGGGCTTGGTGCTCCTACGCTGACAGATCCTGGTCCCGAGGCAGGCTTCAGCAATCGCTGGTATGCCAGGTCACGATGCCGTTGTCAAGGCCAGGAGGTGAGCGGCCCGAGGTCCAGTAAGAGCCCCTGAGTCGCGATGCTCAGGAGGTCCCCTTTAGCGCTCAAGCAGCCTCCGCTGGGCGAGAAAGGAAGGCAACGTCGCCGTGACAGAGCCGCACTAGGCGAGGGTTTGGCGTTGTGTTGATTTAACTCATGCAGAGGCGTGACTTATCTCATTACTTTGGAGTAGTTCTCCGGCGAGGTGCCAGGCCCGCGCGCCGGCAGCTGGGGTGTCACTGGGTCAGGCCCTCGCGAGCTTCTCCCCTCTTCCCTGCACTTTCCTTCATGCTCTACGTCCTCAGGTCCCGGCCCTCGAGCGAGCTCAGCCGCCGCTGGTATGACAGGTCGCTATGCCGTGGGTCAAGGCCAGGGGGTGAGGGCTGGAGAGCCAGTAAGATCCCGTGAGTCGCGATGCTCAGGCGCCCCCTTTTAACGCGCGAGCGGATCGTACAGGAGAGAGGGAGAGGGAGCTCATGACGCCCCCACGCTATTCCTTAGGCGGATCCTGCACACCAACATGAGGAAAACAAGGTCTACCATCGCAGTTGTCGGCCAGCCATTGGTTGCTCAGAGGGAGTGATTGAGGCACTGAGGGCCTGGTGAGGTAGCGCTATGCGGGGCTGCCGCGGCCAGAGCTCGACCACTCAGATTTGTCGGCATTGCAGGGACAGACCCATGCGCAAGCGCCGTGCCAGAGCGGGCGGCTCCAAAGGTAGGTGTCAATCGAGCAGGCGATTATCCCAAGCAGGTTAAGCATGAAGAAGCAAATCAACTTAGATAGATGCAGAGAGAATCAAACGCCACTGGGTCAGGCCCAAGCGGCTTGGGGATGATGTAGCCCGAGGGGCGCCCCCAACAAGATAAGCTGAAGACATAAGCAAAACGGATACATGCCGCAGGGACAGACCTACGCGACCTGGGAATGATGCAACCCTGAGGGTGCTCCCAGCTGAAAATAAACTTGGAAAGAAGTCACCTGATACCATTGCAGAGCGAGTGTCGGAGTAGCTGACGATGCGTGGTGAAGAAGCCAATCCTCACGAGCCCTCGGTGCTCCGAGCCTCCGGAGGCTTAGGAGGTCCGGGCGGCTCGGTGAGGTCCATCTCCATCTCTTCCAGGGACGCGCGGTGCCTGGCCGCCTGAGCTTCCAGGATGCTCCTCATCAGGCGCTGGTGGGCAGCAGCCACGTTCGGCAAGCCAAAGGGCATGCAAACGTAGCTGCGCGGTGGACCCGCGCAACGCCCCACGCGTGAGGGCCAGAAGCACTCCTGAGATGTGACTCGATTGAGCCCTGGGTAGTCAATGCAGACGCGCAACCCGCCATGCTCAGCTGGATGGGGAGCTATGCTGGGCAGGCGGCGGTTGCCGCGCATGACTCTTGATTCCTGCAACTCCTAAGCGACCTTGGTGATGAACTCCTGAGGGTTGGGCCCTCCTTTTCTTACGCCTTCCTGAGGGAAACGTGCCGCGAAGAACGCCTCCAAGTGGTGCCCGAGCGCCTCCCTCGTGACCTTGGCAAAGTCAGCGGCTCCCCAAGAGAGAGCCCCGAGCCTTGCCCGAGGAGGGCGCAGGGCGCGCCTTCCTATGCGACGGAGGGTGGCGCCCCTTGGACGGACGCAGATCCCGGTGTGGCGCCTCCGGAGGTACCTGCCTCCTGAGGCCCTGAGCCAGGCGATGTCTTCTTCTTCTTGGGAGCTGCTCCAGGGAGGTTTCCATTTTTGCTGTCTGGGTCTTCGACTGACGCAGCTTGGAAGGCGCGCTCGAGAGAGCACACCGCATCCTTCTCTTCACAGGGGACCGTGATGACTCCGCCACTTCCTGGCATCTTGAGGGCATTGTAACCATGGTGAGTCACTGCCATGAACTTGGCCAGGGCTGGATACCCGAGGATGGCATTGTATGGCAGGCGAATGTTGGCGACGTGGAAGTCGATGAGCTCGGTATGGTAGTTCTTGCGCTGCCCAAAGGTGACAGGGAGTCAGACCTACCCTATCGGGATAGTGGAACCGTCAGTGACTCCTGAGAAGGGCATGGTTGGTTGAAGCTGATCGTATGGCACTTCGAGATTGCTGAACGTCTCAAGGGACAAGACGTTGAGCCCTGGTCCGCCGTCGATGAGGGTCCTGGTAACTTGCACATTGCTGATGACTGGGGAGCAGAGCATCGGAAGGACACTGGCCGTTGCCGCGCACTTGAGCTGGTCCGCTGAGCTGAATGTGATGGCGCACGGAGACCACCTGAGAGGGCGCATGGCTTCAAGCTTGGGGAGGACTGCATTCACCTCGCGAGGAAACTGCTTGAAGATGCGCTGAGAGGCTTGGGCCTGTGCGCCGCCCAAGATGTAAGCGATCGCACGCGGCTCCTGGAAGCCCCCAGCCCCCTCGTCCTGATGGTGGTCGTCATTCCTTCTTGGTGGCGGTGGCAGTGGAGGAAGTCAAGCGTTGCCTTGCGGGCGATCCTCATGAGGTTGATCTCTCCAAGCTCCCTCGCGAGGTTGGTCCTGCCAGCGGTCCTCGCGAGGCCGGTCACACCACCCTTGGCAAGGGCCACAGTCGTCCCAGCGTCCTCCACCTCTTGCTCCGCCTCGGCCGTAGCCCCGATCGTTGCGCTCGGGACGTCGACCGACACGGCCTTCTCGCATGGCCCTGAGCTCTTGACATTTGTTGGTGTTGTGGGTGTGGAGATTGTGGTACACACAGTACCGGCTGCCCTTGGACGACTCCGGCTGGTCCTTGCCGCGCTTCGTGTCTGGCTCTGCTGCAAGCACAGCTGCTCCTTTGCGCTTCACATCCTTGGCCTTGGTTTTCTTCTCTTCTGGGTCTGCTGCTGGGAGCTCGAGAAGGGAGAGGCATCCCTCCTCGGCCCTTGCGCACTTGGTCGCCAGGTTGAACTACTCCAGAGATGTACATAAATCTTCATGGATCGCGAGCTCCTCCTTCATCTTGACGTCGCGGATCCATCAGAAAACGCCAAGATGATGGCCTCCTCGGTCACCCTGGGAATCTTGAGGCGAGCGTTGTTGAAGCGCTGGATGTACTTCTGCAAGGTTTCTCCGGGCTGCTGCTTGATGCGGCGCAGGTCACCCACGGCCGGCGGACGGTCGCGAGTGCCCTCGAAGTTGGCGATGAAGCGAGTGCGCATCTCGTCCCAGGAGGAGATCGTGCCGGGAGGCAGGTTCAGGAGCCAGGTGCGGGCGCCGTCTTTGAGTGCCATGTGAAACCAGTTCGCCATGAGCTTTTCGTCCCCGTTGGCGGCTTCGATGCCCAGCTCGTAGAGCTGTAGGAACTCCGCGGGGTCGGCAGGGCCGTCGTAGCAAGGAGGCAGGTCAGGCTTGAACTTGCCTGGCCAGGCGACACTGCACAGCTCGGTGGTGAAGGCGCAACAGCCTGCGGTGGCCACCGGAGCTCTCTGCTGATGCAGGGCTTGCTCCTGGGGATTCCACGCACTGCTGCCTGGAGTAGCGCGGGGTCTTGATGTGGTGGCACAGGGATGCGGTCGTGGCGCACTGGTGCCGGGAGCACGCGTGCACCTTCTTGGGGACGAGGGATTTCTTGGCAGCTCCTTTCTTGTCGCGCGGGCGCCGGACACGGTGGATCTCGTCCTGGGGCCACGCGCCTTGGAGCCAGGGCGCCTTCTTGGGAAGGAGGTGGCGGAGGCACCTCCTGATCTCCCCCTGCACAGGACGGAGGGCGAGGCAGCGAGAGGGACAGCGCAGGGGAGCCCCCTGCGGCGCTGACGAGCTCGGTGATGCGGGCGAGCCAGTCCTCATAGAGGTTGTCGACGGGATGGTAGTGCAGGAGCTCACGCGCCAGGAGCAACGCGGCGTGGCATCTGTGGGGGCGCGACGGGCGTGGGACGATGAACCAGTTGGAGTCAGCAATGGGGTGGCGGTGTGGCCTTCCCGCTGCACCGAAGGATGCAGCGACGAGGCCTGCTGCTCGTTCCCTGCCGGGCCGGTGGCGACGTTGGCGGCAGGCGACGGGGAATGACGGGGACACCCACCGACTGGGGCCGTCTGGGCGACGCGGGTGGCAAGAGCAGCCCGACGCTCGGCGCGAGCTCGGCGAGCGTCAGCCATGGACACGATAGAAGATCGAATGCGGAACAGCGGAAGAAAGATTCCGGCGCACCCCTACCTGGTGCGACAATTGTTGGATGTTTGGTTCCAGCAGACCCTTAAGGTTCAAACTCTGGGGTACACACGAGATCTTTCCCCTACCGATCTATGTCCGATCGTCTCGCGAGAATCTAGGATAAACGATGAATAACATGAGGGACACAAGATTTATACTGGTACGGGACACCGTTGTGGTGTAATACCCTACTCCAGTGTGTGGTGTGGTGGATTGCCTCAAGGGCTGGTGATGAACAGTACAAAGGATGAACAGCCTCGCGAGAGGTGTTCTTGAGCTGGTGCGATGAACTGCTTGGGTGAGTTCGATCGCCTCTCTCTCTCTCTCTGGCTAGGGCTCTATCAGATGCCCTCTACGGTGGTGGCTAGCTCTATTTATAGAGGCCCTGGTCCTCTTCCCAAATATTGAGCGGGAAGGGCGCCAACAATGGCCATTTTGAAGGGGAACATCTAGTACAAGTTATCCTGACTAAAGTTCGTCTTCGGCTGCCAAAAGCACTGGCGATGACGCCGTCTTGGGCTCCATGGTGACCTCCATCCTGCCGCTCTGCTGGCCTTGGTCTTGTTGCACTAAAATGGAAACCTTTGCCTGATGCCTCGGTACTCCATGCCTGTGCTTGCCCCCTTTGCACCAAAGAGGAAACAAGGACACTGCGCAGGCCGGCGCCCGCCTGGCGCCCGCCTGATCTCGATCGTCATGGCTTGCATCACGAGCACCTCGCGAGATACCCTGCCTTGATCTCTCCGCCTCCTCGCGAGTCTGCCTGGCGAGGCCGTTCCTGAGGAAGCCCTGTGTCGTTCGCCCCGCGAGGCTTGGCCCCTCGCGAGGGTCTTGAGTCTTCTGCTGATGAAGATGGGCCGTGCTGGGCCGCCACTTGAGCCACGCCGCAGGCCACAGGCAGGCAAGTCTGGGGACCCCCGTTCCCAGAACGCCGACGGCCGCATGTGGCATTTTAAATTATCCAGAGTACGTAAGACAATTATTATGTGCGCCATTGTAAATTTGTCGTTGTATTATCTGTTGCCATTTCATTTGTGGTCGTATTATCCGTTGCCCTATGTGGCAATTTAAATTAGGGAGGAATACTAGTTGAAAACACGAACAAAGAAAATGCTGCCATGGGATCACAAGAAAACACCCTCCGTCCAGGTGCTTTAATTAACCAATTAATGGAGAAGTTGTGAGTGAGGCGGACGGCGGCTGGTGCATGGAGTTCAAAGAGCTCGCTTCCCGGTGAGCATGGGCGGCCTTGCTGCTGGCACATGTCCCGTCGAGCCTGCGAGGTGGACAGGGTGCACGCATCCCATCGAGCCTGCATGGTGGATTGCTCGCACGCGTCCCGTCGAACCTGCATGGCGGACTTCTCGTGCTCGTCCCTTCTAATCAAACAGCTGCACGCACGCCATCGAGTATGGTTAAATTTCGACACGGTAAATATAATACAACCGTTTGCGATATTAACATGTCAGCTTTTTGTTTGAAAAAGGACTTCGTTGGCTACTAATGTGTGCGCCTCTTCTCAAACTGGACGATTTTTTTACCACAGCATATATGTGCCATGTCATGAAACCATGCCAAGTTTCATGTTTTTTGGGTGACTTTTTTATTTACTGGGATTTAAAAACCGAGATTCTCATAGTTTCTGGACGACGACAAGTTTGTAGTTCATTCTCATTCCTTAAACGAGACCTAAACATGCACCCAATGACACATGTACGATTTCCCACCCATTTTGCTTCACTGGAGCATGTGGTTGTAGTTCAAATTTGAATTATGGACTACATTAAATGCATAGAAAACTTAGTAATTAGTAATATATATATACAATGGCCAAACGAACCCTGAACAGTTTCAAATTTCAGCCCGACACTCCTGTTATTCTATGTTGCCTGTAGACAACAAAGTTCAAGGCGAGAAGAGGCATCGATTATCGTTTCACCCACAAGAGGGGCATGTTTCCCTACCGGAACCACGAGGCTTGTGACAGGCACCGGTTTGTAAAAGGCTTGTAATATAGCTTCATCCAAATTGGACAATTATATATACAGTTTTGCTAAAGCACATCTAGATGTGCTATAAGTATTGCACATATAAGTCCTATGTCATTGATCTTATGTTGAGATTCATGTAGATTTTTTCCCTTTTCTCTTTCTCTCTATGCTTAATTCACTCACTTAGATGTGCCCTAGACACACCCTATGTAGTGACAGCATGCCAAGTTTCATGATTTCCTGGTGAGTTTTGGATTTACAGACATTTAAAAACCGAGATTCGCAATGTTTGTGGCCAGGCCAGGACGACAAGATGGTTGAATTCGTTCCCATTCGTTCCATGGGACCTAAACATGCACCCCAAGGAAACATGTATGTTTTTCTAGCCATTTTGGTGCACTGGAGCATGTATTTGTAGTTCGGATTTTAATGATGGACATTAAATGCCTAGAAAACTCAATTATGAATAGAAAAGGTCAAACAAACCCTGAATAATTTCAAAGTTCAGCGCGAATCTCCAGTTGTTCCGTGTTGCGTGTAGAAGAAAATACGAGGCTAGAAGAGGGAGTGATTATCGTCTGGCCCACAAGGGGACACGTTTCCCTATCGAAACCACGAGGGTTCTTGCGATAGGCTCCGGTTTGTAATAAAGCTTGGCCCAAATTGGCAATGGTTTTACCACGATATATATGTGTCATGACATGACACCTTGCCACCTTTGATGACTTTCTGGTGAGTTTAGGATTTATGGGGACTTAAAAACTGATACGTCTCCAACGTATCTATAATTTTTGATTGCTCCATGCTATATTATCTATTGTTTTGGACTATATTGGGCTTTATTTTCCACTTTTATATTACTTTTGGGACTAACCTATTAACCGGAGGCCCAGCCCAGAATTGTTGTTTTTTTGCCTATTTCAGTGTTTCGAAGAAACGAAATATCAAACGGAGTCCAAACGGAATGAAATCTTCGGGAACGTGATTTTCTCATCAGATAAGATCCAGGAGACTTGGACCCTTGGTCAAGAAAGGAGGGAGGCGGCCACGAGGGCGGAGGGCGCGCCCCCTGCCTCATGGTCCCCCCGAGCTCCACCGACGTACTCCTTCCTCCTATATATACCTACGTACCCCCAACAGATCAGATACGAAGCCAAAAACCTAATTCCATCGACGCAACTTTCTGTATCCACGAGATCCCATCTTGGGGCCTGTTCCGGAGCTCCGCCGGAAGGGGAATCCACCACGGAGGGCTTCTACATAGTTAGTAGCTAGATGGCTTCTTCTCTCTTTTTGGAGCTCTTCGATGAAGTGTGAGTAGTTTACTTCAGACCTTCGGGTCCATAGTTAGTAGCTAGATGGCTTCTTCTCTCTTTTTGGAGCTCAATACAATGTTCTCCCCCTCTCTCGTGGAGATCTATTCCATGTAATCTTCTTTTTGCGGTGTGTTTGTTGAGACCGATGAATTGTGGGTTTATGATCAAGATTATCTATGAGCAATATTTGAATCTTCTCTGAATTCTTTTATGTATGATTGGTTATCTTTGCAAGTCTCTTCGGATTATCCGTTTGGTTTGGCCAACTAGATTGATAGTTCTTGCAATGGGAGAAGTGCTTAGCTTTGGGTTCAATCTTGCGGTGTCCTTTCCCAGTGACAGTAGGGGCAGCAAGGCACGTATTGTATTGTTGCCATCGAGGATAACAAGATGGGGTTTTTATCATATTGCATGAATTTATCCCTCTACATCATGTCATCTTGCTTAAGGCATTACTCTGTTTTCATTAACTTAATAGTCTAGATGCATGCTGGATAGCGGTCGATGAGTGGAGTAATAGTAGTAGATGCAGGCAGGAGTCAGTCTACTTGTCTCAGACGTGATGCCTATATACATGATCATACCTAGATACTCTCATAACTATGCTCAATTCTGTCAATTTCTCAACAGTAATTCATTCACCCACCGTAAAATACTTATGCTCTTGAGAGAAGCCACTAGTGAAATGTATGGCCCCCGGGTCTATTCTCATCATATTAATCTTCCTACGCTTTATTATTGCTTTGCTTTTTTACTTTGCCTTTTTATTTTACTTCGCATCTTTATACCAAAATACCAAAAATATTATCTATCATCTCTATCAGATCTCACTCTCGCAAGTGACCGTGAAGGGATTGACAACCCCTATTCGCGTTGGTTGCGAGGAGTTATTTGCTTTGTGTAGGTACGAGGGACTTGCGCGTGGACTCCTACTGGATTGATACCTTGGTTCTCAAAAACCGAGGGAAATACTTACGCCACTCTGCTGCATCATCCTCTCCTCTTTAGGGAAAACCAACGCAAGCTCAAGACGTAGCAAGAAGGATTTCTGGCGCCGTTGCCGGCGAGTCTACGCAAAAGTCAACATACCAAGTACCCATCACAATCCCTTATCTCTCGCATTACATTATTTGCCATTTGCCTCTCGTTTTCCTCTCCCCCACTTCACCCTTGCCGTTTTATTCGCCCTCTCGTTTCCTTTTGCCTTTTTCTCGTTCGCTTGTTTGCTCGTGTGTTGGATTGCTTGCTTGTCACTATGGCTCAAGATAATACCAAAATGTGTGACTTTACCAATACCAACAATAATGATTTCCTTAGCACTCCGTTTGCTCCTCTTGCCAATACTGAATCTTGTGAAATCAATGCTTCTTTATTGAATCTTGTTATGAAAGATCAATTCGCCGACCTTCCTAGTGAAGGTGCCGCTACTCATCTAAATAGCTTCGTGGATTTGTGTGATATGCAAAAGAAGAAAGATGTTGACAATGATGTTGTTAAATTGAAGCTATTTCCTTTTTCGCTTAGAGATCGTGCTAAAGCTTGGTTTTTGTCTTTGCCTAAAAATTATATTGATTCTTGGAACAAGTGCAAAGATGCTTTTACCTCTAAGTATTTTCCTCCCGCTAAGATTATCTCTCTTAGAAACGATATTTTGAATTTTAAGCAACTTGATCATGAACATGTTGCACAAGCTTGGGAGAGGATGAAATTAATGATACGCAATTGCCCTACTGATGGTCTAAATTTGTGGATGATTATACAGAATTTTTATTCCGGATTGAATTTTGCTTCTAGAAACCTTTTAGATTCAGCCGTGGGAGGCACTTTTATGGAAATCACTTTAGGAGATGCTACTAAAATCCTAGATAATATTATGGTTAATTATTATCAATGGCATACTGAAAGATCTACTAATAAAAAAGTGCATGCGAAAGAAGAAATTAATGTTTTGAGTGGAAAGATGGATGAACTTATGAAATTATTTGCTAGTAAGAGTGTTTCTTCTGATCCTAATGATATGCCTTTGTCTACTTTGATTGAGAATAAAAATGAATCTATGGATGTGAATTTTGTTGGTAGGAATAATTTTGGTAACAACGCGTATAGAGGAAACTTTAATCCTAGGCCTTATCCTAGTAATTCCTCTAATAATTATGGAAATTCCTACAACAATTCTTATGGAAATTTTAATAAGATGCCCTCTGAATTTGAGACTAGTGTTAAAGAGTTTATGAATTCTCAAAAGAATTTTAATGCTTTGCTTGAAGAGGAATTGCTTAAAGTTGATGAATTGGCTAGGAACGTTGATAGAATTTCTCTTTATGTTGATTTTTTAAAGCTTAGATCTATTCCTCCTAAGCATGATATCAATGAGTCTCTCAAAGCCATGAGATTTTCCATTGATGAGTGCAAGGAAAGAACCGCTAGGATGCGTGCTATGAAAGATGCCTTTATTAAAGCGTGCTCTTCCAATTTCCATGAAAATAAAGATGAAGATCTAAAATTTATTGATGTGTCCCCTATAAAATCCTTGTTTTGCAATATGAATCTTGATAATGATGAGATTTAATATGAGTCACCTTTACCTAGAAGGCGTTCCAAGAATTCGGGGTTTTTAGATTATGATGCTAAAATTGATAAAAGTGGGATTGAAGAAAGTAAAACCCTAGATGTTGCTAAGCCCACTATTTTGGATTTCAAGGAATTAAATTATGAAAGTTGCGCTTTAATTGATTGTATTTCCTTGTTGCAATCCGTGCTAAATTCTCCGCATGCTTATAGTCAAAATAAAGCGTTTACCAAACATATCGTTGATGCCTTGATGCAATCTTATGAGGAAAAACTTGAGTTGGAAGTCTCCATCCCTAGAAAACTTTATGATGAGTGGGAACCAACTATTAAATTTAAGATTAAGGATCATGAATTTTATGCTTTATGTGATTTGGGTGCTAGTGTTTCCACTATTCCCAAAACTTTGTGTGATTTGCTAGATTTCCATGATTTTGATGATTGCTCTCTAAACTTGCACCTTGCGGATTCCACTATTAAGAAACCTATGGGAAGAATTAATGATGTTCTTATTGTTGCAAATAGGAATTATGTGCCCGTAGATTTTATCGTTCTTGATATAGATTGCAATCCTTCATGTCCTATTATTCTTGGTAGACCTTTCCTTAGAACGATTGGTGCAATTATTGATATGAAGGAAGGGAATATTAGATTCCAATTCCCATTAAAAAAAGGCATGGAGCACTTACCTAGGAAGAAGATAAAATTACCATATGAATCTATTATGAGAGCCACTTATGGATTGCCTACCAAAGATGGCAATACCTAGATCTATCCTTGCTTTTATGCCTAGCTAGGGGCGTTAAACGATAGCGCTTGTTGGGAGGCAACCCAATTTTATTTTTTGTTTTTTTTCTGTTTAGGGATAAATAATCCATCTACCTTCTGTTTAGATGTGGTTTTATGTTTTAATTAGTGTTTGTGCCAAGTTAAACCTATAGGATCTTCTTGGATGATAGTTATTTGATCTTGCTGTAATTTCCAGAAACTTTCTGTTCACGAAAACAATTGTTAAAAATCACCAGAACGTGATAAAATAGTGATTCAAATTGCTGCTGATCAATAAACAAATTTCATAGGTCGTCCTATTTTGGCTGAATTTTTTTGAGTTCTAGAAGTTTGCGTTAGTTACAGATTACTACAGACTGTTCTGTTTTTGACAGATTCTGTTTTTCGTGTGTTGTTTCCTTATTTTGATGAATCTATGGCTAGTAAAATAGTTTATAATCCATAGAGAAGTTGTAATACAGTAGGTTTAACACCAATATAAATAAAGAATGAGTTCATTACAGTACCTTGAAGTGGTCTTTTTTTTTCTTTCGCTAACGGAGCTTATGAGATTTCTGTTGAGTTTTGTGTTGTGAAGTTTTCAAGTTTTGGGTGAAATCTTTTGATGGATTATGGAACAAGGAGTGGCAAGAGACTAAGCTTGGGGATGCCCATGGCACCCCCAAGATAATCCAAGGACATCAAAAAGTCAAAGCTTGGGGATGCCCGGGAAGGCATCCCCTCTTTCGTCCACTTCCATCGGTAACTTTACTTGGAGCTATATTTTTATTCACTACATGATATGTGTTTCGCTTGGAGCGTCTTGTATGATTTGAGTCTTTGCTTGTTAGTTTACCACAATCATACTTGCTGTACACACCTTTTGACAGAGCCATACATGAATTGGAATTTGATAGAATACTCTATGTGCTTCACTTATATCTTTTGAGCTTTATAGTTTTGCTCTAGTGCTTCACTTATATCTTTTGAGCTTTATAGCTTTGCTCTATGTGCTTCACTTATATCTTTTGAGCTTTATAGTTTTGCTCTAGTGCTTCACTTATATCTTTTAGAGCACGGTGGTGGATTTGTTTTATAGAAACCTTTGATCTCTCATGCTTCACTTAGATTATTTTGAGAGTCTTAAATAGCATGGTAATTTGCTTAAAATAATAATATGCTTGGAATTCAAGATTTGTAAAACTTTCTTTTGAGTGCGCTGAATACTAAGAAAAGATCGATGCTTGATAATTGTTTTTAGATATGAAGGTAGTAATATTAGAGTCATGCTAGTTGAGTAGTTGTGAATTTGAGAAATACATGTGTTAAAGTTTGTGATTCCCGTAGCATGCACGTATGGTGAACCGTTATGTGATGAAGTCGGAGCATGATTTATTTATTGATTGTCTTGCTTATGAGTGGCGGTCGGGGACGAGCGATGGTCTTTTCCTACCAATCTATCCCCCTAGGAGCATGCGCGTAATACTTTGCTTTGATAACTTGTAGATTTTTGCAATAAGTATATGAGTTCTTTATGACTAATGTTGAGTCCATGGATTATACACACTTTTCTCACCCTTCCACCATTGCTAGCCTCTCTAATACCGCGCACTTTTTGCCGGTATCATACACCCACCATAAACCTTCCTCAAAACAGCCACAATACCTACCTACATGGCACTTCCATATCCATTCCGAGATATATTGCCATGCAACTTTCCACCGTTCCGTTTACTATGACACGCTCCATCATTGTCATATTGCTTAGCATGATCATTTAGTTGACATCGTATTTGTGGCAAAGCCACCGTTCATAATTCTTTCATACATGTCACTTATGAATCATTGCATATCCCGGTACACCGCCGGAGGCATTCACCTAGAGTCATATTTTGTTCTAAGTATCGAGTTGTAATTCTTGAGTTGTAAGAAAAATAAAAGTGTGATGATCATCATTTTTAGAGCATTGTCCCAAGTGAGGAAAGGATGATGGAGACTGATTCCCCCATAAGTCGGGATGAGACCCGGACGAAAAATAAAAAAATAAAAAAAAAGAGAAAAGAAAAGAGGCCAAAAAAGAGAAAAGGCCCAAATAAAAAAAATGAGAGAAAAGGATAGAAGGGACAATGTTACTATCCTTTTACCACACTTGTGCTTCAAAGTAGCACCATGATCTTCATAATAGAGAGTCTCTCATTTTGTCACTTTCATATACTAGTTGGAATTTTTCATTATAGAACTTGGCTTGTATATTCCAATGATGGGCTTCCTCAAATTGCCCTAGGTCTTCGTGAGCAAGCGAGTTGGATGCACACCCACTTAGTTTCTTTTGTTGAGCTTTCATATACTTATAGCTCTAGTGCATCCGTTGCATGGCAATCCCTACTCACTCACATTGATATCTATTGATGGGCATCTCCATAGCCCGTTGATACGCCTAGTTTATGTGAGATTATCTTCCCTCTTTTTGTCTTCTCCACAACCACCATTCTATTACACATATAATGCTATATCCATGGCTCACGCTCATGTATTGCGTGAAGATTGAAAAAGTTTTGAAAATGTCAAAAGTATGAAACAATTGCTTGGCTTGTCATCGGGGTTGTGCATGATTTAAATACTTTGTGTGGTGAAGATAGAGCATAGCTAGACTATATGATTTTGTAGGGATAATTTTCTTTGGCCATGTTATTTTGAGAAGACATAATTGCTTTGTTAGTATGCTTGAAGTATTATTATTTTTTATGTCAATATTAAATCTTTGTCTTGAATCTTTCGAATCTGAATATTCATACCACAATTAAGAAGAGTTACATTGAAATTATGCCAAGTAGCACTCCGCATCAAAAATTCTCTTTTTATCATTTACCTACTCGAGGATGAGCAGGAATTAAGCTTGGGGATGCTTGATACGTCTCCAACGTATCTATAATTTTTTATTGCTCCATGCTATATTATCTACTGTTTTGTACTATATTGGGCTTTATTTTCCACTTTTATATTACTTTTGGGACTAAACTATTAACCGGAGGCCCAACCTAGAATTGTTGTTTTTTTGCCTATTTCAGTGTTTCGAAGAAACGGAATATCAAACGGAATGAAATCTTCGGGAACGAGATTTTCTCATCAGATAAGATCCAGGAGACTTGGACCCACGGTCATGAAAGGAGGGAGGCGGCCACGAGGGTGGAGGGCGCGCCCCCCTAGGGCGCGCCCCCTGCCTCGTGGGCCCCCCGAAGCTCCACCAACATACTCCTTCCTCCTATATATACCTACGTACCCCCAAAAGATCAGATACGGAGCCAAAAACCTAATTCCACCGCCGCAACTTTCTGTATCCATGAGATCCCATCTTGGGGCCTGTTCCGGAGCTCCACCGGAAGGGGAATCCACCACGGAGGGCTTCTACATCATCATCATAGCCTCTCCGATGAAGTGTGAGTAGTTTACTTCAGACCTTCGGGTCCATAGTTAGTAGCTAGATGGCTTCTTCTCTCTTTTTGGATTTCAATACAATGTTCTCCCCCTCTCTCGTGGAGATCTATTCGATGTAATCTTCTTTTTTGCGTTTTATTTGTTGAGACTGATGAATTGTGGGTTTATGATCAAGATTATCTATGAGCAATATTTGAATCTTCTCTGAATTCTTTTATGTATGATTGGTTTCTTTGCAAGTCTCTTCGAATTATCTGTTTGGTTTGGCCAACTAGATTGGTAGTTCTTGCAATGGGAGAAGTGCTTAGCTTTGGGTTCAATCTTGCGGTGTCCTTTCCCAAAGGATGAGGGGCAGCAAGGCACGTATTGTATTGTTGCCATCGTGGATAACAAGATGGGTTTTTTATCATATTTCATGAATTTATCCCTCTACATCATGTCATCTTGCTTAAGGCGTTACTCTGTTTTCATTAACTTAATACTCTAGATGCATGCTGGATAGCGGTCGATGAGTGGAGTAATAATAGTTGATGCAGGTAGGAGTCGGTCTACTTGTCTCGGACGTGATGCCTATATACATGATCATACCTAGATACTCTCATAACTATGCTCAATTCTGTCAATTGCTCAACAGTAATTCGTTCACCCACCATAAAATACTTATGCTCTTGAGAGAAGCCACTAGTGAAATCTATGGCCCCGGTCTATTCTCATCATATTAATCTTCCTCGCTTTATTATTGCTTTGCTTTTTTACTTTGCCTTTTATTTTACTTTGCATCTTTATACCAAAAATACCAAAATATTATCTATCATCTCTATCAGATCTCACTCGTAAGTGACCGTGAAGGATTGACAACCCCTATTCGCGTTGGTTGCGAGGAGTTATTTGCTTTGTGTAGGTACGAGGGACTTGCGCGTGGCCTCCTACTGGATTGATACCTTGGTTCTCAAAAACTAAGGGAAATACTTACGCTACTCTGCTGCATCATGCTCTCCTCTTCGGGGAAAACCAACGCAAGCTCAAGACATAGCAAAAACCGAGATTCGAATTGTTTGAGGAAGAGCCAGGACACCGGTACGGTTATAATTTTTCTAGCCATTTTGGTGAACTGGTGCATGTATTTGTAGTTCCAATTTGAATTATAGACATTAAATGCCTAGGAAACTCAATTAGTGTATAAAAAGGCCAAACGAACCCTGAATAAGTTTAAATTTCAGCATGGATATCCTGTGGTTCCATGTTGCCAATGGAATAAAATACAAGGTGAAAAGAGGCAGTGATTATGTTTCGCCCACAAGGGGAACACGTTTCCCTATCGGAACCACGAGGCTTCTTTGAGAGAAGCTCCAGTTTTTGTAAGAGGTTTGTAACAAAGCTTCACCCAAATTTGACAATGTTTTTACCATGACATATATGTGCCATGACGTGACACCATGCCACCTTTGATGACTTTCTCGTGATTTTAGGATTTATTGGGACTTAAAAACCGAGATTCAAAATGTTTGTGTACGAGCCATGACACCAGTACGATTGTATTCGTTCCCATTCCTGGCATGGGACCTAAACATGCACCCAAGGACACATGTATAATTTGTCTAGCCATTTTGGTGAACTAGAGCATGTATTTGTAGTTCATATTTGAATTATGGACATTAAATGCCTAGGAAACTCAATTAGCGTATAAAAAGGACAAACGAACCCTGAATAAGTTTAAATTTCAGCACATATATCCTGTCGTTCCATGTTGCCCATAGATGAAAATACAAGGTGAAAAGGGGCAGTGATTACGTTTCGCCCACAAGGGGGACACTGATAACCCACAAGTATAGGGGATCGCAACAGTTTTTGAGGGTAGAGTATTCAACCCAAATTTATTTATTCGACACAAGGGGAGCCAAAGAATATTCTCAAGTATTAGCAGTTGAGTTGTCAATTCAACTACACCTGGAAGACTTAATATCTGAAGCAAAGTATTTAGTAGCAAAGTAGTATGGAAGTAACGGTAACGGTGGCAACGGTAAACTAACTAAGAAAAGATCAATATGTGAAAAGCTCGTAGGCATTGGATCAGTGATGGATAATTATGTCGGATGTGATTCCTCATGCAACAGTTATAACATGGGGTGACACAGAACTAGCTCCAGTTCATCAATGTAACGTAGGCATGTATTCCGAATATAGTCATACATGCTTATGGAAAAGAACTTGCAAGACATCTTTTGTCCTACCCTCCCGTGGTAGCAGGGTCCTATTGGAAACTAAGGGATATTAAGGCCTCTTATTAATAGAGTACCAGACCAAAGCATTAACACTTAGTGAATACATGAACTCCTCAAACTACGGTCATCACCGGGAGTGGTCCCGATTATTTTCACTTCGGTGTTACCGGATCATAACACATAGTAGGTGACTATTGACTTGCAAGATATGATCAATAACTCACATATATTCATGAAAACATAATAGGTTCAGATCTGAATTCATGGCACTCGGGCCCTAGTGACAAGCATTAAGCATAGCAAAGTCATAGCAACATCAATCTCAGAACATAATGGATACTAGGGATCAAACCCTAACAAAACTAACTCGATTACATGGTAAATATCATCCAACCCATCACCACCGTCCAACTAGCCTATGATGGAATTACTCACACACGACGGTGAGTATCATGAAATTGGTGATGGGGGAAGGTTGATGATGACGAACACAAAGGATTCCCTTCTCCGGAGCCCCGAACGGACTCCAGATCAGCCCTCCCGAGAGAGTTTAGGGCTTGGCGGCGGCTCCGTATCGTAAAACGTGTTGAATCATTCTCTCTGATTTTTTTCTCCCCGAACGTGAACATATGGAGTTGGAGTTGAGGTCGGTGGAGCCTCAGGGGGCTCACGAGACAGGGGGCACGCCCCGGGGGGTAGGCGCACCCCCACCCTCGTGGACAGGGTGTGGGCCCCCTGGTCTTGATTCTTTCACCAGTATTTTTTATATATTCCAAAAATATTCTCCATGAAGTTTCCGGTCATTCTGAGAACTTTTATTTCTGCACAAAAATAACACCATGGCAATTCTGCTGTAAACAGCGTCAGTCCGAGTTAGAGTCCAAAACAAGGGCAAAAGTGTTTGGAAAAGTAGATACGATGGAGACGTATCAACTCCCCCAAGCTTAAACATTTGCTTGTCCTCAAGCAATTCAGTTGACAAATTAAAAGTGATAAAGCAAAACTTTTACAAACTCTGTTTGCTCTTGTTTTTGTAAATATGTAAAGCCAGCATTCAAGATTTCCGCAAAGATTATGAACTAACCATATTCACAATAACGTTTAGGTCTCATGTTTACTCATATCAATGGCAATCAACTAGCGAGCATATAAATCTCAGATGACAACACTTTCTCAAAACTATCATAATATGATATAACAAGATGGTATCTCGCTAGCCCTTTTTGAAACCTCATGTCGGTGTCAAAACCGGTGGATCTCGTAGTAGGGGTCCTAAGATAGGCGCCTGGGAGCGATGGTAACATGGACACAGAGTTTTACCCAACTTCGGGCTCTCTTGATGAGATTATACCCTACATGCTGCTTTTGATTGTATTCATTTGGGTGTAGTACAGAGTATATGTATCTACCACGAGATTGTAGTAAGGAATATGAGATTGTCTATTGACTAGCCTGGCCTCGGTTTATATATGCACGGTAGGCTTAGGGTTTAGAGGAGTCCTTGTCTTAGGCGCCAAGTCTTGTAGAATCCTCCTTGTATGTGGCCTGGGCTGTCCAAACTGGCCCAGTAGTGAACCGCCATGGGGGTCCTAGGCCAGATCCAGCTGGTCGGGAAACGACGTAGTGAGTACCCCCTAGTCCAGGACACCGTGAGTAGCCCCCTGAACCGATCTTCAAGTTGGGGACGCTCCTCGATTCTTCCGAACTGTTCTTCATCTTCGGTCGTCGGTCTTGAAAACTGGTTCAACAAATCTTCTCATCTTCGATCTTGAGGATTGCCGAAATGCATCGGAAAAGTTTACACGTCAGGTATCCGAGGAGTCCCTTTAAGTTTCCGGACTTTATCAATGCCCTGTTATTTTTACGCCACACCACGGGTTTGAAGTTGTTCCCGAGCGATAGTGTCCTCTTGCATCCGAGCTCTAACGCCGGACTACATTCGAGGTATCTTTTGTAGCCAAGCACCAACGTCGGACCGCTTCCGAGCTCCAATGCCAGAATGTATCCGTGCTCCAACACCGGACTATATCCGAAGAATATTGTTATAGTCGAGCTCCAACACCGGACTATGTCTGAGGTGTCATAGATCACCTTGGTTCAAAAAAGTGTTAGACGAGATTAATGCCGGATATGCCCTCTAAGGAGCCAGCCACTTGCATCCGAGCTATATGCCGAACTGCTTCCGAGGTGGCTCAGCACCTCGATCACGGGCTGATTGTTTGCGAATTTTATTTCCGACGCGTATAAATTTATTTGCTGACGAGATGTATTGCCAGTAGCCTAAAATCGAAGATGCACCTGAAGGAAAACATAAAACAGCTGATCCTGGTAGCCCCTTAGACCCAGGTCGTGAAATCGGCCTGAGGTTCAACTCCTAGATCGGCAGCATACATAGGAATAGAAACGCAGTGTAATATATTAGAGGTAATAGTGATCGGCGGACGGGCCCCTGAGAGAGGGTCGTGAGAAGTCGTCGTGATATATCAGCTTGATGCCGGATAAGTACCATATGGTACTTATTGTCGTCCGAAGACGCGCTTGTCCATAGTTCGGTTATGCCGAACACTGAGCACTTTGAATTTTCTGCATTGAATAGGCAATGCAGTAGCCCCCGAGACACTAGTCGGGTGGCAACACGAGATTAGGGGATCGATGTGCCCCTTTAATATTTGTAAATAATGAGCGCAAAGCCCGGTAGTCCCCGAGCCTTAATGTGGGCACGGGTGGCCGAATTAAGGATCGATATTCGTTTGACAGAATTTTTTTTCGTGTTTAACACAAACTTCTCGGAAAGAGAATAAAGATCTCTTAAAAGAGTTAGAGCTGGTCGAAATCCGAGCTCGCCAAGGTAGGCCCCAAGGGGTTTAAAAGATGGGTTGCAGTAAATGGATTTTACTCGCAATTTTTATGTGTAATGATTCTATGTACCCAAGTACATTCATCATTAATGCTAAAATCCGCATTGTACAAAACTTTGTTGACCGACCATCGGCTTCAACCTCCTCGGCTAGTAGCTAGGGAGTGTTTGTCCTACTTTTTAAAGCCGTTATAAGGGCAAAGTTTTACGGCAAACAAGGTAATCCGGTCATACGGTTTTATAAACAAAGGCACACAGAGAGATATGTTATATTACTTTTTAACGTAAGAAACATCTTCCAAATAAAATAGTCCCGCTATCGGTTCCTTTCTTTGGGTCGTCATGCTTATCATGATCATGAAAACTCACCTCCGATCAATGTGGGAGGAAAATATTGAGGATTTAGTTCGGTGAAAGTTCCCGAACTCTATGGTATTAATGAACCAAATTTTTTACTTCCGCCGTTGTCGACCAATGTGATCCTTTAAGATTGCTAGCTTTCGGCTTCACCCAGTCTGAGGTACTAACTCTGATGACCCGGTAGTAACAATCACAGAGGTGCTCCCTGTACCTCCTAGCCGAACAATCGAGAACGTAGGGGTAAGCACAGGAGCCAGGCAACCCAGCTTGGCCAAAATCTTAAGTCAAATTGATGCATATGTATGGCTTTATAACGATGATTACGGAAGGCAGCCTTTGTACATTAAATACAAACACCGATGATATGTTTATTTTGACTCCGTTGCGACCGTTTATCAGTTGAAAGTGGCCCATCGTCGGCTTCCACCCCATTGTAGATGCTACGCAGGGTGTTTTCGCAATAACAAAACAACTCTTAGCCGACGTCTCGGTGCCCGAAGGCGGTTGTGTTAGGGAAATGAGGTAATCAGATATGCGGCTTTATAACTTTCACTTAGTCATAGGAGCTTTAAACTGGGGAAGCTAGCTACGAGCCCCCGGTTAGTGTTCGGCGACAGCCGAGGTCAAGCCGTAAACACTTCAACCAATGTTATGAATGGCCCGTCATTTAACATAGTCATCGGATCGCTGACCAGTTTACGCTTATTGTGACAGTCAGTTTTCGGCTTTCTCCACTGAGGTGCTTAACCATGCGAGCTGGAAGCACAATAGGAGTGGTTCTCCTTTTGCACACCTAGCCGAACAAAGCGGAACATAGGAGGCAAGCACAGGAGCCGGGCAACCCAACTATCGACCGAAGACACAATTCGAAACCGATGCATATATAGCAATATCCGAGAATGTTTTTACCGAATCTCTAAAGGTGTCCGATGTTGCACTGTGAGACTTATGCGGGAAACACACAAATAGTTTAAAAGTGCCATAGGCTTGGAAAACCCAACAATTTAGTAAAAACTTGACGTCCAGAAATTGGTCAAAAAAGGGGTGCTTCTGTCGTGCATTAATATGACACATCCGATCTCAAGACCTCAAGAGGGTCATCCCACGGCTGTAACCTCCTATCCCGAAGGCGGTGTACTGATCATTAGGCCAGTTTAGCAAACTAAACTCGAACGGCTTTGAGAGAGAGACTAGGCTCCCCAGCTATTGACCACACACTTGCGTCGAAAAAAGGAGTGATAGAAAAAGATTTTGCAATGACCAAGAAGAAAACATTTATTATAAAACGGCTCATACTAATTTAAGAGCCCCTGAGTGACTTGGGCAAAAGAATTTTATGTATAATGATTGTATGTACGGAAGTACTTATATTATATCTACGTTCACCCGAACTTTAAACGCGTATTAACCGACCGTCGGCTTCTCCCTCTTCGGTCAGGGACCGAAAAGTGTTATGTACTCCACCTGTCGAGAATATCGACAGTGTTTTCGATAACCAGGCAATCAGACCATAAGGCTGTAAAGAGAAAGCGCGCTCAGGGAACTTATGCTATATTACTAACGAAGTGTAAGAAGCATCTTCGAAGAAAATAGCACCACCACCGATACCTTTCTTTAGTTGCTCATTGTTACTATGAGACTTGTGCAATAGATTTTTTGTACTCATGAGTTCCGTTGTGTGTCGACCATAATTGAAAACAATAAGAGCGCTAGCTTTCAGCTTCACCCAGTCTGAAGTCCGAGCTCGGATGACCCGATCGTGACAATCGCAGAAGTGCTCCCTTTACTCCCTAGCCGAACAATCGGGAACGTAGGGGTAAACACAGGAGCAAGGCAACCCAGCTTGTAGAAAACTTAAGTCAACATGGTGCAAATTGTGGCATAATACACGAACAAGCAACGAAGCCATACAAGTATAATAATATGCAAGAGGAAAGGCTTCATAAAGGAAGCCCCCAAGCAAACGGGGTATTTGAATTTGTGTGTCACAAACAAAGTTTTGACAAGTAAGTTTTCACAAACAACTTTTTGCCAAAAAAGTATAATGCTTGGTCGAACCGAACAAAATGTAAAATAGAAAATTTTGAGCATAAAAGCCACTTAGCTGGTTAATGTGCTCGGTGTCGATGACGACCCGAGCATGCGGTGGAACAAGGTCCAGCCCCCAAGCCGGTCCCGAGGTGGCGGAGCGAAGAGGTCGGCACTCCGAAGTGGCGACATAGCACGGCCAATGCAGGCCCGCAGTGTGACACCGAAGTCCCCGGCGTGGGTTAATGAAGTGATGACGAAGCCCTCGGTCCAGCCGAGGTGACATGGTATGTCGGTATGCAGAGGTGAAAGCGCTGCCCAATCCGGATCCTTTATCTGTGCATAGAAAATAGTGCAAGACGGAGATAATAGGAATAATAATAAATATTAAAAAGTTGCATAATTAGTAATTTATGCAAAGTGAGTAATAAAAGACATACGGCCTGTGTGCCGAACACTCGATGAGGTAGAGCTCTCTCAATGATGCTGAAGTCCTCGAGACAACCGAACACGTCGGTATGGCAACATGACCAACAAGGTGATCAGCGAGCCGATTTACGCCGATTGGGACTACGGCGTTGGCTTGCCGAAGAGACCACATGACGTAGTCGAAGTCCATTACCGAACCACCATGTGCCCGTCGTTAATGCGGCCACCATTCGGTAGATCTGCGTACAGATGATGGAACAAACCAGAGTAATAATTCCTTGGGAAAAATAAACCCAAATAAGCAAAAATTACTAGGATAAATAGCACCTTGTTTATTTGTTGTAGCAATCTGAAGAAAGGTGACTCCCAAAATTGGGACTTGATCCGCACACCCATTACCTGATGGGCGATAATGCGACGGCATGGCGATGCTGGCAAAGGGTCGCTTGCCGAGGCAAAGCCCTCGGTCCAGCTAACGTGATGAAGCTGGTCGCCTGGTGACGCCGAAGTCACCGGAGTATGTTGATGAAGAAATAGCCAAGTCTCCGGTCCAGCCGAGGTAACGGAGTAGGTCGGTGATGAGTTGTTGCAGCTGCCATGTCAGCCAAGGTGTTGAAGTAGGTCGGCGTGATGGACATCGGCTTGAAGAAGCAACAGTGCGGCCATGCTGACGCAGGTCGTGACTTGTGACGAGGTCAATGCCAGCTTCATGAACTGACCATGCGGCGATGTGGGTGTGCCCGCTCCGCGTAATCCGTGGGGCAGCGATGTTGGTGATGATTTATCCTTCACGATGCCGAACTCTTGTTTGGCTTGCCGGGATGATGATTGAAGAAGTTGAGCTCGGCTCAACAAAGCAACGACGTGTCTAGCGCAGGTCAGCAGCCATGGAGCAATATTGCCGGACTGGTTTGACACCAGCGTGATGGTGAAGATTACCTTGGAGGAGGTTTAAAATTTTATGGCTACGTGTTTAAAAACAACGCACAATACCCTAGAAAAAAATTCCTTCAAAAGGGTTGTCCAATATTCCGTTCATGAAGAAACATGAACTCGGGTCGGATTCGTATTCGCGCAGAAAACAGATCCGAAAAGTTGGTCCACTCATCGGAAGGTTCCCGGAGTTTGAACGTTGGATCAAGCTGAAATTAGGAGGGGTGGTAGATATGGGAATTATGCAGAATATGAACGGTTGGATCTTCCAAAGGACCTCCGAGCTGGGCTCTGGAGACCACGCACTAAACTTGTCCAGATTCCTGTCCAGATTTGACAGGGCTCCGGTATATCGTAGATTGCCAGAGATTCCTCCATCGGAACTCAATGAAATTTGGCATGGTTGTTGTACACTCAATTCCACACAATTTCACCGAACGAATCGTCAAAGCGATGATTGAGGAGGTGGTGGCAGTGGATACAAGTTTGCTGTTCGGAAAAAACAGCACGGTCGCCTGAGGGCAATGTTGACGTTGAGCCCCCGAGCTCCATGGATGATTCTTCCATGATCATGATAGAGATCGGAGTTGATTTTGATGAAGGCCCCCGTCCGAACATGATGATTGGAGGTAGGGCACAGTCGTTGGTTAACCCAAGGTGGCCAGTCGAGCCGGCGACAAAAGATGCCGACATCGACCATAAAGCTCGGCTCTCCGATGCGTAGATCGCGCCGGAGACGATCTGAATTCCCATCACCCCGTGGCGACCTCCAGCAGGCTCTCAATGAAAGCACCAATTTCGGTGTCAAAACCGGCGGATCTCGTAGTAGAGTTCCTAAGCTAGGCATCTGGGAGCGATGGTAACATGGACACGAGGTTTTACCCAGCTTCGGGCTCTCTTGATGAGATAATACCCTACATGCTGCTTTTGATTGTATTCATATGCGTGTAGTACAGAGTATATGTATCTACCATGAGATTGTAGTAATGAATATGAGATTTTCTATTGACTAGCCTGGCCTCGGTTTATATATGCACCATAGGCCTAGGGTTTAGAGGAGTCCTTGTCTTGGGTGCCAAGTCTTGTAGAATCCTCCTTGTATGCGGCATGGGCTGTCCGAACTGGCCCAGTAGTGAACCGCCATGGGGGTCCTCGACCCGATCTAGCTGGTCGGGAGACGATGTAGTGAGTACCCCCCTAGTCCAGGACACCGTGAGTAGCCCCCTGAATCGGTCTTCAAGTTGGGGACGCTCCTCGATTCTTTCGAACTGTTCTTCATCTTAGGTCGTCGGTCTTGAAAACTGGTTCAACAAATCTTCTCATGTTCGATCATGAGGATCGCCGAAATGCATCCGAAGAGTTTACACGTCAGGTATCCGAGGAGTCCCTTTAAGTTTCCGGTCTTTATCAATGCCCTGTTATTTTTACGCCACACCACGGGTTTGAAGTTGTTCCCGGGCGACAGTGTCCTCTTGCATCAGAGCTCCAATGCCAGACTGCATTCGAGGTATCTTTTGCAGCCGAGCACCAACGCCGGATCGCTTCCGAGCTCCAACGCCGGAATGTATCCGAGCTCCAACGCCAGACTATATCCGAAGAGTATTGTTATAATCGAGCTCCAACGCCGGACTATGTCTGAGGTGTAATAGATCACCTTGGTTCAAAAAAGTGTTAGCCGAGCTTAATGCCGGATATGCCCTCTAAGGAGCCAGCCACTTGCATCCGAGCTATATGCTGAACTACTTCCGAGGTGGCTCAGCACCTCGATCACATGCTGATTGTTTGCGAATTTTATTTCCGATGCATATAAATTTATTTGCTGACGAGATGTATTTCCAGTAGCCTAAAATCGGTTATGTACCTGAAGGAAAACATAAAACTGCTGATCCTGGTAGCCCCTGAGACCCAGGTCGTGAAATCGGCCTGAGGATCAACTCCTAGATCGGCATCATACATAGGAATAGAAACACAGTGTAATATATTAGAGCGGCGGACGGGCCCCTGAGAGAGGGTTGTGAGAAGTCGCCGTGATATATCAGCTTGATGCCGGATAAGTCCCATATGGTACTTATTGTCGTCCGAAGACGTGCTTGTCCATAGTTCGGTTATGCCGAACACTGAGCACTTTGAATTTTCTGCATTGAATAGGCAATGCAGTAGCCCCCAAGACACTGGTCGGGTGGCAACACCAGATTAGGGGATCGATGTCCCCCTTTAATATTTGTAAATAATGAGCACAAAGCCCATTAGCCCCCGAGCCTTAATGTGGGCACGGGTGGCCGAATTAAGGATCGATATTCGTTTGACAGAAAATTTTGTTGTGTTTAACACAAATTTCTCGAAAAGAGAATAATGATCTATTAAAAGAGTTTAGAGCTGGTCAAAATCCAAGCTCGCCAAGGTAGGGCCCAAGGGTTTGAAAGATGGATTGCAGTAAATGGATTTTACTCGCAATTTTTATGTGTAATGATTCTATGTATCCAAGTACTTTCATCATTAATGCTCAAATCCGCATTGTACAAAACTTTGTTGACCGACCATCGGCTTCAACCTCCCCGGCTAGTAGCTGGGGAGTGTTTGTCCTACTTTATAAAGCCGTTATAAGGGCAATGTTTTACGGCAAACAAGGTAATCCGGTCATACGATTTTATAAACAAAGGTACACAGAGAGATATGTTATATTACATTTTAACGTTAGAAACATCTTCCAAAAGAATAGTCCCGCTATCGGTTCCTTTCTTTGGGTCATCATGCTTATCATGATCATGAAAACTCACCTCCGATCAATGTGGGAGGAAAATATTGAGGATTTAGTTCGGCGAAAGTTCCCGAATTCTATGGTATTAATGAACCAAAATTTTTACTTCCATCGTTGCCGACCAATGTGATCCTTTAAGATTGCTAACTTTCGGCTTCACCCAGTCTAAGGTAGTAACTAAGATGACCCGGTAGTAACAATCACAGAGGTGCTCCATGTACCACCTAGCCGAACAATCGGGAACATAAGGGTAAGCACAGGAGCCAGGCAACCCATCTTGGCCAAAATGTTAAGTCAAATTGATGCATATGTATGGCTTTATAACGAGGATTACAGAAGGCTGCCTTTGTATATTAAATACAAACGCCGATGATATGTTTATTTTGACTCCGTTGCGACCGTTTATCAGTTGAAAGTGGCCCATCGTCGGCTTCCGCCCCATTGTAGATGCTACGTAGGGGTGTTTTCGCAATAAGAAAACAACCCTTAGCCGACTTCTCGATGCCTGAAGGCAGCTGTGTCAGATCAAGATGGCAGTTAAGGACCAGGAGAAGACAACTTTCATTACTCCGTTTGGAGCCTTCTGCTATGTGTCTATGCCGTTTGGGCTCAAGAGTGCCCACGTGACTTATCAGCGGTGCGTGCAGAATTGTCTCCACAATCAGATTGGGCGCAATGTTCATGCTTATGTGGATGACATTGTGGTGAAGTCCAGAGAGAAGGAAACCTTGATCTCCGATTTAAAGGAAACCTTTGATAATCTCCGGGTCTACAAGATGATGCTTAACCCGGATAAGTGCCTATTTGGTGTACCTGCAGGCAAACTTTTGGGATTCCTGGTCTCAAACAGGGGCATTGAAGCTAACCCGGAGAAGATCAAGGCGATTACCTCTCTGGCTAAGCCGGCGTGCATCAATGATGTTCAGCGACTGGCGGGTCGTGTTGCTGCTTTAAGCCGATTCATAATCCGGCTAGGGGAGAAGGCTTTACCGTTGTATCAGATGATGAAGAAAGCCGACACCTTTTTCTGGAGTGAGGCTGCTGATGCTGCTTTTGAGGATTTAAAGAGACAATTGGCTGAGCCGCCGGTTCTCGCAGCTCCGATTGATAAAGAGCCATTACTATTGTATGTTGCTACTAACTCACGTGTTGTTAGTGTGGCCATTGTGGTGGAGCATAAAGTGACTGGCAAGGAGCGTCCGGTTCAGCGGCCGGTTTATTATATCAGTGAGGTGCTCATAGAGTCCAAGCAAAGGTATCCGCATTGGCAGAAACTGGTTTATGGGGTGTTCATGGCGAGCCGGAAGCTAAAACAGTACTTCTTGGGCCATCCTATAACTGTGGTAAGTTCAGCCCCCTTGGGAGACATCATCCAGAATAGGGAAACCACAGGATGAGTTGCCAAGTGGGCCATCGAGCTTGGGCCTCACGGTTTGAAGTATATGCCACGCACAGCTATCAAGTCTCAAGCCCTAGTGGACTTTATTAATGATTGGACAGAGTTGCAGGCACCAGAGGATAAGCCTGATAACACGTATTGGACTATTCACTTTGATGGGTCCAGACAGTTGGAAGGCTCGGGGGCTGGAGTTGTTTTAACTTCCCCTCGAGGTGACAAATTTTGTTATGTGCTCCAGCTTATGTTTCCTTGTACTAACAATGCACCTGAATATGAGGCCTTACTCCATGGCCTCCGGATGGCCAAGGAGATGAATTTAAGCCAGGTTAGATGCTTGGGCGATTCAGACCTTGTTGCTCAACAGGTGTCAGGCATGTGGGATTCTAAGGATCCCCTTATGGCGGCTTATCGTCGTGAAGTTGATGCGGTGGCTGGGCACTTCAAGGGTTATCAAGTAGAGCACATTGATCGAAGGAAGAACGAGGCGGTGATGCTTTAAGCGGTGGGGTCTCAGCGTAAGCGGTGCCGCCTAATACTTTCCTTGAAGTTTTGCATAACCCTTCTATCGAGTGCCTCTGAGAGGAAGAGCTTGCGATGCTCGAGGAGTCTGGATTAGGGGTGTTCGGATAGCGGACTACCATCATCACCGAACTATCATCGGCGGACTATCATCATCGACGGACTCCAAGACTATGAAGATACAAGATTGAAGACTTCGCCCGTGTCCGGATGGGACTTTCCTTGGCGTGGAAGGCAAGCTTGGTGATACGGATATGTAGATCTCCTACCATTGTAACCGACTCTATGTAACCCTAGCCCTCTCCGGTGTCTATATAAACCGGATGGCTCTAGTCTGTAGGACTATCAGAACAACAACCCTTACAATCATACCATAGGCTAGCTTTCTAGGGTTTAGCCTCCTTGATCTCGTGGTAGATCTACTCTTGTAAACATCCACAATATCAATATCAATCAAGCAGGGCGTGGGTTTTACCTCCATCAAGAGGGCCCAACACGGGTAAAACATCGTGTCCCTTGTCTCCTGTTACCATCCGCCTAGACGCACAGTTCGGGACCCCCTACCGAGATCCGCCGGTTTTGACACCGACATTGGTGCTTTCATTGAGAGTTCCTCTGTGTCGTCACCGATAGGCTTGATGGCCTCTTCAATCAACAACGACGCAGTCTGGGTGAGACTTTTCTCCCGGACAGATCTTTGTATTCGGCGGCCGCATGCGGGCCAACTCACTTGGCCATCTGGAGCAGATCGAAGCTACGCCCCTGCCGTCGAGTCAGGTTTGAAGCCTAAACTTCACGGCCGATATCCGTGGGGACTTGATCTTCGATGGATCCGAGCCACAGCCCGGCGTGCGCGCGCTGTCACGATGGGCATGACCTAACTCTGCCACGGACAGCACCTTGAGGTCGCAGACATGAATCCGCCCGACCCATAGTCCGGAGCCGATCGCTCGGATCGTGGACGGATGGCTGGACACCGCCTCGGGAGCTGCAACTTCTACGGCGATGGAGCCGAACACTTACCTTGTCCCGCATAAAGCTCATGACTCCGAGGTGCCGGACTCCGAACCTCCTGCGCCCCTACCAGTCGAATCCGATTGGGCGCCGATCATGGAATTCACCGCTGCGGACATCTTTCAGCACTCGCCCTTCGGCGATATCATAAATTCACTGAAGCATCTCTCGCTATCCGGAGAGCCCAGGCCAAACTACGGCCAGGATGGTTGGGACGCGGACGACGAAGAAATTCAGAGCCCACCCACCACCCACTTCGTAGCCACCGTCGGCGATTTAACCGACGTGCTCGACTCGACTCCGAAGACATCGACGGTATGGACGACGATGCGGAGACTACCAAGAACCGATGCATACAGGACCTTTGAAGACCACCTCATCATACGACATATACATGGTGGACACCCCAAAGGGAAGCAATAACGAGGAACAACGGGACGCGGCAGAGGATTATCCCGCCGATAAACAACCAAAACGGCGACGTAGACGCCGCCCTAAGTCCCGCCTCGATCAAAGCAGCCTTCCTAATGACCCAGCGATAGAGCAGGGCAAACCAGCGGACGACGAACAGGACGAGCCGGATAATCAACCCCTTCACAGAGCAATCAACAGTCCGGACACAACACCGGAGCATAAGAACATACACAAAAGACTCGTCGCCACTGCAAGAAGTTTGAAGAAGGAGAAACGGAAGCTCAAAACAGCAGAAGACACGCTCAGAATGAAGTGGAGCAAAGTATTCAAGACTGCAGACAAATATGGCAATGGCCATCAAACAAAGAGCTACCCAAAGCGCAAGTTGCTGCCAGAATTTGTGAGGAAGCCATAGAGCCCTCACAGTCAAAAATAAAGAGGCCACTTGGCGGATAGGCGGCCGATGATGAGCCAAAAGCGACAAGCGGGGCGCGCACAAGCAATTATAATCACAGGAAAACGGACGCGTAGCACCCAACCACCCACCCCTCACTCGTCCCTCCCTAGGTCCATCTATGGGCCAAAAAAGAGGGCCCTGTGAAGTAACACAACACAACAAGTGTTCAAGACAGCGCACACCCAAATCTGGGCGCCGACACCCGCTATGTTTTACCGATGAGGTGCTGGATCATGACTTTCCAAAGGGGTTCAAACCCATGAACATAGAGGCATACAACGCACAATAGACCCGGAGTCTGGATAGAAGATTACATACTACACATACACATGGCTAGAGGAGATGATCTCCACGCCATAAAATACCTACCCTCAAGCTCAAAGGGCCAGCTCGGCACTGGCTCAAAAGCCTCCCGTAAAAACACTGTTGGAAGTTGGGAAGAGCTTGAGGGCGCGTTTAGAGCAAATTTTCAAGGGACTTATGTCCGCCCTCCGGATCTGACGATCTGAGTCATATAACCCAATAGCCCGGAGAGTCAGTGCGCAAAATTCAGCACAGGTTCCTTACCAAAAGAACCAAATAGTCATTGTCCGGACGCGAAGCCTTAGCAGCTTTTAAACACAACGTCCGAGACGAATGGCTCGCCAGACACCTCGGCCAAGAGAAGCCAAGAACAATGGCCGCGCTAACAAGCCTCATGACGCGCTTTTGCGCAGGAGAAGACAGCTGGCTAGCAAGATGGAGCACCAGCGACCCGAGTACATCCGAGATCAGAGATGGAAACAGAAAGTCACGGCGCAGGAAAGATCAGCGCCGGAATAAAGAAAAAAGCCCAAAGGGCACGGCGGTCAACGCCAGATTCAAAAGCTTGCGGCCAAACAATAAAACACGGCCCCTTAAGGACAACAGAGACGAGCTATCAAATTTAAACAAAATTTTAGATCGGATATGTCAAATCCACAGTACCTCCGGAAGGCCTGCAAACCATACTAACCGAATTTGTTGGGTTTTTAAACAGTCCGGCAGACTCAACGCCGGACACAAGGGGCTCGATGCGCCAAGCGAGGACGATGACGAACCCCACCAGAAGAGCACCGGAAGTTAAAAGACTTCCCCACAAGAAGTCAAAACAGTAAACTAGCTTCACGTGATAGTACGGAAAACCAACACGGCACTCGCTAAGACAAGTGTCGCACGGTCCACCTTAGTGGAACACCGAGATTGGATATCAAAATCAATCACTTTCGACCATCTGGATTAGTCCAGAAGTATCCGGAACGCAGGATAGACTGCCCTGATATTGGATCCCATAACAGACGAACTGCATTTCACGCAGGTTTTGATGGACGGCGGCAGTGACTTAAACCTGCTACATCCGGACACAACCCGCAAGTTGGGATAGACCATACCGCAATTCGGCATAGCCGCACTTCCTTCAAAGGAGTGGCGCCAGGCCCTTACGCCAGGTGCACAGTTTCATTATTACTAGAAGTTGTGTTCGGGTCACCTGACAACTTCCGACGAGAAAAGCTAACCTTTCATGTCGCCCCATTTAAAAGTAGCTATCAAGCATCCTTTGGGGCGGAAGCTTTCGTCCGCTTCAATGCAATACCACATTACGCGTTTCTTCGCCTAAAATGCCCGGTCCACGTGGCATCATTTCACCGAAAGGTCGCTTTGAGACCCGGACACGGCTGGACGAGTCCGGAATAAATAAGCTAGGGGCTACCTAGCCGCACACCCCTTCACAAGGGTTTGCACATATAAGCCATAATGAGCTAGCATAGGCTCAACTTTATTAATCTATATTTCAATTCTTTATGCACTTTCTCGCACGATTTCTTTTCCAACCAAGTTCCTCTCTTTTTACAGATGAACCGCGTGCACCCGTCCAGGATACGGCTGCGGAGACACAGCGTGACGTGCAGTAGGGACCCGTTGCAAGGACTCTTTTCGGACTAAGACCCTCGTAAACCTTTCTTCGTCTCTTGTTGCTATAATCCCTGGTTTATCATTATAACCAGAGTGGAGGCTGGCGTTTTGGCATCGGCGCGCCGGAAAGAACCTGCCGTACACAGACACAAGGGGCTTAGGGCTTTGTTTTGCCCGCTATTATAAAGACCGAACACCTTCGGGAGTGTTCGGCGTCTCGAGTTAGGCCTTATATGCATCAGCTCGAATCATGTCTTTGGTCAAATGTTGGGTTTGCCCGGCTCCTGTGTTTTGCTGCCTTCGTTCCGTATCATCGGCTAACGCGGCTCCGGAGAACTACTGCGATTGTGCCCCAGTTCGGTGGGCGAGCACCTCGATGAAAGCCGAAACTGATCGTCATGATACAGCGAGAGACTGGTCAACCACTCGATCGACCATAGGAATGTTTAGGATTCCTCCGCTTTGTGAAGGGCGTTTCGGCCAGAGCACATCTGCGCCCAAATTCGGAGGCGCGGTGCCCCGAGGGCTATGTCGTAGCCCCACCCTCGAACTCCATGGCTAAGTGAAAGTGATAAAGCATTATAGTCCGGTTGCCTCGTTTGCTCGCTACCACCTCCTTTACAGGACCGAGGCGTCGGATTAAGTGTGAAAACGCGCTATTTTTTATGAACACCCCGCACCTTGTGCGTGGGGGCTGAAACCGACGACATCGCCATCTTTCAGGTTATACACACGTATACATGAACGGCCGCATAGGAGATATTCTATTACTTGAACGCACAAGTATAAAAGGTGCTTACATCATAAATATAGTTTTACATCATATAAACATTCATTCGAACGTAACATTTTTTGAGCACTGCGACTCTATTACACGAGCACCACGCAGCACTTCGCCAAAATAGTGCTCGATGGGTAACCGGTTATCATCCGAACCCGGGGTCGCAACAGCGGTGGCATCCATCTCTGTCCAATGTGTCTTCACATGGGCGAGCGCCATCTGCGCACCCTCTATGCAGGCCGACCGCTTCATCGCCTTGATATGCGGCACCGCCCCAAGAAATTGCTGCAATAAGCCAAAGTAACTCTTCGGCTGGGGCCTATCCGGCCGGATATGGGTCACTATATCCGTCATAGCAAGCCCGGACAACCTATTTAGCTCAGCCCACTCGGCCAAACGGTCGGTCAACGGCAGTCAACGCTCCGGACTATGGAATTGAGACCAAAACAGCTCTTAGTCTTGTGATCCTTCGGCGAAAATGCACAACGGCATCCGCCGCACTTCGCTGCTAAGTCCATATAGGGTCCTCTGAACCCCACAGTTGGCCCAGCTGAGCATATTTTGGATCCGTAAACCTTGGCGCAGCGAAAAAGGCTTGCCAGCCACAATATCTCGACTGGCGCAGCTCTTCCTTTATAGCCCGCATTGCAGAGCGGTCATCCTTAACCGGCGGTGGCCTTCCGCAGGTCTTCTTGCCCGCTTAGCGCTCCTTCCCAAGAGCCTCATTGCGGTCGGTAGCATCTTTTAACTTCATGGCCATTTCGGCCATCTCTTCCCTACTCGGCGATGTGCGCGACCCTTCGGTCATTAACTCCTCGGCCGCCCTCGAGGCCGCCGCATTACTCCTTCTGGCCTGCTCCTTGGCTTGAGCAAGTTCGGCCCGAAGGCTCTCCACAGCAGCGGCACTATCTGCATTTCACGCACATATTGTAAGGAGCTGGCTTCGGCTCCCTTACCAAGTGACCGCGCAGTAACACTTACCTTGCGACTCATCAAGTCGCCTATTGACCAGCGCGATGTCCGCATCCGCAACATCGAGTTGCCGCTTTAGTTCAGCAACTCCATTAGTCCGGCTGGCCCCCGGACGACCCGCCACCTGCATCGGCATGACGGGAATGTAAGCCTGCGATTTTGATCCTCGGCACGCTGTCGATTTCGACTACTACCGAGTCTCAGGGGCTACTATCTATACAGGGCGCATTCTATATGCAAAAATGTTAAAAGGTGTGTCATTTTTACGTACCTCAAACCCCGCCAGCAAACTCCTGACGGCATCGTGCAACCCGCCTTCGGCGGACGAAATCCTTTCAATCACCATGCTCATCAATGCGTGGTGATCTTCTGAGATAGACGCCTTCTCAAGCAGATCCTTCAGCCGTACACCAGTTGGCACCGAACTATCCGGCTTTGCCAAACCCGGGGGCTCCCTCCGTGACGACACTTCAGGCTCGTCCGCCCTATCCGACGGCGCCCCGGACGGAGGCGTCTCGCTCTCTATCATCTCCGGACGAAGGTCCCCCGAAGACGAGCTCATCTGCGAAGGATGGAGATCCGAACTACAAGGTAAAAACTTTAGTTATCCTCAGAAGCACAAATAGGGATGTCCCTTATTATAAAACTCCTTTCTTTCTACTTACGACTCGTTGGAGGGCTGACTCTCTATGGGAGATTGTGCGGCCGGGGCCTCCCCAGACGCAGGGCCCTCTGGCGAAGATTTCTTCCCCCGTTTAGGGGCTTTTGCCCCCGGGTCCTCGGAGGCAGTCCTCTTCTCCCCTTGGAGGGAGGGATTCTCGATCCCCCCTCTTTCAAGAGCCTCCTTAGGCGAGGCAGTAGCTTTCCTGCTTTCCCCTTCGTCTTCCTCTGAAGGCGCAACCTCAAGCATCCGGACCAGCACGGGATCCGGCGCGGTCTCGGGGAGGGGGGCCGGACACCGTATCAATTTTGCTTCCGCTATCCACTCCTGTGTAGAAGGAAGTTGGTCATAAGGCAAGTCATCGAAAGGCAAACAAACGGTATGTCCGGATTCGGAACTACTTACTTGAGTATCTGGGCGATTGCAGCTTAGGCCAGCATCCTTGGTCAATTCCGGACGCACCTCTTGCGATCCGAAGAATAATTTGTACATCTCCAGGGGTGTCATACCTATGAAGTGTTGAAGAATCTGTGGGCCCTCCGGATTAAACTCCCATAGCCGGAGAGGCGGCATTTGCAGGCGGGAGACGCCTAATCAGCATAACCTGCATCACCACCACCATATCAACCTCCCTCGCTTTGAGATCTCGAATCCGGCCCTGCAGGTAGGGGCACGTCCTTTGACGGCCCCGCTTGAGCCCTGGTTGACGACGACATCAACCGTCGTGGAGGTCCCGGCGGAATAAGGCGGCGGCTTTTGTCTGCGGCCCCTCGGGCGGTAATATAGAACCACTCTTGCTGCCACGGGCCGAGCTCCTCTTGGAAGGAGCCAGCGGGCCCGGGGCATCGGCCCTCTTACTTATGGCGCCCGCCACACTCCGCTTGCGCCCCGATCATCTTGGCGCCACATTGAAGGTCTTCACCACAGGCGAAGTGAGGGGTGACGCGGAGGAAGGCTTCGCATGACGATAATAAATGCGGAGATATGGAGGATGGACTCGGAGCCAAATTGTGGAATTCCAACCCATAGTAAAACATGAGCCCTCTCACAAAGGATCCATCGGAAGCCTAAACCCCGACGGAGGTGGGATATAAAAGCGACATACTCGCCGGGCTCGGGGTGGGGATGGCCTGCCCTTGGCGAGCAACCTGTCGAAATCTCATAAGCCGGTGCTTGGCCTCCGCAGCTTTAGCACGTCCTCCTCCGTGGCGGAGGAAGGCATCCACCGCCCTCGAGGTCGGAACCGGACATCGTTGAAAGTCCGAAGCGCTCGAATCTGGAGCTCTAGGTGCTGGAACTTGGAGCGGGGAGAGGATTCGATGAAGGATTGAAGAAAAGAAACGAGCCTTGGTCCCGTTATAAAGAGGGAGAACACCAAGAGCCGTCTCCGTGACCGTTTGGGACTCACCTTCGATAGAGGGGGCGTGGCGACGGGCGCGGTTGGGTTACTCACGTCCGTATTAATGAGAATCCCGGATTAAGGGAAACACGATCTCTGCTCGACAAGGCGTGCCAAGAAACCGCTTCGCTAAATCGCTGAGGTGGTAGAATAAAAACAATTCAAGTAATGGCTTGGTAGTGGTGTGACGTCATGCCACAAAAACGTCGGCAGATTGAACTTGTGTATATATTATTCTCTCTACGGTGGAATGTGGAATTTATTTTGCGAGCGGACACTATCCTGGTGTTTACAATCTTCTATCATTTGGAGGAGGAACCCGCCTTGCAATGCCAAGCAGTATACGCGCCGGACTTATCGTCATTGAAGCCTGGTTCAGGGGTTCTTGAGGAGTCTGGATTTGGGGTGTCCGGATAGCGGACTACCATCATCACCGAACTATCATCACCGGACTATCATCATCGACCGGACTCCAAGACTATGAAGATACAAGATTGAAGACTTCGCCCCGTGTCCGGATGGGACTTTCCTTGGCGTGGAAGACAAGCTTGGCGAGACGGATATGTAGATCTCCTACCATTGTAACCGACTCTATGTAACCCTAGCCCTCTCCGGTGTCTATATAAACCGGATGGCTCTAGTCCGTAGGACTATCAGAACAACAACCCTTACAATCATACCATAGGCTAGCTTCTAGGGTTTAGCCTCCTTGATCTCGTGGTAGATCTACTCTTGTAAACATCCACAATATCAATATTGATCAAGCAGGACGTAGGGTTTTACCTCCATCAAGAGGGCCCGAACCTGGGTAAAACATCGTGTCCCTTGTCTCCTGTTACCATCCGCCTAGACGCACAGTTCGGGACCCCCTACCCGAGATCCGCCGGTTTTGACACCGACAGTGCCCAACCCGGAGGCGCAGCTGGTGGCGTCTCTCCATGCCATCCCGGACTGGACGGTTCCATACTTAGCCTACATGACCCGGGGAGAGTTGCCTGAGGATGAAACCTTGGCAAGACAAATCATCAGGAGGTCCAAATCCATGACGATTGTTCACGGCGAGTTGCATCACCGCAGCGTCACTGGGGCGTTTCAGCGTTGTGTATCACCTACAGAGGGTCAGGAGATACTTCGTGAGATTCATGAAGGTGATTGCGGTCATCATGCCGGTTCAAAGTCCCTGGTAGCCAAGGCTTTTCGTCATGGTTTTTATTGGCTGACGGTTCATGCTGATGTGGAGGATCTGGTCAGCAAATGTGACGGATGTCAAAAATTCTCAAGACGAGCTCATGTGCCGACTCAAGAATTGAGGATGATTCCAATTACTTGGCCGTTTGCAGACTGGGGGCTTGATATGGTTGGACCTTTCAAAAGGTCTAAAGATAAGAAGACACACCTGTTGGTGGCAGTGGATAAATTCACCAAGTGGGTTGAAGCAGAGTCGGTCAGTAAGTGTGATGCAGCCATCGCGGTTCAGTTCATCAAAAAGGTGATCTTTTGTTTTGTTTTCCACATAGTATATAATGGCACTAATCTCTCCAAGGGTGCCATGGAAGAATTCTGTCAACAAGAGCACATCCGGCTTGATGTTTCGGCTGTTGCTCACCCCCAGTCTAATGGTCAGGCAGAAAGAGCTAATCAAGAGATCCTGAAAGGTATCAAACCCCGGCTCTTAGTTCCCTTATAGCGAACTCTGGGTTGTTGGGTGGAGGAATTACCCTCTGTGCTATGGAGCATCAATACAACACCTAACAGGTCTACTGGTTATACACCTTTCTTCATGGTGTACGGAGCAAAGGCGGTTCTGCCAAGTGACATCCGGCATGATTCACCTAGGGTGGCGGCTTACGTTGAGACTGATAACGAAAAAGCTCGTCAGGATGCACTTGACTTGTTGGATGAAGAGCGAGACTTGGCCATAGCCCGCTCGGCTATTTACCAGCAAGACCTGCGCCGCTATCACAGCCGCCGGGTTAGAAGGAGAACTTTCCAGGAAGGCGATTTAGTGCTCCGGCTCATCCAGGATCAAACTGATATGCACAAGCTGTCCCCTCCTTGGGAAGGACCTTTTGTGGTCAGCAAGAATCTCAACAACGGGTCATATTACCTCATCGATGTTCGAGAGCACAAAGACTCATGTAAGTCGGAGGAGGAGACCCGCCGACCGTGGAACATAGCGCATCTCTGGCCCTACTATACTTAAGCCGCTGGCTTTCAGAGTATATTTATCTTTTCTTTTTAGCAATGTATATATCATATAAGGCAATAAAGCAGGACCTCTTTCTTTTCCATCCTACAAGGTTTATGTGTCTTCTTTACCAGGTGATGGAAACGACTAACAGGGAGCGGATCATATCTGAATCCGGTTTTCCCTTTGGTCCGGCTTATGATCATATCTGTATCAACCCGTGGTCATTTGGGGGCTTCCTGTTCAAACATAGGTCGTATTCGAACCAAAGAGAACATAGCTGTCGATACCCAATTGATTGGCACACTGCCGAACCCACTTGGGGGCTTCTTGATCATATTTGAATCATTAAACAACTCTCATGGTCACTTGGGGGCTTCCTGTTCAAACATAGGTCGTATTCGAACCAAAGAGAACATAGCTGTCGATACCCATTTGGTCGGCATCGCCAAAGCCTTTGGGGGCTATATGATCGTATCCGAATCTTAGCTTAACCCCTCTGGAACGGTTCTACTGATCGTATTCGAATTAGAGGCCTTTGAAAATCAGGTTTATTTTATTCTATAAGAGTAAATAATACTAAGGGCCAGGTAAACATTATATGTGCCAGTTTTCAGACGTTAAGGATAACTATCTGCTTTTTTGGGATCAAGTAAGCCGGTAAGGTACGCCTTAAACCGGCCGATACTTATGATGTTTTGGTTCCTACTCCGGATTAACGTTATCTTACATGACCCCGGATGTGGTGAGATGCCAAAGGAAGTTTTTGTTTTATACACAGAGTAAAGCAGAAAGCCTTTGGATGGTTCAAGCAAGCCGGTAGTGCACATTGCTGGCGGCTTGAGACATTGTTACGCATCGCAAAACATGCACGAAGGCATGACAGAGTTAAGAAGTTTTTCTACCCTATTACGAGACTCCACGAGTCTGAATAATGAAGTATTGTTTTCTTTAAAAGACTTAAGTGCCAGGCGGATCACTCCTTTGGTGGACTTGACGGCTCCGGGTTATCCTTCTCCGCCTCTTCGTCTGTTGCTTTGTCCTGGAAGGTTGACGAGTCCAGTCAATGCCGCTCAAGGCTTCAAATTCAGCTTAATCATCAATTAAACTGGCCGGGTCAACTTCAGGAGCAAAGGTATGCTTACGAGTTGGAGGGATAAGGCTGACATCATTGTAATGCGGAGTTGGAATCCTTCGGTTCTCGTTGTCATAACCCGGCTGGTACTTTGAAAGATCAATATTGTTACCAATGATGGTGGCCATAGGACGTACGACTCTCACGCAGGTGGTGAAGTCTGATTGACTGAATGCAGAGCCGTCCTCCTTTAAGCTAGGGTATCCAAGAGCAACATCGCTTAAGTCTAGCTCTGGAGCCAATGCTTTGGCCTAGCTTAAGGCGGATATGGCCCCGGCTCTACCAGATGCTCGCCTTAACTCCTGAATCCGTTGAGGTAACACGGCAAGCCGCTTGAGTACATCTTGCAGGAGATAAGGAGCATCATTTGATAAAGCCACAACGGCTAAAGCACGTTGTGACCCGGTGTATAGTTGTTCCACCAGAGTATACACCGCCTTAAGCTTGACCAGCATATTCTGCTTGAGGTTCGTGCTCCTGGGGCCTGTGGTTATACATATAAGGTGAGCCGGGGTTAACAATTAAAATAAGCATCAAAGGAACCATTGTGATATTCAGAGTTATACATAGTAAACTTACCGAAGATTGCTGAGACCATTTGAGATATCTGGCGCTTTAAGCCTGACAGCTCGGCGGTCGCCTCGGCAAGAGATGCCTCTGCTGTTTCAGCCCGAGTCACCAGTGAAGCCCTCTCCTCAACCCAAGTTTTCTTCTCCGATTCAAATTTTTTCTTCACTTTCTCTTGTTCGGAGACACTGAATTCAAACTTGGAGTTAGCTTTCTGAGCTTCAAGCTCTTGGGTTTTCAATTGACTCTTCAGATCAACAATCTCTGCCTCAAATTGACTTATGGCGGCCTGCATCGACATCAGGTTATGGTAAGAATCACGGTAAGATTACATTCAAGTCCCAAACACTTTACAAGTAAAGATACTTGGCACTTGGGGGCTAATGTATGCTTAAAGACTTTCTTAACCTATTTTACCGGGTCACGTATATTAAGTCTCAAGCACTTTACAAGTAAAGGCACTTGACACTTGGGGGCTAATGTGTAACCCAAAATTCAAAGTTTCATGCTATCACCGGGTTAAATATATTCAATTTAAACCGGTCAAAGCTAACAGTAAGTAGATTTCTAAGTCTACAGCATATTCATTCATAAGCAATAGACTTGGGGGCTGATACAGTAAGTAAGGTTCAGGAAAAAGTTAAAATTATACCTCAGATTTATGTTGTATTTGCTTCACCATGTCAATTTCGAGGTCACGGCTATTGTGCACTTGGTTCAGATAGCCCGAGACTATATCACCAATGCTTAGGTAAGTATAATCGGAAATGTCCTGTTTGGTCTTCCGGCTTTTGATAAGTTCTTCTTTAGCGGTGCACCTGGCAAGAACAGTAGGCCGCCCCGGCTCAACATATTGGCTTTTCAAATATTCAACTTCCGGTTCAGCAGTCCGGACCGGGCTAGAAATTTCCGGCTTATCGGAGTTATCAAGAGTGCTTTCTTGAAGCGGGTCGGAAGTTGGTGTTGGAATTTCATGGGCCGGCTCAGAAGGGGGTTGATAAGTAGAAGCCTCAGGGGCAGTGGTTCCGGGTTCTGGTTCCATCGCTACCGGATCTTCAATTTGCTTATTCTTCTTTGCCCTCTTACTGGGCTTCGCCTGCAAACTGTGAATAAAACAGAGGGATGAGTACAAAATATGAGTAGAGCAAAGCATGAGGATAACAAAGGTATGTTACCCAGGGGCAGTCTTGAAAGTCGGCATGTTGGATTGCATAGACTCGCCAGAAGAAGGAGAGGTAACCTGATAATTGGAGTCAGATGAATTGAGAGGTCGATTTAATTAAACCCGCCAAAGGATAAGCAGAGCATAAGCGGAGATGACCTCGATTCGATGTTTCACCTTCGTCGAGTAAGCGGAAGAAACTCTACATCCTTGCTTGTCGGGTTTGCCTCCGGTTCTCAAGCTGTTGTTGCTTCAAAAGAAATTGAGGATCTTGATAAGCTAAGGGATGTGAAAATCTTACTTTCCGGGTCACCCGCCGGGTTTTGTGCTTTGGCAAAGGCTCCGAGTTAGATGAAATTATAGTTACCTCTTCATCATGAGCTTGACTGTTTCCAGTGTCTTCCTGAAAGGCGGAAATATCAATAAAATAGTAACAAAGGAGTTAAGGAAAATAAGAATTACCTCTTCCTCATCTGAAGAAGAGTCATCCAATTTGAACAGTTCGAGGTCTTGGCTTTCTTCTTTTTGAAGTCCCGTCTTGGTGTTTTCCTTTCCTTTTTCTTGGCGGCTCTGGCTTGTTGGGCAGCCTCGTGGTCATATTTGACTTTCCAGAAATCATCACTGGCCTGTGGGGAAGATAAGGAATCATAAGTACAAGGAGGTAAAGCGTATTAAAAGGTACTTATTAAGATTGGTAACTTCTGCGGGGCGGGTTCTTCTTCTGAAGGAAGTAAGCGAAGGCATTCTGATTCTGATGCCTTCCTTCAACAGAGATTGGACAGTGGCATCTACCGCATCGTCTGATAAATCATCAGAGCTATGACGCATCGAGTCATCCTTTTCGCCTGTATAAGTACACATTAAGCCGGAGCAGCGGCTTAATGGTAATATCTGCCAGGTGACCCAGACTCGAACCAGATCGACACCATTTAAACCATTCCCTAGAAGAGATTTGATCTTCTTGATGGTGGGGTTGAGAGGCAGACGTTCAACATCGGTCAGTTTATCCGCCAGCGGGTGGTTAGATTCAAGTCGCAGGGTGCGAAAGCCGGGCAGAGGCGGCTCATCAGCTGGGGAAGTATCCCGACAATAGAACCATGACTGGTTCCAATATTTGGGGTGACTCGGCAGTTCAGCATAAGGAAACAGACAGTCTCTCCATCGCTGGATTGAGATACCGCCAAGTTCAAGACTCGGCCCATTGACGCGCTCATTCTGCCGGTTCAAGTAGAACAGTTCTCTGAGTAAGAGCAGGCTTGGTTCCTCTCCCAGGTACACCTCACAGAAAACTTGAAAATTGCAAAGATTGGACACGGGATTGGGTCCAATGTCTTGAGGCCTAAGGTCAAAGAAATTTAGAACTTCTCTGAAGAACTTTGAGCCGGGAGGGGCAAATCCCCGGCTCATGTGATCCGTGAAAACTACTACTTCCCCTTCTTTGGGTTGAGGCTTCTCCTCAGATGGGTCAGGGACACGATAAGACATAACTTCCTTCTTTGGCAAATGACCAGACTTCACAAAATCAGCCAGTTTGCTTTTGATGACCGTGGATGGGACCCCGTTGCAGGTTACAGGAGCTTTGGTCGACTTAGGCGCCATGACAACAGATTGGCCTATTGCAAAATAAGAAGTTCCGGCTTAAATTTGACCCGGAAGAAAATATTCAAATTGCTGAAAGGTAGCGGCTTAAAGGGGCCTAATGATATAAGGGTGATTGTGCAACAATTTTTAAACCGCTACAAACGTCAAGAGTGATTCAAAATTTCTAAAGTCATGAGAAGATGGCAGGAATTAAAGCTCAGTATCACTTATTTAAACCGGACGTCTGGACAGTTGTGTTTAAGGGCATTGACCAGAAGAAGTTTTCCGGGTGATAGAAACAAGTTTCACAGATGACAACTATTATTTTGGATCAAATTATTGTTCTGAAAGAAATTTTTCCTAGACCTAAAACAGAGCAGAGGAGTTCATGCCTCCTAATGAGGATTCCTTGCAAGAAAAGAAGATCTGCTAGTATATAAAATGGATGCGGACTAGGTACCGCATGAGATTTATGCTACTATGGGATCACAAGAAGCCACGGAAGAGGAAATACGAAGAATAGGGGATGAACTACGAACTGTACAGAGGAACTGTCAACCCTAGCATAGATATAAGATGCAGAAAGGGGAAACTTACAGTGCTGGATCTGTTGCGGAGGGGCGCTGCCGTTCTCTGGTCGATTTCAAGTTGATGCAGCGACCAAGGTTGATGGAGACGAGATGCACTGCGGCGACGGCGGAGCTTGAGCAACAGGGAGAGAGCGAGCGGAGGAAGACGACTAGAAAGAGGATAACTGAGACGGCACGGGAAACGAGGAGATAAGAATTACTATCCAGCGACACCGACGCCTCGATTCTCGGAACGGGCAATAAAGACGAAGATCCGTTGGGCTGATTCGGCGTGATAAAAGGAAAGATGATGTCATGACGGGTTAACACGGATCCAAAGAGTGACGTCATGCCGGGTAAAAGAAAGTCTCTTTGTGCAGTCTCAAGACTGAAGATTTATGTTTTAAGTTATTTTAAGATTGACATGAGCAGGTTCAAATCAATCTGGGGCCTAATGTTGGGGATATAACTATTTGTGTAAGCCGCCCGGGAGGGCCAGGTTACGTAAAGTTACTAGACGAAGCCCAAGTCCAAGCATGAAGATGGCGTCTCAACAAGGGCCTAAGGCCCATGGCGACTTAAGGCCGTTGTAGTAAACCGCCATAATGGCATGACTTGTATCATAAGGTAGACTTGACTAGTCACCGAGCGGACCTTTGTTTATGAGCGGCGGGGACTCTATAAGCCGCAGGCGTCAACCCGTGTATATAAGGGGCGACCACGGCGGCTTAGAACAGAAACAACACTTGAGAACCGGGCATAGCGTATCTCGCTCCCTGGTCATTGAAACCTCAAGCAATACCAACCCAACTAGACATAGGCTTACCTTCACCGTAAGGAGCCGAACTAGTATAAACCCTCTTGTGTCCTTTGTCCCGATTAACCCCTTTAAGCTTCCTAGTTGCGATGGCTCCACGATTAAGACCTTACAAGAGGACATCTGCCGTGACAATTCCACGACACGGATGATACTTGTTAAGATCAATATCATTGCCAATGATGGTGGCCACAGGATGTACGACTCTCACATATGTGGTGAAGTCTGATTCATCGAATACAGAGCCATCCTCCTTCAAGATGGGATATCCAAGAGCAACGTCTGCCAGGTCTAACTCTGGAAGCAACGCCTTGGCCCGGCTTAAGGCGGCTATGGCCCCGGCTCTAGCAGATGCCCGCCTTAGCTCCTGAATCCGTCGGGGTAACACGGCAAGCCGTTTGAGCACATCCTGCAGGAGATAAGGAGCATCATTTGATAAAGCCACAACGGCCAAAGCACGTTGTGACCCAGTGTATAGCTATTCCACCAGAGTGTACACCCCGTTAAGCTTGATCAGCATATTCTGCTTGAGGTTTGTGCTCCTGGGGCCTACGTTTATACATATAAGGTAAGCCGGAGATAATAATTGAAATAGTCATCAAATGAACCATGGTGCTATTCATGATTATACCACTAGTCCGTAGGTTTATAGTGGTAGGATTTACCGAAGATTGCTGAGACCATTTGAGATATCTGGCGCTTTAAGCCGGACAACTCGGCAGTTGCTTCGGCAAGAGTTGCTTCTGCTGTCTCGGCCCGGGTCACAAGTGAGGCCGTTTCATCTGCCCAGATTTTCTTCACCGCATCAAAATTCTTCTTCAACTTCTCTTGTTCAGAGACGCTGAATACAAATTTGGAGTTGGCCTTTTGAATTTCAAGTTCTTGGCCTGCCAGATGAGTCTTCAGGTCAGCAATCTCCGACTCAAATTGACTGGTGGAGGCCTGCATTGATGTCGGGTTATAATTAAGGTTATGGTAAGATATCATTAAGTCCCAAGCACTTTGGAAGCAAAGATACTTGACACTTGGGGGCTAATGTATGCTGAAGAAAATTTCAATTTATAATGCTGGATTATGTATATTAAAGTCTCAAGCACTTTACAAGTAAAGATACTTGACACTTGGGGGCTAATGTGTATTGCACGTTCTAAGTTATCATATTATGACCGGGTTAAATATATTTTCTTTTAAACCGGACGAACTAACAGTAAGCAGGTATCTGAGTCTACAGCATATTTATTCATAAGCAGTAGACTTGGGGGCTGGTACAGTAAGTAAGATTCAGGAGAATAGTATGAGTTATACCTCAGATTTGTGCTGTATTTGTTTCACCATGTCAATTTCCAGGTCGCGGCTGTTATGCACTTGATTCAGATAGCCTGAGACTATATAACCAATGCTTAAGTGAGCATAATCAGCGATGTCCTGTTTGGTCTTCCGGCGTTAACAAGTTCTTCCTTGGCGTTACATCGGCAAGGACGATAAACGCCCGGTTCAACAAACTGGCTTTTCAAAATTTCAACCTCCGGGTCAGTCGTCTTGACCGGGCTAGGAATTTCCGGACTATAGGAGCTGTTGAAAGTATCTTCGGCAGGCGGGTCAGAAGATGGCGCTGGAATTTCATATGCCGGTTCAGGAGGTGGTTGATGAGTAGAAGCATCAGGGGAAATGTTCCGAGTTCCGGCTTAGTTGCTACCGGGTCTTCGGATGGCTTATTCTTTTTTGCCCTCTTACTGGGCTTCACCTGCACGCTGTGGACAAAACATGAGGGTGAGTAGAAAATATGAGTAAGGCAAAGCATCAGGATAACAAAAGGTATATTACCCAGGAGCAGTCTTGAAGGCTGGCATATTGGATTGCATAGACTCGCTGGAGGAAGGAGAGGTATCCTGATAATTGGAGTCAGATGAATTGAGAGGTTGACGAATTAAACCCGCCCAAGGATAAACAGTACATAAATCGGAGATGACCTCAGTCCGACGCTTCCTGCTTATGTCGGGTAAGCCGGAAGAGAGTGCTGCATCCTTGCTGGTCCGGGTCCGCCTCCGGCTTTCAAGCTGTTGTTGCTTCAAAAGAAATTGAGGATCTTGATAAGCTAGAGGATGTGAAAATCTTACTTTCCGGGTCACCCGTCGGATTTTGTGCTTTGGCAAAGGCTCTGAGTCGGAGGAGATTATAGTTACCTCTTCGCCAGGAGCTTGGCTGTTCCCTGTATCCTCCTGAAAGGCGGAAATGTCAATAAAATAATAACAAAGTAGTTAAGAGAGTAAGGGAGTACCTCTTCCTCATCTGAAGAAGAGTCATCCAATTTGAACAAATCAGAGGCGCTGAGTTTCTTCTTCTTTGAAATTCCTATCTTGGCGGCTTTCCTTTCGGTCTTCTTGGCTGCCCTGGCTTGTTTGGCAGCCTCGTGGTCATATTTGACCTTCCAGAAATTATCACCGGCCTGTGGAAAAAGATAAAGCATTATAAGTACAAAGGAGGTAAACATGTTGTCACACCCTGATTTTCATGCCACAATACTTAAGATGATAAATCATGATAAATTGTGGTTTGGCAAAAACTTTTTGTGTGTTTTGGTCTATGCTTGATTTGATTTTTGTCTACTGTTTGCAAGTGTTGTAAAAATTAAATAAATCCTCCAACTCTTATACTCCTTCTCCTTGATCCAAAACTTCTGCCCAATGATCATACCATGTGTATAGGATATAAAAATAATTTCTTACAAAAATAATTTGGCCAAATAGTATTTTCAAAATTTTAGTTTTTCAAAAACCCCTGAATTGAGGTTTGCACTACAAGTACTTAATCAAGGGAAGTAAAAATCTCTCCAAAAATATATTTGACTCCTATTAGATATAGGATACCCAGAAACCACAAAAATATAATTTTAAAAGTTATTTCCTATTTTATTTAAAAGCTTTTTCTTAAGGCCGAAATGGTCTTTAATAGGAAAAATATTTTAATGCTTTAAAAATATTTGTGAAAATTTAGGAAACTCAGTGGACATATGTTGTCCATATATAAGAGTTTCAACACATGGTCATGTTCAAAATATTGGTCAAATCCCTCAGAAACCCTTTCTAGATATTTCAAGTTTTTGAAATATTTACAAAGGAAATATTCTCCAAAAATTCCAAGAAAATTCTGGCATGTCACATATGACATGTTTGATGATCTTGACAAGTATCATGTCATGGAGAATAGTATAACCCCATGAAACCCTCTCAAAACCATATCTGTCCATTTTGAAGTTTGAACAACTTTACATTGCCAAACATGTCCAAATGCTCTCAAATCTTGTGTACATGCTCAAATGGTCTAATCATTCATCTAGACCAAATGGCGCAAGTTGGAGAACAAGTTAACTTGATCAAAGATCCCCAAAACCCTCTCTGACCAGAATTAAATTTGAACAACTTTGTACTACCAACTTTCTCTCCTTGACCCCAACTTTGGTGAGCATGTTCACATGACCAAATAAGGCCACCACACCAAGTGGTGCATCAAGGAGAAGTGATTTGCTCAACTAAATCTACACAAGTCCATTTCTGCTAGTTTCTAGGGTTTACAAAAGTTGCATTGGCAACTTTGCCCAAATGAGCTCAAAATGGGAAGAAGGCCCTAATTGCATGTGCCATTTGACCCTGTCAAGCCTCATGACAAGAGGAGTTCATCTTCTTGCCCAAACCTACATCAAACACCTTCTGGCAGAAATTTAAAATGCATGTTTTGGCCATTTCCACTAATCTCCATGAGCTAAGCTTTCTCCCACAGCATCACCTGGTCTTCCTCTAACCCCTGCATCTTTCCCTGCCCGAGGAGCCATGATGATGGGGGTGAAAAGCTCTTTTTCCCTCTCTGGACAGCACCATTTCTCTCTCTCAACCTCCCTCCTCACTCCAGTGGATCCCCAGGGCATCCAATGCCATTGCCGCATTGTTTACTCCCCCTTGCAGCTGCCAGACAAAAGTGGGTGCGCGAGTGCGTGCGGAAAAGCCACGCATACCGGCCAAAGACGCGCTCTGGAGCGCGAGGCAGAGCAGGCGACCGTTGACGCCGCGTCCCCCGACCACCTCGAGCCTCCCCCTTGCGCCAGTCGAGGTGCCTCGACGTCTGCAGCACGCCACCGCGCTGGCCCCCTCCTTTACCCCTCTGTCTTGCCCATGCCGCGCGTGCCCAGAGCCGCCCGAGCCGGCAATGCGCGTGCGAGCTCGTGGCTCCACCCGGAGCTCGCCCCGCTCCCTCCCTCCCTTCCTGGCACCATACACGACTCCCACGAACGCCGTAGACAGCTCCTCACCCTCCCTCCTGGCCTCCCGAGCCGTTGCCGCGGCCACCCGTGCGCCGCGTCCACGGTGAGCTATGTGTTGGCTATTTAAGGCCACCCCCGAGCCCCCTCTCTACTCCTTTGGCCCTCTCTCCCTCTCAGCAACCGTCGGGGCCAACTCATTCTTCCTCCCGTGCCCTCCATCCACCACCATGGCCGGAGCCTTGCCGTCGGCCTCCGCCTAAATTCGTGCCCACCATCCCTCCTCCTCCCCTCTAGACCGCGCTAGAGCACCTCCACCACCACCGCGAGCCTCTCCCGTGCTTCTCCCTCTCCTTCTCATGGCCGTGCTGTCGAGTTCCATCACCACCGCCCGGCCTGCCCTTCTGGCCGATGATGTGCTCGCGTCCAGCCACCCCAGCATCGTGGCGCACCTCGTCGGCTGCGCCGCCCTCCCCTGAGCCTGCCGGTGTGCTGGGCGTCGCCGGAGGTGACCGGAGCCACCGGAACGGGCGCCGGCAAGCGCTCGGCCCCGCCTCCTCTGCCTCCTTCGTCGCGAGGAGGGAGACGACCCCTGCGGATGGACCCCGCAGGTCAGTGACCCCGTCAGCGGGCCCCTCTATTTAAGTGGAGGCGTATTCAGCAAGGCCGCCTTCGACGTGACCTCCCAGCGGGCGCGCTCGAGAGGCTGGGCCAGGCCCAGTGCGCTGCCCCGCTAAGTCTCGCCCAGTGCGCGCTGCTGCCTCCCTAGATCCAGCCCATTAAGGTAAATTCCTTTTCCTTTTCTTTTTCTGTGGACTGGTAAAATCCATAGAATATTCATATTAAGTCCAAATTTGATGATTGAAATTTCTGGTGACTCTATAAATCATGTTCTACCTGTTGGTGCAACATGCACATTTTTCCAGAGACCTTTTCTTCACAAATATTTATCAAATCCTATTTTTCCTATTTCTGTGATGAACTTTAGAAAATCACAGAGAGCTCAAAATTGATCCAAATGCCATGATTCAAATTCCTAGATGCTTCTAAGTTCATAGCTTAGTTTATGAACATTTTTCTTAATACTTTTTGTACCCCACAAATTAATGAGCCATTTCTTCATTTTTGTCAACTTTGCAAATCCATAGAATATTCATTTGAACTCCAAATCCAGTGAAACCAACTCCTAGATGTTTCTAAAATCATGGTTTGTTAAATGGGTACCTTTGCTCATTTTTCAAAGACATGTTTCTGTACACTTCTTGCAAACCCATAAACCCCTTGATTCCATCATATTGAAATGTTCAGAGATATCCACTGATCCAATTCCAATGAAACCACTCTGGTTATTTTTCATATAACCAGAGATGTCCTAGAAAAGTCAAATTAATATTTTTGGAGCACTTTTATTTTCTGCCTTCTTGTGTTGCTTATTATGCTTGCTTTCGACGATAGTTGACGAAGTAGACGGAATGCTCGGAGTTGGACCAGAGATATTTGAAGACCTCGAAGACATTCTTACAACAGGCAAGCAACCCTTTGACCATGTCTATGAAACCTTTTTATGCATGTCATATATCACTTATTATTGTTGCATCAGAATCATGATGAGATGGTAAACCACGTTGGTTGGTCGCCTCTGTTACTTCCTCATTGATACTTGCATTGTGCATGACCCTACCTCCTTATGAGGGTTATGCGGTGGGAGTAGATAGGATGCTAAAATAGTTGCTACATAAAAAGGCGGGGATATGCATGGTGATGGAGGCAAATATGTTCCCAAAGACTTTTGAAAACCCGTCGGTGCCACTAATGCCCGAGGGAGAAGTTGAGCTAGGTAACCACTTGACAAAGAAGTGGTGTACTGGAGAAGGATATGTGAGTGTGGTTTCAAAATCGGATTGGTTTAAGTTGCGACCGTTATTCCAACCTTACATGCGCAACCACTCTACCCTTGTATGGGAAAGGGCATTATTGATTACCTAGGCCGATACTAGCTTGGAGCCCGCATTACTAGTGACGGGGGAGAGTTGGTGCTCTCTCTCGGGACATGGTCGTGCCAGGTAGGGCGGCCAAGAACATTTTTATGGGGCACCGGCCACAACGTTGGTACCCCGTGCCAGTGGTATGTGATGAATATGGGAGAGAGGCTCCACAATTTTAAGTTGTGAAATGTTGGGCACGGGGGTTACTACCAATCGAGTGGACTCCATGTTAGTGTAGTCTAGGGAAAGATAGTGATCGGGTGCTTACCACAGGTACTTGAGGTATCATGGTCGTGGATGACACGGAAGTTCCCCGGATCTTGTGGGTAAAGTGTGCAACCTCTACAGAGTGTAAAACTATTCGAATAGCCGTGTCCACAGTCAAGGACAGTTGGGTAACCGCTCTTGGGCTACGTCCATATGTTTACGAAACCTGGTGAGTATGTATGTATGGATGAGTGGAGAGAACTACATGGGTCAAGTCCAAGGACTTGACATGACTGAGTTGGGTTGGTGCCCACTCCATTTATGTTGATATCTATAACTTGTCCTCAGGGATTACATGAATCCTCTTGATGCATGCTATGCAAGTTGTTGAACATTTCATTGCACTCGAAACTAGCTTTCCGCAAAAATGTACCTATATCATGCATTGTTGAATCCTGAACCAAAACATGGGTTGCTTGCGAGTACATTCAAAGTACTCATTGGCTTGCCACTGGTTATTTTATTGGCCAGGCATGAAAGAACAAGATATATTGAAGAGTACCTTGGTGACGATCGTGCGAGCTAGGATGCTTTCCCAGTCAGAATGCCTGTAGGGTTAAGGCAGATGGCATGGGTCCAAGTTAATGACGAAGATTTCCGCTGCGATGATATACTCAAGACCTGACCATAACGGTCCTACTTTTGCAAAACGATATGTATGGATGTAAGACTCTTGTTATTCATCTTCTGTGTGTTCAGTGAGCATTGATCTCTGGGATCACTGTACACGTGCATTCGGTGATCTCGACTTATGAGTCGGGGTCCCCACAGAGCTGATATCGAGCCATCTTGTTGTAGGAAGCCTTAGTTAGCATGGTCGTTAGTTAGGATAAAACTATTTTCAAAACTATCGCTAGTTTTCAAAAAAAATGTCTATACTTCTCTTCCCTTCTCAGTTTTTCGAAAATTTAGGGTATACTTTCCCCATCAACCTCTTCCCCTTCAAAACCTTTTGTCGCTAGAACCCTTAAGCCCCTGACCACTCGATTCCTTGTAATCCTCGTGGATAATCTAGAAGGAAGATGCCTTGCCAGACGTTCACCCACATCTCCTGAACACAAGATTAGAGACATCACAACAAGACGATACCAACAGGAGATACATCCTCGAGGAATGAGGACCTGAAGACCCAGGAGATGGAGACACCCTTGACGCTGCCCCAGGATGATGCAACCTTGGCCTATGATGACCAGGGCATGAGATATGCAAGATCATGATATACATCGCTAGTAGAGCAACCCTGTCCTTATCATTGTTGCATCGGCAACCACCGGTGGATGAGAACCTAGCCATTTGGTCCGCCTCACTATAGTGAGAAGGAAAACGGTTCTCTTCATCCCCCTCTCTCGGTGACGATACTGGCAACGGTATATCCGGCATATTGGACCTCTACTATGCCTTGTTAGTGTCATTACATAAAGGATTGCCTACCTGGTACACTCGACGCCCTAGAAGGCAAAAGGGATCGTCATGATTAAGAAGACAAGAGGAGACCATGTCAATGCCAGCTACAAGGAGCCACCTTCACCCCATCACTCCAACAGGCGAGAAGTTGTTGAAGATTCTTCAAACTCAACCGGGATCGTTTCATCGAACAACTACAAGAGACGTAGCAACACGAGGAAAACCGGAAGACTGCACAAGGCACAAGGCACGACTCTCGAGTCAGAGGACCCTAGGGTAGGATAAGTCGTGTACCCCCTATCTTGATCGAGTCCGTATGATGGTTCGAATAGAACCATGATTGTGTGTTGCTTGTTTTTATTTGTTTGTGTTTTGATATAAGTCACATTTTTGCCCTAGGCGACAAGTATGCGACTATATCACCTTCCTTACCTTGCTTCTTCTGTTTGGCCCTTTTGGCACCTGTTTGTTTGCACCTGCACTATAGAACCCCCTTTAAGCATTCCCCCCCATCTAAGATGCTTTTCCCTCTCATCCCTCTCTCCTCAACTGAAGACCGGCAAGACAAGGTACACCAAGGACTCTACTTCGGCGACCAACTAGCACTGGAGATTTTGCTGCAGCCTCCTCGACCAAGAGCAGCCCAGTAGAGTTATGTTTGCCTCTTAAGACCGGAAACCCATTCCTAGACCCCTCGAGACTTCACGAGATACCGCAACTCGAGTCCTTAACCATGTGCTTAACCCACAGAATTGCAAGAGAACCTGTTAAGCCTCCGTAACCTTGCTTATCACTGGGTTCATTATGGAACTAGTAGACATAGTGAACGAGTACCCTATCGTCCTAAGAAAGCACCAAGGCTGATGATGCCATAGGAGAGACCAATTTGGGGATATAGGAACGGAGGACAAATGACTTGATTAGTTTATATCAGAGACCCTGAGGAATTGACTGAGACTTTGGTAGATCACGGGGCTTTCATATAGGAAGATGAACTTGGTGGGATCATGATTATAGATTAGCATAGCTTCCATTATCCCTGAGTAAATTGGATTTACAGGACAATTATGATCGCAAGCTGAAATTCCTGGAAGTGCAAGGATTTGACTTGATCAGATGATATTGATAGGAGATAGTTGACATTATGATAATGACTTTGGGGAAACATGTATGATTCCTCGTTGGACAAGAGATTTGGATTTAAATAGGTGATCTTAGTTGAGTATAGATGCTGAGTAAGCCTGCATGGTTTGGAGTAAATTGGATTTAGACTGATGATCTTGATCATGATACCAAGTTTCTCGGTGGACGATAAACTAGGAGATTGGATTAATTGTCGGAGTTGGTATAAACTTGACCTTGGAGGTTACTTGACCATGATAATGAAAATTGGTGGACTGACTATATTAGAGATAGCCTTTTCAAGTATTTGGAGACTAAAGGACTTTAGAAGATCGTGTGGAACACCATAGACATTGGATTTGTAGTGATTGATGAAAGTTAATGGGCTGTTGGAGTTGATTCATAGGAAGGAAACAAGATCTTGGAGTGGCTTACGACGTGTTTCCTTAGGATAGAGATGCTTTATCTTAGACCTTGGAAGAATAGGTTGAGCACTTGGGATGTCACGTTCAAGCTTAGCAGCTTGTATATTCTACCCATGGATTTTTAGGGGTAGACATACATATGAGTTTGGGGATTGTAGACATGTATAGATTTATTAGACCTCCCCTTGGGAGTCATGAGGATAATAATAGAATGAGTTATGATTGGAGCTGACTTACAAGAGTCGATGCTTTCGGGGTATAAGGTTATTTGTTTAAAGGACTAGATAGCACAATTGGCATCTCAGAAACTGTGCTCAAGGATGGGATGATAAACATTCACTCGCACACTAGAATACTTGAAACCCTTATGCCCTACCAAGAGACAACATGGTCGGATCCTGACCTTGGGCTTTGGCTCTAGATCGATAAGACCGTGGCCAATGCTCAACCGTGACCATCACCAATGCCTCAGCCCACTCTACGTACCCCATAGACTTCATGGAGTGCTTGGACAAGTTAGTTGTCATCTTTCTTTGATGACATACTCGTCTACCCGAAGACGGAAGAAGAATCGTTGAGTTGGTCAAGGAACATCTGAAGACCGTCATGTCTAACAGGAAGAACTACACCAACCACCATCTTCAAGAAGTATACTTCCGCATCAAAGACCATGTGTATCTGCAAGCCACTCCTCTGTAAGGAACCAAGCATTTCCATGACAAGGGAACCCACACCAAGATTCATCGGCCCCCTTCGATATCACTCCAAGATTTAACAACCCCCTCCGAGATCACTTCAAGACGAAGAGTAGACGGCTACCAGCTAGAGTTACCACCTGAGTTGCCTGATGAGCACAACGCTTTCCATGCATCACAACCCCGGAAGTGTTTCCAACTTCCTAACTTGCCCGATCTCTACGAGGGCATTGACCACCGAGCCGTCGACCCCTAGCCCAATCTAACCTACCTCAAGCTACCCATTAGCAACCTGGACCAAGTAGAACATTATATACGAAGCCACACCATCAAGTACTTCAAGGATCAAAGGTGCACCGCTCGGAAGCAGGAACAGTATGAGGACGTGAAGACCACCCCACATCAAAGTTTTTGTATCCCTTTCCGCGCCTAGTTTGGGAATCTCGGGGACGAGATTCTTGGAAGGGGGTAGGTCTGTCACACCCTGATTTTCATGCCACAACACTTAAGATGATAAATCATGATAAATTGTGGTTTGGCAAAAACTTTTTGTGTGTTTTGGTCTATGCTTGATTTGATTTTTGTCTACTGTTTGCAAGTGCTGTAAAAATTAAATAAATCCTCCAACTCTTATACTCCTTCTCCTTGATCCAAAACTTCTTCCCAATGATCATACCATGTGTATAGGATATAAAAATAACTTCTTACAAAATAATTTGGCCAAATAGTATTTTCAAAATTTTAGTTTTCAAAAACCCTGAATTGAGGTTTGCACTACAAGTACTTAATCAAGGGCAGTAAAAATCTCTCCAAAAATATATTTGACTCCTATTAAATATAGGATACCCGAAACCACAAAATATAATTTTAAAAGTTATTTCCTATTTTATTTAAAAGCTTTTTCTTAAGGCCAGAAATGGTCTTTAATAGGGAAAAAATATTTTAATGCTTTAAAAATATTTGTGAAAATTTAGGGAAACTCAGTGGACATATGTTGTCCATATATAAGAGTTTCAACACATGGTTATGTTCAAAATATTGGTCAAATCCCTCAGAAACCCTTTCTAGATATTTCAAGTTTTTGAAATATTTACAAAGGAAATATTCTCCAAAAATTCCAAGAAAATTCTGGCATGTCACATATGACATGTTTGATGATCTTGACAAGTATCATGTCATGGAGAATAGTATAACCCCATGAAACCCTCTCAAAACCATATCTGTCCATTTTGAAGTTTGAACAACTTTACATTGCCAAACATGTCCAAATGCTCTCAAATCTTGTGTACATGCTCAAATGGTCTAATCATTCATCTAGACCAAATGGCGCAAGTTGGAGAACAAGTTAACTTGATCAAAGATCCCCAAAACCCTCTCTGACCAGAATTAAATTTGAACAACTTTGTACTACCAACTTTCTCTCCTTGACCCCAACTTTGGTGAGCATGTTCACATGACCAAATAAGGCCACCACACCAAGTGGTGCATCAAGGAGAAGTGATTTGCTCAACTAAATCTACACAAGTCCATTTCTGCTAGTTTCTAGGGTTTACAAAAGTTGCATTGGCAACTTTGCCCAAATGAGCTCAAAATGGGAAGAAGGCCCTAATTGCATGTGCCATTTGACCCTGTCAAGCCTCATGACAAGAGGAGTTCATCTTCTTTCCCAAACCTACATCAAACACCTTCTGGCAGAAATTTAAAATGCATGTTTTGGCCATTTCCACTAATCTCCATGAGCTAAGCTTTCTCCCACAGCATCACCTGGTCTTCCTCTAACCCCTGCATCTTTCCCTGCCCGAGGAGCCATGATGATGGGGGTGAAAAGCTCTTTTTCCCTCTCTGGACAGCACCATTTCTCTCTCTCAACCTCCCTCCTCACTCCAGTGGATCCCCAGGGCATCCAATGCCATTGCCGCATTGTTTACTCCCCCTTGCAGCTGCCAGACAAAAGTGGGTGCGCGAGTGCGTGCGGAAAAGCCACGCATACCGGCCAAAGACGCGCTCTGGAGCGCGAGGCAGAGCAGGCGACTGTTGACGCCGCGTCCCCCGACCACCTCGAGCCTCCCCCTTGCGCCAGTCGAGGTGCCTCGACGTCCGCAGCACGCCACCGCGCTGGCCCCCTCCTTTCCCCCTCCGCCTTGCCCATGCCGCGCGTGCCCAGACCCGCCCGAGCCGCCAATGCGCGTGCGAGCTCGTGGCTCCACCCGGAGCTCGCCCCGCTCCCTCTCTCCCTTCCTGGCACCCTACGCGACTCCCACAAACGCCGTAGACAGGCCCTCTCCCTCCCTCCTGGCCTCCCGAGCCGTTGCCGCGGCCACCTGTGCGCCGCGTCCACGGTGAGCTACGGGTCGGCTATTTAAGGCCACCCCCGAGCCCCCTCTCTACTCCTTTGGCCCTCTCTCCCTCCCAGCAACCGTCGGGGCCAACTCATTCTTCCTCCCGTGCCCTCCATCCACCACCATGGCCGGAGCCTTGCCGTCGGCATCCGCCTAAATTCGCGCCCACCATCCCTCCTCCTCCCCTCTAGACCGCGCTAGAGCACCTCCACCACCACCGCGAGCCTCTCCCGTGCTTCTCCCTCTCCTTCTCATGGCCGTGCTGTCGAGTTCCATCACCACAGCCGGCCTCGCCGCTGCGGCCGATGATGTGCTCGCGTCCGGCCACCCCCGCGGTCATGGCGCACCTCGTCGGATGCGCCGCCCTCCCCGAGCCCGCCGGTGTGCTGGGCGTCGCGGAGGTGACCGAGCCGCCCCGGGCGCCGGCAAGTCTCGGCCCGCCTCCTCTGCCTCCTTCACACGCTGGGGGAGGAGAGCGACCCTGGTGGACCCAGCAGTTAGTGACCCGTCGCCGGGCCCCTCTGTTTAAGTGGAGGCGTATTTCGCAAGGTCGCCTTCGACGTGGCCTCCAAGCGGGTGCGCGCGAGAGGCTAGGCCAGGCCCAGTGCGCTGCCCCGCTAAGTCTCGCCCAGTGCGCGCTGCTGCCTCCCTAGATCCAGCCCATTTAGGTAAATTCCTTTTCCTTTTCTTTTTCTGTGGACTGGTAAAATCCATAGAATATTCATATTAAGTCCAAATTTGATGATTCAAATTTCTGGTGACTATATAAATCATGATCTACCTGTTGGTGCAACATGCACATTTTTCCAGAGACCTTTTCTTCACAAATATTTATCAAATCCTATTTTTCCTATTTCTGTGATGAACTTTAGAAAATCACAGAGAGCTCAAAATTGATCATAATGCCATGATTCAAATTCCTAGATGCTTCTAAGTTCATAACTTAGTTTATGAACATTTTTCTTAATACTTTCTGTACCCCACAAATTAGTGAGCCGTTTCTTCATGTTTGTCAACTTTGCAAATCCATAGAATATTCATTTGAACTCCAAATCTAGTGAAACCAACTCCTAGATGTTTCTAAAATCATGGTTTGTTAAATGGGTACCTTTGCTCATTTTTCAAAGACATGTTTCTGTACACTTCTTGCAAACCCATAGACCCCTTGATTCCATCATATTGAAATGTTCAGAGATATCCACTGATCCAATTCCAATGAAACCACTCTGGTTATTTTTCATATAACCAGAGATGTCCTAGAAAAGTCAAATTAATATTTTTGGAGCACTTTTATTTTCTGCCTTCTTGTGTTGCTTATTATGCTTGCTTTCGACGATAGTTGACGAAGTAGACGGAATGCTCGGAGTTGGACCAGAGATATTTGAAGACCTCAAAGAATTTCTTACAACAGGCAAGCAGCCCTTTGACCATGTCTATGAAACCTTTTTATGCATGTCATATATCACTTATTATTGTTGCATCAAAATCATGATGAGATGGTAAACCACGTTGGTTGGTCGCCTTTGTTACTTCCTCATTGATACTTGCATTGTGCATGACCCTACCTCCTTATGAGGGTTATGCCGGTGGGAGTAGATAGGATGCTAAAATAGTTGCTACATAAAAAGGCGAGGATATGCATGGTGATGGAGGCAAATATGTTCCCAAAGACTTTTTGAAAACCCCGTCGGGTGCCACTAATGCCCGAGGGAGATGTTGAGCTAGGTAACCACTTGACAAAGAAGTGGTGTACTGGAGAAGGATATGTGAGTGTGGTTTCAAAATCGGATTGGTTTAAGTTGCGACCGTTATTCCAACCTTACATGCGCAACCACTCTACCCTTGTATGGGAAAGGGCATTATTGATTACCTAGGCCGATACTAGCTTGGAGCCCGAATTACTAGTGACGGGGAGAGTTGGTGCTCTCTCTCGGGGCGAGGTCGTGCCAGGTAGGGCGACCAAGAACATTTTATGGGGCACGGACACAACGTTGGTACCCGTGCAGGTGGTATGTGATGAATATGGGAGCGAGGCTCCACAATTTTAAGTTGTGAAATGTTGGGCACGGGGTTACTACCAATCAGTGGACTCCATGTTAGTGTCGACTAGGGAAAGATAGTGATCGGTGCTTACCCGGGTACTTGAGGTATCATGGTCGTGGATGACACGGAAGTTCCCCAGATCTTGTGGGTAAAGTGTGCAACCTCTGCAGAGTGTAAAACTATTCGAATAGCTGTGTCCACGGTCAAGGACAGTTGGGTAACCGCTCTTGGGCTACTTCCATATGTTTACGAAACCTGGTGAGTATGTATGTATGGATGAGTGGAGAGAACTACATGGGTCAAGTCCAAGGACTTGACATGATTGAGTTGGGTTGGTGCCGACTCCATTTATGTTGATATCTATAACTTGTCCTCAGGGATTACATGAATCCTCTTGATGAATGCTATGCAAGTTGTTGAACATGTCATTGCACTCAAAACTAGCTTTCCGCAAAAATTTACCTATATCATGCATTGTTGAATCCTGAACCAAAACATGGGTTGCTTGCGAGTACATTCAAAGTACTCATTGGCTTGCCACTGGTTATTTTATTGGCCAGGCATGAAAGAACAAGATATATTGAAGAGTACCTTGGTGACGATCGTGCGAGCTAGGACGCTTTCCCAGTCAGAATGCATGTAGGGTTAAGGCAGATGGCATGGGTCCAAGTTAACGACGAAGATTTCCGCTGCGATGATATACTCAAGACCTGACCATAACGGTCCTACTTTTGCAAAATGGTATGTATGGATTTAAGACTCTTGTTATTCAGCTTCTGTGTGTTCAGTGAGCATTGCTCTCTAGGATCACTGTACATGTGCATTCGGTGATCTCGACTTATGAGTCGGGGTCCCCACACATGTTAAAGAATATTTATTAAGATTGGTAACTTACTGCAGGGGCCGGGTTCTTTTTGCAGAAGGGAAGTAAACCAAAGGCATTGCTAATAACAGTGCCCTCCTTCAACAGTGACTGGGTTGTACCATCTGCCACATCATCTGGTAAGTCGTCAGGACTATGACACATTGGGTCATCCTTTTCGCTTGTATAAGTACACATTAAGCCGGAGCGGCGGTTTAATGGGAGTATTCGCCAAGTGACCCAGACTCGGACCAGATCGATGCCATTTAAACCATTTCCCAAAAGAGCTTTAATCTTCTTAATGGTGGGATTAAGAGGCAGACGTTCAACAACGGTCAGTTTATCCGCCCGCGGATGGTTGGACTCAACGCGCAGGGCGCGAAAGCCGAGTAGAGGCTTCTCATCCGCCGGAGAAGTGTCCTGACAGAAGAACCATGGCTGGTTCCAATATTTTGGGTGACTCGGCAGCTCAGCATAAGGAAAAAGGCAGTCTCTCCGTCGTTGGATCGAGATACCGCCAAGCTCAAGACTAGGCCCGTTGGCACGTTCATTCTGCCGGTTCAAGTAAAAAACTTCTCTGAACAAAAGCAGGCTTGGCTCCTCTCCTAGGTATACCTCGCAGAAGACTTGGAAATTGCAAAGATATGACACGGAATTGGGTCCAATGTCTTGAGGTCTAAGGTCAAAGAAATTCAAAACTTCTCTGAAGAACTTTGAGCCGGGAGGGGCAAATCCCCGGCTCATCTGATCCGTGAAAACTATCACCTCCCCTTCTTTGGGTTGAGGCTTTTCTTCAGATGGGTCACGAACACGATAAGACATGACCTCCTTTTTTGGCGAGATGGCGGACTTCACAAACTTCGGCCGATTTACTCTTAATGGCTGTGGATGGGACCCGATTGCAGGTTACAGGAGCTTTGGTCGCCTTAGGTGCCATGACAACAGTTGGCCTATTACAAAATAAGAAGTTCCGGTTCAAATTTTAACTTGGGAGAAAATGTCCAAATTACTGAAGGTAGCGGCTTACGAAGGGGCCTAATGATATAAGGATAACTGTGCGACAATATTTAAGCCGCTACGAGCATCAAGAGCGGTTCAAAATTCTTAAAGATATAAGAAGTAGGCAAGGTTCACAGATCAGTGTTATTCATTTAAGCCGGACACCTGGACAGTTATGTTTAAGGGCATTTAACAGAAGAAGTTTTCCGGGTGATAAAAACATGTTTCATAATCTTCTGCTAAATTTTGAGATCAAAGGTTTGTTCTGATAAGAAAATTTTCTAGACCTAAAAACTGACGCAGATGTGTTCATAGGCTCGAATGAGGCTTTTATACAGAGAAAGGATCTGTTTTTTATCCAAAACAAGTGCGGAAACAACTACCATGGCCATTTTATATCATTCTCAGATCAGAAGAGGCGTCGAAGAGGAAAGCTAACAAGGGTTTGGCTCTAATGGCGATGAACTCTGACGAACTCGAAGAAGCTTTAATGCAGACCTAAGCAAGGAAGGGAAGGGAACTTACGGATCTGGATGAGCTGCGGAGGTTCGTCGCGTTTCTCTGATCCAACTAGGTTGATGCAGCGGCCTGAGACGGTGAAGACAGGGAGTTCGACAGTGGCGGCGGCGGAGCTCAAGAGGAGGCAAGAGGAAGAAGATGACTGGAAGGAGGAGAATGGGAGACCTAGGTCGCACCTATTTGTAAGGAGAAGATAACTGAGACGGTGCGGAAAACGAGGAGATAAGAGTTATTATCTAGCGGCCCCGACGCCTCGATTTTCGGAGCAGTCAATAAAAGCAAAGATCCTTTGAAAGATACGATGGAATAGAAAAGGAATTTAAGAAAGGATGACGTCACGCCGGGTTAACACGGATTCAAAAGATGACGTCATGGCGGGTTAAAGAAAGCTCTCTACACAGTCAGAAGACTAAAGATTTATTTCTGAAGGTATTTTAAGATTGACATAAAGAAGTTCAAATCAATCTGGGGCCTAATGTTGGGGATATAACTATTTGTGTAAGCCGCCCAGGAGGGGCCGGGTTACGCAAAGAAGATTCACCAGAAAGAAGCCCAAGACCAAGCATGAAGATAGCGGTTCAATAAAGGGCCTAAGGCCCACAGGCGACTTAAGTCCCATTGTAGTAAACCGCCACAATGGAATGACTTGTATCATAAGGCAGATTTAATTAGTCACCGAGCCGGATAATGTCTATAAGCCGGCCGGGACTCTGTAAGCCGCAGGGCATCAACCCGTGTATATAAGGGGACGACCTGCTGGCGGCTTAGGGCGAGAAACAACCCATCGAGAGCCGGTGAGGGAGTCCTGGATTAGGGGGTGTCCGGATAGCCAAACTATCACCGTTGGCCGGACTCCTGTACTATGAAGATACAAGATTGAAGACTTCGTCCCGTGTCCGGATGGGAATTTCCTTGGCGTGGAAGGCAAGCCTGGCGATACGGATATGTAGATCTCCTACCGTTGTAACCGACTCTGTGTAACCCTAACCCTATCCGGTGTCTATATAAACTGGAGGGTTTTAGTCTGTAGGACGAACAACAATCATACCATAGGCTAGCTTCTAGGGTTTAGCCTCTCTGATCTCGTGGTAGATCCACTCTTGTACTACCCATATCATCAATATTAATCAAGCGGGAGTAGGGTTTTACAGGGTAAAAACATCGTGTCCCTTGTCTCCTGTTACCATCCGCCTAGACGCCTTGTTGGGACCCCCTACGAGATCCGCGGTTTGACACCGACATTGGTGCTTTCATTGAGGTTTCCTCTGTATCGTCATCCTTAGGCCCGATGGCTCCTTGATCATCAACAACGGCGCGGTCCGGTGAGACTTTTCTCCCGGACAGATCTTACGTATTCGGCGGCTTTGCACTGTGGGCCAATTCACTTGGCCATCTGGAGCAGATCGAGCTACTGCGCTGGCCATCGAGTCAGATTTGGGAGTTTTAACTACGGCCGACATCCGCGGAGACTTGATCTTGATGGATTGAGCCACAGCCAAGCGCGCCGCCTTGTCTCGATGGGCATGATCTAGCTCTGCCGCGAGCGGTGCCACGGAGGCCGCACCAGCGTCCGCTCCGACCCTTAGCTCGAGCCGACTCCGCCGATCGAGGGCGAGTGGCTGGACACCGCCTCGGGGCTCGATCTCTCTGACGATTGAGCCGAACTTCATCCCTGTCCTTTGTGAAGACCGTGACTCCAAGGTGCGGACTCCTCTCCGGACTCGAACCCTCCGGGCCCCGTCAATCGAATCCAATTGGGCGCTGGTTATGGAGTTCCTTGCCGCGGACATCTTTCAGCACTTTCGCCCTTTGGCGACATCCTGAATTCACTAAAGTCTCTCTTTATCGGAGAGCCCTGGCGGACTACGGTCGGGAAGGTTGGGATCTTGAGACGACGAAGAAATTCAACGCCCACCCACCACCCACTTTGTAGCCACTGTCGATGATTTAACCGACATGCTCGACTTCGACTCGAAGGCATCGGCGGTATGGGCGGCGATGCTGGAGACGACCAGAACCAGCGCCTACGAGGGCCTTGGAAGGCCACCTCATCATCGACATATACATGGTGGACATCCCAAAAGATGGGAACAGCGATGGAACAGCGGAGGATGACCCTCAAGAAACAGCCCAAGCGCCCGGCGTCGGGCGCCGCTCTAAATCTCGCCACAACAAAATGGTGATTCCGGCACGGAGATAATAACACCCGGACGGTGCGAAGACAACCTCCTCGGCAGGATTCAGCACGGGAGGAGGAGAAGCCAACCCTCATGATAGGCGGCGGCAGCGGAGAGGTGGAGGGCGATAATTTTATGCCTCCTCCGAAGATGAGGCAAGCCTCGGCGGCAGCAATTTGTCGTGCTGAGGATCCCACCGAACAGGAGCGTTTCAAGCGCGGGCTTATGGCCACGGCAAGCAGCCTCAAGAAAAAGCAGCAGCAGCTTAGAGCTGACCAAGACTTGCTAGGCGACGGATGGACTGAAGTCCTTGCAGCGAAAAGTCGAACTCGAACGCCCCTCCAAGAGATACCCAAAACGCAGGCTGCAACCCTAATTAGAGGAGGAAGCACCCAAACCTACATCACCAGCGCGTCATGCGGCCGACTGGCCACCCCGTGGCCGCGACAGAGAGGCCTCTAGGCCCTCCATTCAAGCCGCACCCCGGCGTCGCTCGAAAAGTACCAAGGCACGGGGAAACGCGCCAGACCTGCGAGACATATTGGAGGACAAGGCAAGCAAACAAGATCGATCTATGGATCGTGTGGGCGCCCCACGACACGCGATGATAACCGTCACGCCGGATACAACAATTCCGGCCCAGCCGAACACAGTAGACAAAGCTCATTTGAGCTGCGTCGTGATATAGCTCAATCTGAGGCGCGCACACCCACTATGCTTCACGAGGCGAAGTGATGGATCATCAAATCCCGAGAGTTTCAAACCCGTAAACATCGAATCATACGATGGCACAACAGATCCTGTGGTTTGGATCGAGGACTACCTCCTACATATCCACATGGCCCGGTGATGATCTACGCCATCAAATACCTCCCACTCAAGCTTAAGGACCAGCTTGGCATTGGCTTAACAGCTTGCCGGCAGAATCAGTTGGTTGTTGGGAGGACACGGAAGCCGCATTCCTTGATAACTTCCAGGGCACATATGTGCGACCACCGAGGCGCCGATGACCTCAGCCACATAATTCAGCAGCCGAAGAATCGGCGGACAATTCGGACACGGTTCCTAACCAAGAAAAATTAAATCGTTGATGTCCGGATGCGAGGCCCTTGCAGCCTTCAAACATAACATCCGCGACGAGTGGCTTGCCCGCACCTAGGACAGGAAAAGCGAAATCCATGGCAGCCCTCACAACATTCATGACCCGCTTTTGCGGCGGGAGAGGACAGCTGGCTAGCTCGTAGTAACAACTTGACCAAAAACCCTCGTAGTTCGGATACCAAGGACAGCAATGGCAGGTCGGCGTCGCAACAAGCACAAGCGCCGCGTGCGGCGATAATGCTGAAGATCTGACGATCAATGCTGGACTCGAGGCTCTAAACCGGTCAGCGGAAAAAGCCGTTCAAAAGAAATACTCGGGGCCGTCCAATCTGGACCGAACACTTTCGATCGCTCGTGCCAAATACATGGCACCCCGAAAAACCAGCCAACCACACCAACAGGATTGTTGGGTCTTCAAACAAGCAGTCAAGTTAAATGCGAACTCAATGACAAGGGCTGCATAGCGATGGCGAGGAGGAGCCACGGCCGCCGAACAATAGAGGACGAAGGGCTTCCCCCACAAGTGCGGACGGTGAACATGATATATGCAACCCACATACCCAAAAGGGAGCGAGCGTGCACTAAGGGCGTATATGCGATGGAACCATCGCCCCAAAGTTCAACCCATGGTCCTCCTGCCCGATCACCTTTGATCGAAGGACCACCCACTAGCATCCGCCACGGCGGATTCGCGCGTGGTTCTTGACCCAATCATCGACGGATTTCACCTCACTAGAGTCCTGATGGACGGCGGTAGCAGCCTGAACCTGCTCTATCAGGATACAATGCGCAAAATGGGCATAGACCCCTCAAGGAATTAACCAACAAAGACGGCCCTTAAAGGCGTCATACCAGGTGTAGAGGCCAATTGTACAGGCTCAGTTACACTCGAAGTGGTCTTCGGATCCGCGGATAACTTCCGAAGCAAAGAGTTAATCTTCGACATAGTCCCGTTCCGCAGCGTCTATCACGCACTGATTGGACGAACCGCATTTGCAAAGTTCAATGCGGTGCCGCACTACGCATACCTCAAGCTCAAGATGCCAGGCCCTCGAGGAGTAATCACGGTCAATGGAAACACCGAACGCTCTCTCCGAGTGGAGGAGCATACGGCGGCCCTCGCGGCGGAGGTGCAAAGCTGCCTCTCACAGCAATTCTCGAGTCCGGCTACTAAACGTCCGGACACCGTCAAGCGCGCCCGGAGTAACCTACAACAAGACCGCCTGACACGATCCGAGCATGCGTAGCAATCCGGCCCCAACCCTAGCCCTCGCGAAATTGCGAAGCCAGTACTACGCGTACATAACTACGCTCTGGAGATACCATGGGCATAAGGGGAGGGGCACGACCGTGGCACGCCCAGAATGAGGCTCAACCGCACAAGGGGCTCCCGATTGTGTCATTCTTTTTCTTTCTTCTTTTCTCTTACTTTCAGGACTCCGTTTTCCAGAAGCCCTATCCGGCACTAGAATTGCCGAACTCACGATGCAACAGCCGGGAAGCGAAAGCTCGTCAGTGTCGGTGGTCTCTACTACGAGCATTATACTTGTTTTACATACCATCCCGCAGCTTACCCTGGAGGGGGACATGTTAGATAGTCCCATCCCTTGCTTATCGCACTATTTGTATCGTTCTGCTTTCATTGCAGTACCTTTTTGAATAAACAATACATAGCTTTTGCCTATTATTGCACTCCTTTCTTTATCTATATATATGTTCATTCATGACACGTTGCACCCGTACACTTTAGTGCGACCAATACACCGAGGGCTTAAGTACCCCAAAAATATGGTGTGATAAGTCCGAACACTTTCACAAGTCGGCACCCGAACTTATAGCATTATATGCATCGGCTCGAATCATGTCTTGGGTCAATAGTTGGGTTTGCCCGGCTCCCATGTTTTGGTACCTTACGTTCCGTTATATCGCTAAGGTAGCGGGAGAACCACTGCGATTGTGCCCGGTTGAGCTGGGTTGAGCACCTCGGTGGAAAGCTAAAACTGAGCGTCATGATATGGCGAGAGCGATCGCTGTTCGAGAGGTTTTTCGGGTCCCTAAAGACTTATGCGCTTAGGCGAGGAGTCGGCATTGTCCGGCCAAAGGCGTGGATAGCGCCCCAAACTCGGTCTTCGAATACTAGGGGCTTCACGAAATTTAAAATTACAGAATTCCATGGCTAAGTGAGAGTGTTCAAGCACTATAGTCCGGTTGCCTTGTTCGTTGCATTGGCGCCTCCTCGAAGGACCCAAGAATGGGAACAAGAGCGCTCAAGTTTATCCCAACACCCCAGCACTTTCGTGGCATGGGGCTGAAACCAACGACTTGCCATCTCTCAAATTTGATAAGCGGCCGCCTGAAGGTAATATTTTAAATTCACAAGCGTTGCTTAGCGCGTATGAACAAGTTTTCAGCGTACAGGATAACAAATGCAAGTCTACTAAAAAATAATATCTTTGGAGCATTCATCCGCTATAAGGCAGGCACCCTTCCGGACGCCCTCATAATACATTTTAGGCTTACGATGCTCCTTCTTTGGTGGTGGTCTGTCCGTCACAAGATTCTCAGCGTCCATCTTGCCCTAGTGCACCTTAGCAAGGTCAAGGGCCCTACGGGAACCTTCAATGCAGACGGAGCGCTTGATGACTTCAATCCATGGACATGCGTCCACTAGCCGCCGCACTAGCCCGATGTAGCTCCCAGGCATGGCTTCCGTAGGCCACAGCCGAACTATGAGGCCCTTCATGGCCTGTTCGGCGACCTTGTGGAGCTCGACCAGCTGCTTCAGCTGGTCGCTCAGGGGCACCGGATGTCCGGCCTCAGCATACTGAGACCAGAACACCTTTTCGTCGAGCTCCCTCCTCGGCGCGTAGAAGAGCGGCAGCATCAGACACACTACGGGGCAGATCTGCGAATGCTCCTGGAGAGCTCCGGATTCGGGTAAGTAATAGATAATTCACTTTCACATGCTTGCTTTGCATAAAGAATGCCTTACCCGCCGCTATCTTCTTTAATGATTCAATTTCCTGGAGGGCTTTTTGGGCTTCGGCCTTAGCGGCTTTGGCACTCTCAAGAGCCGAGGCGAGCTCGGACTCTCGAGTCTTCGAGTCACGCTCCAAACTCTCGTGTTTTTCCACGAAAGCCTGGAGCTCTTGCCGCACCTCCGCCACCCGCGCCTCCTGCTTCTCTCACTCGGTGCGCTCCGCGGCCGCTTTGCTTTCGGCCGTGGACAGCGCTTCCTTCAGGGTCGCCACCTTGTTCGTGGCCCCTACAATACCCACTTTAGTCCTGTCATTTTTGCAACCAAATCCTTTCTATAAGGTATTACTTTAATAAGGTATTACTTACCTTACTTGTCCTCGAGCTGCTTCTTGGCAAGGCCGAGCTCGTTCTTGGACCGCTCGAGGCTCTGCTTCAATGCATTGACCTCCATGATCGGTCTGGCGAGAGGTCAGCAGCGCCTGCATTCCCATATTGACATACTTATGTTAGACTCCTGCGTATATCTTTTTAGATCCTCAGTCCGGCTTTTCATTCCGAACACGAACTAAGCATCGAGGCTCTTGTCTATGCGGTAATATTTTTACATATTCTAAACTTGCCTCAAAGCACATTAGAAGGCTGATGTACAGAGCTTGATAAGCCCGCTCTTGGCGGACTGAACTTCTGGATCACCACACTCATAACAGTGCGGTGCTCCTCGTCGATGGGCGCCGTTAAGCGCCTCCAGCAAGCTATCCGGTGCCTCCGGATGGGCGGAGGTCACCGACGTTGCAGTCTTGCCCTTCTTCTGAAGGGCTGCTTGCGGACTTGAGAACCACTGAAGGTTCGATGCGGAGTCCGCACAGGGGCGGACTTAGAGCCCTCTGGGCCCGCCCCTTGCGCCCGGAGTTGGGAGGTCGCCTTGCGGCGCCTCGGGACCACCTCCTCTGGCTGGGCCTTTTGGGACTCCACCGCGGTGTCGTCTGCGTCCACGAGGAGAGGCGGTCAAAAGTGAAGTGCTATTCACATCCGACGAATCCAGGGAGCCGCTCGACGAAGCGGCGAGCTCGTCCTTGGGCGGGCTACATGGTTATATTCGGCGTTATAAGACACTATGCGACAAATAAAAATTCATGAGCTATTCCGAGTCCGGACACTTACGATCTCACGGGGCTTGGCCCTTGGTGGCCCTCCTCCTCGTCGTTGTCGGCGTTGGTGGAGAAGTCGGAAGGAAGGTCCTTCCTTTCTTGGACCCTTCGCCCTCCCGGTCAGTCGGGGCGGCCTTCCTTTTCTTCTCTCCCCCCGCTTGGGAGAGGCTTCTTTCCTCCTCCTCGTCCTCGGGGAAGATTCCGCCTCGAGTCGTCGGACGATGAGTCCGACAACACTGGCGCCGGGAGCTCCTTGAGTTCCGTGGCCTTCTTCTTGGTCTTCTTCTCGGCACCACGTGAGGTGCGGAGCCAGCAGCTTCCGTCAATCGGGTGTCCGCTGGGTCTTCGGCAAGGGGCGGACGGTCAATCTGTCCGGGCGTCTTGATCGATCTTGTCTAAGGTTAGGGAGTTTTAGATCCGCATAGAGTCAAACTATGAAAAAGAGTCCCATAAAGGGTAAAATAACTTACCTCGCTGGTTTGGCGCTGCGAGCTGAATTCGCGATCTTTGGTAGCGGATCAGGAGCTTGGCGCCCTGAACAGCACCTTCCGGGCATCTTCGTACTTAGTGTGAAGAGCCGGCTCAAGATTGGTCTGTGTGCGGATCAAACTCCACAAATTGAAGGCTGTTGCTGGCATGGGAGAATCCGACGGATGAGCATCACCTGGATTACGTTGACAAGCTTGAGATTCTTGTCCACCAGGTTTCGAGCGCAGGTTTGGAGTTGGACAGCTCTTCGAATCACCCCACGTCGGACCCATCTCTTTCCATGATGTGAGCCGTGTGGGAAGCCAGATCGAATTTGGGGCTGCCGCCCATTGAGAGTCGCGGCTCGGTGATATAGAACCACCCGATTGCCACCTTTATGGTCTCCACAAAGGAGCCCTCGAGCCATAGGGCGTTGGCCATCCTGCCCAGCATGGCACCTCCGCTTTTCTGCTTGGCGGCCGCCCACTACCTTGACTTGCCATTGAAGGTATTCAGCCATAAGCCGAAGTGGGGCTGGATGCAGAGGAAGGCCTCGCACACGACGCTAAACGCCGAGATGTTGAGGATGAAATTCGGGGCCAGATCGTGGAAATCTAGGCCGTAGTAGAACATGAGCCCCCGGACGAATGGGTGAAGTCGAAACCCTAGTCCGCGGAGGAAGTGGGGGAGGAACACCACCCTCTCATGGGGCCTAGGGGTGGGGATGAGCTTCTCCTTGTTGGGGAGCCGACACGCGATGTCGCCGGACAAGTATCCGGCTTTCCGTAGCTTTTTGATGTGCCCCTCCGTGACGGAGGAGGCCATCCACTTGCCTCCCGCTCTGGACATGGTTGGAGAAGGTTGAGGTGGGATATGCGGACTTGGGCGCTGGAGCTCGAGTCTTGAAATGGATGAGCAAAGGAGGAAGAAGGCGTGGGTTAAAGGTGGATCCTTATCCCTTATATGGACGGACGAAGCTATGAGTCCCCGCCACCTGGTGAAACTCGCTTATCTCCCAAGCGCCGTAATCAATGGCGCGGTTGGGTTCCCACGTCCGTATTGATGGGAATCCCGGAATAAGGGGCACGATCTCCGCTCGATAAGATGTGCCAAGAAACCGCCTCGCTAAGCAGCTGAGGTGGAACGATAAAGCGATTCGTATAAAGGCACGGCCGTGGCGTGATATCACGCCCGCGAATCGTCAGCAGATCTGTGCAAAGGTTATTCTCTCTACGGTGGTATGTGGAACTTGTTTTGCGAGCGGACACGATCCTTGTGTTCAAAATCTTCTATGAAGTATTCGGAGGAGAACCTGCCTTGCAATGCGAAGACAATATGCGTGTCGGACTCGTCGTCATTGAAGCCTGGTTCGAGGGCTCTTGAGGAGTCTGGATTAGGGGTGTCACGGATAGCGAACTATCACCGTTGGCGGACTCTGGACTATGAAGATACAAGATTGAAGACTTCGTCACGTGTCCGGATGGGACTTTCGTTGGCGTGGAAGGCAAGCTTGGCGATCGGATATGTAGATCTCCTACCGTTGTAACCGACTCTGTGTAACCCTAACCCTATCTAGTGTCTATATAAACCGGAGGGTTTTAGTCCGTAGGACGAACAACAATCATACCATAGGCTAGCTTCTAGGGTTTAGCCTCTCTGATCTCGTGGTAGATCCACTCTTGTACTACCCATATCATCAATATTAATCAAGCAGGAGTAGGGTTTTACCTCCATCGAGAGGGCCCGAACCTGGGTAAAAACATCGTGTCCCTTGTCTCCTGTTACCATCCGCCTAGACGCACAGTTTGGGACCCCCTACCCGAGATCCGCCGGTTTTGACACCGACAGCCGGGCATAGCGTATTTCGCTCCCTGGTCATCGAAACATCAAGTAATTCCAACCCAACTAGGCGTAGGCTTTCCTTCACCGCAAGGGGCCGAACTAGTATAAAACCTCTCGTGTCCTTTGTCCCGATTAACCCCTTTAAGCTTCCTAGTTGCGATGGCTCCACGACTAAGTCCTTGCACAAGGACATCTGCCGTGACAATTCCACGACACCCTAGAAAAAAATTTCCTTCAAAAGGGTTGTCCAATATTCCGTTCATGAAGAAACATGAACTCGGGCCGGATTCGTATTCGCGCAGAAATCAGATCCGAAAATTGGTCCACTCGTCGGAAGGTTCCCAGAGTTTGAACCGTCGGATCGAGCTGAAATTTGGAGGGGTGGTGTCGGTGTCAAAACCGGCGGATCTCGGGTAGGGGGTCCCGATCTGTGCGTCAAGGCTGATGGTAACAGGAAGCAAGGGACACAGATGTTTACCCAGGTTCGGGCCCTCTCGACGGAGGTAAAACCCTACTTCCTGCTTGATTAATATTGATGATATGGGTAGTACAAGAGTAGATCTACCACGAGATCGTAGAGGCTAAACCCTTAGAGCTAGCCTATGATGGTATGATTGTAATTGTGATTGGTCTTCTAAGGACTAACCTCTCCGGTTTATATAGACATCGGAGATGGCTAGGGTTTACATGGAGTCGGTTACAAGGAAGGAAATATAATATCTGGATCGCCAAGCTTGCCTTCCACGCCAAGGAAAGTCCCATCCGGACATGGGACGAAGTCTTGAGTCTTGTATCTTCACGCTTCAATAGTCTGAACGTTGTACACAGTCCGGCTGTCCGGATACCCCCTAATCCAGGACTCCCTCAGTAGCCCCTGAACCAGGCTTCAATGACGATGAGTCCGGCGCGAAGTATTGTCTTCGGCATTGCAAGGCTGGTTCCTTCTTCGAATACTCCAAAGTACCTGTTACGACGAATAGTGTCCGGCCTCCAATCAATGTTGTGCTCCTCGGCTTCAGTGCCTCAGTAATGACCATCTCCACGTGTCGAGCGAATGTGAGGAGTCGAGGTATTTTTGCATTTGCCACACTCGATCCTCCGGGCTTACCATCTATTTGAAGGGACGGGGATTCTCAGATCCAAACCTCACTCTCCCTCCCAGGGCTAGCATCCAATAGAGCGCTTCGCGAAAAGCCATTCCAGCATGGCCGTCCGTCGCAGCTCTTTTGCTCGCCCTTCTCGTTCCAAGTCGGGGGATTGGGGAGAGTGCTCGGTTCCTCATAGCCGTTTGATAGAGTTACAAACCCAAGGGTTTCTCCCACCGGCGTTCATGGCCCCGTCCGAGCTGGAATAGCCACTTATGACGGAGGAACAAGCTGAGGATCTCTAACCCATCTCCGGAGGAGCGTATATGCCTCATCCCACATCTGCTGAGGGGCGTCGGGTTCCCTATCCACCCGTTTCTTGGCGGGCTCCTGGAGTTCTACGGCCTCCAGTTACACAATCTTACCCCTGATTTCTACTACACAACCTTCTTCTTGTAGACGTTGTTGGGCCTGCAAGTGCACAGGTTTGTAGGACAGTACAAAATTTCCCTCAAGTGGATGACCTTAGATTTATCAATATGTAGGAGGCGTAGGATGAAGATGGTCTCTCTCAAACAACTCTGCAACCAAATAACAAAGAGTCTCTTGTGTCCCCAACACACCCAATACAATGGTAAATTGTATAGGTGCACTAGTTCGTCGAAGAGATGGTGATACAAGTGCAATATGGATGGTAGATAAAGGTATTTGTAATCTGAAATAATAAAAACAGCAATGTAACAAGTGGTAAAAGTGAGCGTAAACGGTATTGCAATGCTAGGAAACAAGGCCTAGGGTTCATACTTTCACTAGTGCAAGTTCTCTCAACAATGATAACATAGATAGATCATATAAAAATCCCTCAACATGCAACAAAGAGTCACTCCAAAGCCACTAATAGCGGAGAACAAACAAAGAGATTATGGTAGGGTACGAAACCACCTCAAAGTTATTCTTTCCAATCAATCTGTTGGGCTATTCCTATGAGTGTCACAAACAGCCCTAGAATTCGTACTAGAATAACACCTTAAGATACAAATCAACCAAAACCCTAATGTCACCTAGATACTGCAATTTCACCTCAAGTATCCGTGGGTATGATTATACGATATGCATCACACAATCTCAATTCATTTATTCAACCAACACATAGAACCTCAAAGAGTGCCCCAAAGTTTCTACCGGGGAATCACGACGAAAACGTGTGCCAACTTAGTGATGGTGACTAGAGAATTCTGTCAATCACTATCTTATCTGGAAGATTAACTCCCACTTGATTCAAGCGATTGAAGTACTCAGACAATCTGAGCACATGCTCAATAGTTGAGCGATTCTCCTCCATCTTTTAGCTATAGAACTTGTTGGAGACTTCATATCTCTCAACTCGGGTATTTGCTTGAAATATTAACTTCAATTTCTGGAACATCTTATATGGTCCATGACGTTCAAAACATCTTTGAAGTCCCGATTCTAAGCCATTAAGCATGGTGCACTAAACTATCAAGTAGTCATCATATTGAGCTAGCCAAACGTTCATAACGTCTGCATCTGCTCCTGCAATAGGTCTGTCACCTAGCGGTGCATTAAGGACATAATTCTTCTATGCAGCAATGAGGATAAACCTCAGATCACGGATCCAATCCGCATCATTGCTACTAACATCTTTCAACACAATTTTCTCTTGGAACATATCAAAATAAACATTTGAAAGCAACAATGCGAGCTATTGATCTACAACATAATTTGCAAAAATACTACCAGGACTAAGTTCATGATAAATTTAAGTTCAATTAATCATATTACTTAAGAACTCCCACTTAGACAGACATCTCTCTAGTCATCTAAGTGATCACGTGATCCAAATCAACTAAACCATAACCGATCATCACGTGAGATGGAGTAGTTTTCAATGGTGAACATCACTATGTTGATCATATCTACTATATGATTCACGCTCGACCTTTCGGTCTCCGTGTTCCGAGGCCATATCTGCATATGCTAGGCTCGTCAAGTTTAACCTGAGTATTCTGCATGTGCAAAACTGGCTTGCACCCGTTGTAGATGGACGTAGAGCTTATCACACCCGATCATCACGTGGTGTCAGGGCACTCTGAACTTTTAGCAACGGTGCATACTCAGGAGAACACTTCTTGATAATTTTAGTGAGAGATCATGTTATAATGCTACCGTCAATCAAAGCAAAATAAGATGCATAAAGGATAAACATCACATGCAATCAATATAAGTGATATGATATGGCCATCATCATCTTGTGCTTGTGATCTCCATTCCGAAGCACCGTCGTGATCACCATCGTCACCGGTAGCGACACCTTGATCTCCATCGTAGCATCGTTGTCGTCTCGCCAACTATTGCTTCTCGACTATCGCTACTGCTTAGTGATAAAGTAAAGCAATTACATGGCGTTGCATTTCATACAATAAGCGACAACCATATGGCTCCTGCCGATTGCCGATAACCGGTTACAAAACATGATCATCTCATACAATATAGCATCACGTCTTGACCATATCACATCACAACATGCCCTGCAAAAACAAGTTTGGCGTCCTCTACTTTGTTGTTGCAAATTTTACGTGGCTGCTACGGGCTGAGCAAGAACCGTTCTTACCTCGCATCAAAACCACAACGATAGTTTGTCAAGTTGGTGCTGTTTTAACCTTCGCAAGGACCGGGCGTAGCCACACTCAGTTCAACTAAAGTGAGAGAGAGACACACCGCCCGGTCACTGTAAGCAACGAGTGCTCGGCGGTGAAACCAGTCTCGCGTAAGCGTCTGCGTAATGTCGGTCAAGGCCGCTTCATCTCACAATACCGCTGAACCAAAGTATGACATGCTGGTAAGCAGTATGACTTATATCGCCCACAACTCATTTGTGTTCTACTCGTGCATATGACATCAACGCATAAAACCAGGCTCGGATACCACTGTTGGGGAACGTAGTAATTTCAAAAAAATTCCTACGCACACGCAAGATCATGGTGATGGCATAGCAACGAGAGGGGAGAGTGCATGTCCACATACCCTCGTAGACCGTAAGCGGAAGCATTATAACAAAGCGGTTGATGTAGTCGTACATCTTCACGATCCGACCGATCCAAGTACCGAACGTACGGCACCTCCGAGTTCAGCACACGTTCAGCTCGATGGCGATCCCGGACTCCGATCCAGCAAAGTGTCGGGATGAGTTCCGTCGGCGATGGCGTGGTGGCGATGATGATGCTCCACCGGCGCAGGGCTTCGCCTAAGCTCATGACGATATGACCGAGGTGGAATATGGTGGAGGGGGCACCGCACACGGCTAAGGAACGATCACGTAGATCAACTTGTGTGTCATGGGGTGCCCCCTGCCCCGTATATAAAGGAGCAAGGAGGAGGTGGCCGGCCTGGAGGGGCGCACCAAGGGGGAGTCCTACTCTCACGGGAGTAGGACTCCTCCTTTCCTAGTAGGAGTAGGAGAGAAGGAAGGGAAAGGAGAAGGGAAGGAAGGAGGGCAGCCCTCCCCTAGTCAATTCGGACTAGGCCTTGGGGCGCGCGGCCTGCCCTAGGCAGCCCTCTCTCTTTCCCGTATGGCCCAATAAGGCCCAATACTTCTCCGGCGAATTCCCGTAACTCTCCGTACTCAAAAATACCGAATCACTCGGAACCTTTCCAAGTCCGAATATAGTCGTCCAATATATCGATCTTTATGTCTCGACCATTTCGAGACTCCTCGTCATGTCCCCGATCTCATCCGGGACTCAACTCCTTCGGTACATCAAAACTCATAAACTCATAATATAAGCATCGCCATCAAACCTTAAGCGTGCGGACCCTACGTGTTCGAGAACTATGTAGACATGACCTAGAACTGTTTCCGGTCAATAACCAATAGTGGAACCTGGATGTTCATATTGGCTCCTACATATTCTCTGAAGATCTTTATCGGTCAAACCGCATAACAACATACGTTGTTCCTTTGTCATCGGTATGTTACTTGCCTGAGATTCGATCATCATTATCAATACCTAGTTCAATCTAGTTACGCAAGTCTCTTTACTCGTTCCGTAATACATCATTTCATAACTAACTCATTAGTTACAATGCTTGCAAGGCTTAGGTGATGAGTATTACCGAGAAGGCCGCAGAGATACCTCTCCGACAATCGGAGTGACAAAACCTAATCTCGAATTATGCCAACTCAACATATACTTTTGGAGACACCTGTAGAGTACCTTTATAATCACCCAATTACGTTGTGACGTTTGGTAGCACACAAAGTGTTCCTCCGGTAAACGGGAGCTGCATAATCTCATAGTTGCAGGAACTTTGTATAAGTCATGAAGAAAGCAATAGCAACATACTAAACGATCAAGTGCTAAGCTAACGGAATGGGTCATGTCAATCAGATCATTCAACTAATGATGTGATCCCGTTAATCAAATAACAACTCTTTTGTCTATGGTTAGGAAACATAACCATCTTTGATTAACAAGCTAGTCAAGTAGAGGCATACTAGTGACACTCTGTTTGTCTATATATTCACACATGTATTATGTTTCCTGTTAATACAATTCTAGCATGAATAATAAACATTTATCATGATATAAGGAAATAAATAATAACTTTATTATTGCCTCTAGTGCATATTTCCTTCAATGAATGCTCAACAAAAAAAACTAGTGGGTGTGCATCCAACTTGCTTGCTCATGAAGACCTAGGGCGTTTGAGGAAGCCCGTCGTAGGAATATACAAGCCAAGTTCTATAATGAAAAATTCCCACTAGTATAAAAAGACAACTTATGGGACTCACTATATGAAAAACATGGTGCTACTTAGAAGCACAATATATGAGACTTACTACATGAAGAACAAGGTGCTACTTTGAAGCACAAGTGTGGTAAGAGGATAGTAACATTGCCCTTTTTTTGGGCCTCTCTCTTTTTTTCTTTCTTTTTTTTTTGATTGGGCAATGCTCTAATAATTATGATCATCACACTTCTATTGATTACAACATAAGGATTACAACTCGAAACTAGAACAAGATATGACTCTATATGAATGCCTCGGCGGTGTATCGGGGTATGCAATGAATCAAGAGTGACATGTATGAAAGAATTATGAACGGTGGCTTTGCCACGAATACTATGTCAACTACATGATCATGCTAAGCAATATGACAATGATGAACGTGTCATGAAGAATGGTATGGTGGAAAGTTGCATGGCAATATATCTCGGAATGGCTATGGAAATGCCATAATAGATAGGTATGGTGGCTGTTTTGAGGAAGATATAAGGAGGTTTATGTGTGATAGAGCGTATCGTATCATGGGGTTTGGATGCACCTGCGAAGTTAGCACCAACTCTCAAGGTGAGAAAGGGCAATGCACGGTACCGAAGAGGCTAGCAAAGGCGGAAAGGTAAAAGTGCGTATAATCCATGGACTCACTAGTCAAAAGAACTCATATACTGATTGCAAAAATTTAGAAGTCATAAAAAATCAAGCACTACACGCATGCTCCTAGGGGGATAGATTGGTAGGGAAAGACCATCGCTCGTCCCCAACCGCCACTCATAAGGATGCACAAGCCAGGTACACTTCATGTTTCAAATTTGTTACACAACTTTAACCATACGTGCATGCTAAGGGACTTGCTAACTTCAACACAAGCATTCTTTAAATTCATAATCACCCAACTATCATGACTTTAATATCACTACCTCCATATCTCAAAACAATTATCAAGCATCAAACTTTTCTTAGTATTCAATGCACTCAAAAGAAAGTTACACATATCTTGAATACCAAGTATATTAATTTTAAGAAAATTACCATGCTATTAACGACTCTCAAAATAATATAAGTGAAGCATGATAATTCATATAATTTCTACAAAATAAATCCACCACCGTGCTCTAAAAGATATAAGTGAAGTACTAGAGCAAATGACAAACTACTCCGAAAGATATAAGTGAAGATCAATGAGTAGTCGAATAATTATGTAACTATGTGAAGACTCTCCCATTTAATAATTTCAGATATTGGTATTTTGTTCAAACAGCAAGCAAATCTAAATAAAACTACATGACGCTCCAAGCAAAACACATATCATGTGGTGAATAAAAATATAGCTCCAAGTAAAGTTACCGATGGAAGTAGACGAAAGAGGGGATGCCTTCCGGGGCATCCCCAAGCTTAGAAGCTTGGTTATCCTTGAATATTACCTTAGGGTGCCTTGGTCATCCCCAAGCTTAGGCTCTTGCCACTCCTTATTCCATAGTCCATCGAATCTTTACCCAAAACTTGAAAACTTCACAACACAAAACTTAACAGAAAACTCGCGAGCTCCGTTAGCGAAAGAAAAAAAACACCACTTCATGGTACTGTAATGAACTCATTATTTATTTATATTGGTGTTAAACCTACTGTATTCCAACTTCTCTATGATTTATAAACTATTTTACTAGCCATAGATTCATCAAAATAAGCAAACAACACATGAAAAAACAGAATCTGTCAAAAACAGAACAGTCTGTAGTAATCTGTAACTAATGCAAACTTATGTAACTCCAAAAATTCTAAAATAAATTTGAGGACGTGAGTAATTTGTCTAGTAATCATCTGAAAAAAGAATCAACTAAATAGCACTCTCCAGTAAAAAGTTATAGCTAATCTTGTGAGCGCTAAAGTTTCTGTTTTTTACAGCATGATCATAAAGACTTCCCCCAAGTCTTCCCAAAGGTTCTACTTGGCAGAAACACTAATTAAGACACAAAAACACATATAAACAGAGGATATATGGATTATTTATTCTTAAACAGAACCAAAAAGCAAGAAACTAAAATAAAATTGGGTTGTCTCCCAACAAGCGCTAACGTTTAACGCCCCTAGCTAGGCATGATGGTTTCAATGATGCTCACAATAAAGATAAGAATTGAAACATAAAGAGAGCATCATGAAGAATATGACTAGCACATTTAAGTCTAACCCACTTCCTATGCATAGGGATTTTGTGAGCAAACAACTTATGGGAACAAGAATCAACTTGCATAGGAAGGCAAAACAAGCATAACTTCAAAACTTCAAGCACATAGAGGGGAAACTTGATATTATTTCAATTCCTACAAGCATATATGCCTCCCTCACATTAGTTTTCAGTAGCATCATGAATAAACTCAACAATATAATCAGCACCAAAATCATTCTTTACATGATCTACTAGCATAGAAATTTTATTACTCTTGACATAAGCAAAATTCTTCTCATTCAGAATAGTGGGAGTATCATAAGAGACTTGAATACTATAAATTGTTTCCACATTAAAAGAGTAATGTTCAGAGGAAGGGTACTCATAATCATGAAAACTTTTATAAATATAATCATCACTACTCTTTATAGCATAAGTTTTATCACAATAATCATCATAAGTAGTAACTTCGTTCCCATCATAATCGATTGATACCTCTCCCAAGATAGTGGAATCACTAAATAAAGTTGACACTCTTCCAAATCCACTTTCGTATTCATCACAATAAAATTCAACATCCTCCAAAATAGTGGGTTCACTACTTCCTAATGTTGACACTTTTCCAAACCCACTTTCATAAATATAATCATCTGTAGCAACCGAACCCGAATGGATCAAGTCTCTGTGCTGAGTGTCATCCCTGGATCAGTAATGCTGACACCACACATTACTTCGAAGGATTTATAGCAGAGTAGCAATCACACACTTAATACAATGTTGTCCACAAGGAACTTATTACAATAATATGGCTTAAGGCCATCTAATAATAACAGCGAAGGCTTGGAAGATAAGTGAGTCCATCAACTCCAGCGGCATCATCGAGTATAGAACCACGACCTAACACCTTACTAAATCAATTCGAAAAGTCTCGCAACATAAAAGTTGCAGCCAAAACGGGTCAAGACATGGAATATGCCGGCAATGTAACACATAGAGAGTAATGAAGGAATAAGCCTATACTACATGCATATATGGCTGGTGGTAAAGCTCTACGGTTACATTTTTTGCATAAAGCTAGTTTTCCCCTACAACAAAGAAATAATTTTATTTAACTATCATGGTGGTTGTTAAACATTGAGAATGGTTGACAGCATCCTCAATCCCAATTAAAAAGTACTCATCAAAACCCAATAACATTTAATTAGAGTAACATGTTGAGATTCACATGATATTCAAGTACTAGATACTCAAGACGTCCATAACTGGGGACACGGCTAATCATGATTAGTTTATACACTCTGCAGAGGTTTGCGCACTTTTCCCCACAAGACTCGATCGCCTCCGCTTGGTTCTTGCACTACATGGTGTTTGAGAAACGGATGACCGAGACACAGTCTTTTAGAAGAACTAGCACCTTACATGTGGGTAGACCGTACCAACCTACATCCCCTACATCAGCTAGCCTACCCGTAAGAGTTCGCACAACTTACTCAACTATGCCAGAGCCCATATTGGCTTGTGGCTGCACAAGGAAGTTTCTAGTTTGAAAAATCTTATGATCCCTTAGAGCACGGTGGCGGTCCAAGAAATACAGCAAGTCTGATAGAAACCAGGTGCCTCAATCCACCCAGATGTGTGTTTAGGTTGCCACCTTAGATAAACCATTAATTAACAATCTCACATCTGTCATGGATATTCACTCACCCAATCCACGTCTACTAGCATAGCATGGCATAATAAGCAAACGTAGAAGTAACTCCCAAGGATTCATAAGTAAAACAGGTAATGGGGACTACCTCAATCTACTTCCCATCCCACAATTTAAGTTGATCCTAAACATGCAAGTGTTTGAGGAATAGAGCTAATGCATAAAACTGGGTAGTAGAAAAGGTATGATCAAGTGTTACTTGCCTTGCTGATGATCCGCGAGACCTAGGGATTCGAAGTAACAAGCGGCGCACTCCGGGTGATCTAACGCAGACAAACAACAAGCATACAATAAGTACTCATCAAATGCACAGGGAAATCTCGAATAAAAGATCTAACCAGAAAGTTCAACTTAAGAACCCTGGTTGCAAAAGAATCGAATCAAATAAAGCCTCGAAAGTCGAAAGTCGAGAGAGAACGAATCGGTTTTAGAAATTTAAAACTTGGTCAAATTCTACAGTAGCAAAACTTTGTTTTAGTAGGTTAGTCAGAACGTCGGTTTCGAAACGAAACTCCAGGCGCTTGAATCACCTGATTCCGATAAACGAGCGAGAAAATAAACTGATTTGAAAATTGAATCGGAAATCGAATTCGGAAAAATAACGGATTAAATCCGATTAAAAGAAAACGACGAACGGTTAACCGAACGGACGTTCGTTAACAGAAACTAACCAACGAACACATTCATTAATACGAACGGGTCGGTGAAAGTTCACTAATTAATAAAACCGAAAAAAAATAAACCAATCTAGGTTTTTTTAAAAGAACCGAACAACGAAAGTAAAACCGGAACGGTTTTTGGAACAAAACCGGACCGGGGTGGCGCGGCGCGGTGGCTACCTCCGCGAGTCGCCGTCAGGCTTGGCTCCGGCGGGTCGGGCGACGGGCGGCGGTGGCGGCGGCGGCGGCGGCGGCGCGGCGTCTTCGAGGGCGGTGGCGGCTCGGGTTGGGGCGCGGCGCTGGGTGAGGAGGAGAGGGGGCTGGGGTTATAAAGGGGAGGGGGATGCCTTGGGAAGGGGCACGGCGGCGGGGCGTGGCCGAGCCGGACTCGGCGGCGGGCGGCGGCGGGACTCCTCCCGTCTTGGAGCGCCTTGGGGAGGGGGAGTTGGGCAAGGCGGTGGGCTGGGCCCTTGGCCCGAGCGCGGCGCGCTTTTCTAAAACAAAACGAAACGAATTAATAATAAAACCAAACAAACTCCAAATTAAATAAAATTAATTTTCCCCGACTCCTAAAAATGAGTCGAACAAAATGAACTTTAAAACGGGGCAAAATGCATATTTTTAAAATACTCATTTTTTCCCCTAAAGCAAATAAACTTTCAAAAAATTTGATTTATTTATTAAATCTTCATTTTTCCTAAATGTTGGGAAAGTCATATTATTCCCTCTCTTATTTTTTTTTTGTAGGAAAAACCTATGAAGATAATTAAATAAATCCAATGATCCTATATTTTCAAAATTTGAGAAATCTCAAATATGAAAATAATGAAATCTCCAACTCTCTCCGAGGGTCCTTGAGTTGCGTGAAATTTTCTAGGATCGGAAAATGCGAGAAAATATGATATGCATGATGACTTAATATATAACATTCCAAATTGAAAATTTGGGATGCTACAAACCTACCCCCCTTAAGATGAATCTCGCCCTCGAGATTCGGGTTGGCTAGAAAATAGGTGAGGGTGGTCCTTGAGCAAATCTTCGTCTCTTTCCCAGGTGGCTTCATCTTCAGTGTGGTGGCTCCACTGAACCTTGCAAAACTTGATAACCTTGCTGCGAGTAACTCTGCTGGCATAATCGAGAATCTTGACTGGTTTCTCCTCATATGTTAAATCATCCTTCAACTGAATTGCTTCCAGTGGCACTGTATCACTTAGCGGTATTTCAGCTATCTCGGCGTGACATTTCTTCAGCTGAGAAACATGGAATACATCATGAACTCCTGACAGTCCTTTTGGCAATTCCAGCTTATAAGCAACTTCTCCCATGCGTTGCAAAATCTTATATGGTCCAACGAAACGTGGTGCTAATTTTCCTTTAACTCCAAAACGCTTAACTCCTCGAAGCGGGGATACTCTAAGATATACTCTGTCTCCAACTTCATATTCAGTCGCATTGAGTTTTGAATCCGCATAGCTCTTCTGTCTGGACTGTGCTATCTTGAGCCTATCTCGAATCAACTTAACCTTCTGCTCAGACTCCTTAATCAAATCTGGTCCAAACAATTGACGATCTCTAGTTTCGTCCCATGATAACGGTGTCCTGCATCTCCTTCCATACAGAGCCTCGAAAGGTGCCATCTTCAAGCTGGTTTGGTAACTGGTGTTATAAGAGAATTCTGCATACGGCAAATTATCATCCCAACTGGATCCATAATCTAGTGCACAAGCTCTCAGCATATCCTCCAAAATCTGATTGACTCTCTCAGTCTATCCATCGGTCTGTGGGTGGAAAGCTGTCTCAATTCCATCTGTTCCCAATGTTTCGTGCAACCGGTTCCAAAACTTGAGGTAAATTGGGTTCCTCTATCCGATCGATACTCCTCGGAACTCCGTGTAAACACACAATTCTGGTCATGTATATCTTTGCCAACTTAGCACTGCTATAGGTAGTCTTGACTGGAATGAAATGGGCTACCTTCGTCAAGCGGTCGACTATAACCCAAATCGAGTCATATCCTGAACGAGTGTTTGGCAAACCTGTGATGAAATCCATGCCTAGTTTATCCCACTTCCATTCGGGTATCGGCAATGGTTGTAACAATCCTGCTGGCTTCTGATGTTCTGCCTTTACTCTCTGACATACATCGCAAACTGCTACATACTCCGCAATATCCTTCTTCATTCCGGTCCACCAGAAAGTATTCTTCAAATCCAAATACATCTTGGTATTTCCTGGGTGAATCGAATAGGGTGAATCATGTGCTTCTTGCAAAATCAACTTCCTGATCTCCGGGTTATTTGGCACATAAACACGGTCCTCAAACCATAGGGTATCGTGCTCATCCTCACGAAATCCTTTAGCTTTTCCTTCGCTTATTTTCTCCTTTATAGAGGCAACTTCCTTATCGCCTTTTGGGCTTCTCGATTTTGTCCATCGTGTAGACTGAATCTCCAATGCTGCTACATAGCCTCTCGGAACTATTTCCAAACATAGCTCTCGAAGGTCCTCGGCTAACTCATTGGGTATTCCTCCCATCATTAGGGTATTGACGTGGCTCTTACGACTCAATGCGTCTGCTACAACGTTAGCCTTTCCGGGGTGATAATGCAATCTCATATCATAATCCTTGATAAGCTCTAACCATCTCCTCTGTCTGAGATTTAATTCCTTCTGTGTGAAGATGTATTTCAAACTCTTGTGATCCGTGTACACTTCACAATGATTTCCTATGAGAAAATGTCTCCAGGTCTTCAAAGCATGCACAACGGCTGCTAACTCCAAATCATGTGTGGCATAATTCAACTCATGAGGCTTAAGTTGTCGTGAAGCATACGAAACAACTCTTCCTTCCTGCATAAGCACTGCTCCAAGTCCTCGACGTGAAGCGTCGCAATACACCTCATAATCCTTGGTTTGATCCGGCAATATTAAAACTGGTGAGGTAACCAATCTTTTCTTCAGCTCCTGAAAACTTGCCTCGCAGTCCTCAGTCCATATGAATTTGTTATCCTTCTTCAACAATTCTGTCATAGGCTTTGCAATCCTTGAGAAATTCTCAATGAATCTTCGGTAGTATCCTGCGAGTCCAAGGAAACTCCGAATCTCTCCAACTGTCCTTGGTGCTTCCCATTTGGTTACGGTCTCAACCTTTGTGGGGTCAACTGCTATTCCTTCTCCGGATATAACATGTCCAAGAAATCCAACTTCCTTTAGCCAAAACTCACATTTGCTGAACTTGGCATATAACTGGTGTTCCCTCAGTTTCTCCAAAACCAATCGCAAATGTTCCTCGTGTTCCTCTTCATCCTTCGAGAAAATCAAAATGTCATCAATGAACACCACGATTTAACTTATCCAAAAACTCCATAAACACTTTGTTCATCAGGTTCATGAAATAGGCTGGTGCGTTAGTCAGTCCAAATGACATAACGGTATACTCATACAGTCCATATCTCGTGGTAAACGCTGTCTTGGGTATATCCTGCTCCCGAATCTTCAATCGATGGTACCACGATCAGAATCGATCTTGGAAAACACTTTAGCTCCTTGCAAACGATCAAACAAATCATTTATCATTGGTAGTGGGTACTTATTCTTGATTGTTACTTCATTCAATCCACGATAATCAACAACCATTCTTAACGATCCATCCTTCTTCTCCACTAACAGTACGGGTGATCCCCAGGGTGAAGAACTTGGGCGAATAAAACCTTTATCCAATAGTTCCTTAATCTGTTTCTTGATTTCCGCCAAATCCTGTGCGGGCATCCTGTATGGTCGCTTCGATATCGGGCCTGTTCCTGGTAACAGCTCAATCAAAAACTCAATGTCTCTATCCGGTGGCATTCCTGGCAACTCTACCGCAAATACATCAGGATAATCCTTCACCACTGGTACTTCTTCCTGCACCACTCCTGATAAGCAATTTACTTGCATTCTCCTCGGCTCGTGTCGTGATACGTACTTGATCCTTCTTCCTTCTGGTGTGGTGAGCAAAATCTACTTTGTGGTGCAATCTATGTTCCCTCCATACTTTGATAACCAATCCATGCCTAATATCACATCCAATCCTTGGGATTCCAGAACTATTAGGTCTGAGGGGAAAACATAGTGTCCAATCCTTAATGGCAGTCGATCACACCATTTACTAGCCATGTATTCTGCTCTGGGTGAGGTTACTAGCATGGGCGACCTAAGGGCTTGGGTCGGTAATTTGTACTTATCCACAAATCCCTTTGATATGTATGAATGCGATGCACCAGTATCGAAAAGAACAACTGCAGTAAATGACTTAACCAAAAACTTACCGATTACTGCATCGGGCTGATCTTCAACCTCCTCCACATCAATGTGGTTCACCTGTCCCTGTTGAAAGGGTTGGGCTTCTTTCCAGAGCTTCCATTGCCATTTCCATTCGGCCTTCGGGCAGTCATTTGCATAATGCCCATCTTGCGGCACTTAAAGCAAGTGATGTGACTCAGTCTACCTTGGATGGTGTTGACGGGTTGGTGCGGTTCTGTCCATTGCTTCCTCCATTCCCGTTCCCATTCTTAGTGCCATTATGGTTATGCGAATTACCTCCTCCATGGGTATGCTGAAATTGAATTCCTGATTTAGGGGTATAACGAGGCTTCTGCTGAGCTCCAGAGTTATACTTTCCCTGTCCATACTTCCGCTTGCGGTTCTCAATTTGCTGCTGCTTTCCTTCAATCATGAGGGCTCGGTCTACCAACTCCTGGTAGTTGTTGAAACTTGCTACCATCAACGGCATGCTGAACTCATCGCTCAGTCCTTCCGAAACTTCTCCCGCTTAGCATGCATCCGTAGCAACGCTATCCGGGGCATAACGTGCTAACTTACTAAAATCATCCACATATCGCCAACAGTCCTTCCTCCTTGGTGTAAGTTGCGAAAACTCATGCTTCTTCATGGCCATGGCTCCTGCTGAAACATGGGCAAGTCTGAAAAGCTTGCTGAAACTGATCCCATGTGACAAAGTTCACGGGTAAGTGGCTGTAAAATTCTCCCACCATGCTGCTGCGGGTCCTTCAAGCTGGTGTGCATAAACTTCACTCTTTCTCCATCTGTGCATCCCGCAGTGGTCAACTCCTTCCTATCTTGCGGAGCCAATCATCTACTACAATCGGCTCGGTGCTATCGAATACACCGCGGATTCAGCCTAAGGAAACGAGTCAAGTGATCCGGTGGGTGGTGGTGGTGGGTTGTTGTTGTTGTTGTTGTTGTTGTTGCCTGTTTCGCACCAATGTTTGAATCAAGGTGTTCGCTGCTGAATCAATTGGGTGATCTCTGGCGGAAAACAAACCCGTGTCGCGTCTCGGAGGCATCGATGGGTTTAGAAAAGACGAGAAATTAAGAATAGAATGAGGTCTAAGGGGAATCACTACCCAAATGCACATGAGCAAATGCACACAAAATCACTTCATTTAATCAAACAAAGGGCTTACAACGATCTAACTATCGCAAGAGTGCGTGTACTATAATGTTTACATGGAGGGAATACTACTAATATGTGGGGGAGTTCTACTAATTTGAACCGGTGGAGGACTCCATGATGTCTGCTCCAGCTTCGTCTTCAAAGTCAGGTTCACTTGGATCCGAATCGGTGTCGTCGACGATGATGTAGTTGCTTGGACAGCCGTCGTACTTGTCTTCATTCTTGAGCGCCAGCTTCTTCTTGAGTTCTTCAATCTCATACTTAAGATCGTTATTGTGTCTTGCTAGAGCTACGATCTCGTCCATGTAGTCCTTGCGTGTAGTCTTTAATTCCTTTTCAAGTTCGATGATCCTTCCCTTTGCATTCTGCAACTCTAACATATCATTGCACATCTGGTTCTCCTGGCGTCGAATGTGCTGGTTTAACTCCTGGATGAAAGCTGCAATGGATCTATCCTTCTTGGTGCTGACTATGTCCCATTGTTCATCTCGGTGTCCGCAAATCTGGTAGATAGTGTCCTTGAGGTCTTCTTGATAAACTTCTCCAATGCGTCCCATGGTGATATGAGCTGCCATGCTCTTTCCCTGACTCCAAGTTGGTGCACTGAAAACACTATCTATAGGCTTGGTGATTGGGGCGAATGTCCTCCCTAGAACGTGGGCTTGAATCTTCCAGCGCTCCTCTTCAGGCAGAGTGGCGTTGAAAGTTCCGGTGAAGCTTGGTAATCCAATGTTCAGGTACTTGGTGACTTCCTTCAAGTGAAATCCAAAAGGTGTGCCTTCATCTGGTTGGGCGTACTTGATCTTCGCGTCCGTCATCCTAAAGAGTAGAAAAGATGAGGAGTTAGAAAATGGGAAGAGAGTAGTGATCTATGGCTTTAACTTAGTGGTCGTGTCCTACGGTCAGCAGTGTGCTCGATACCATCTCAGAGCGACCGGACCCGAATGGATCAAGTCTCGTGCTCGGTGTCATCCTTGGATCAGAATGCCGACACCACACAAGATTTGAAGGATTTATAGCAGAGTAGCAATCACACACTTAATACAACGTTGTCCACAAGGGAACTTATTACAATAATATGGCTTAAGGCCATCTAATAATAACAGCGGAAGGCTTGGAAGATAAGTGAGTCCATCAACTCCAGCGCATCACCGAGTATAGAACCACGACCTAACACCTTACTGTCGTTCGAAAAGTCTCGCAACATAAAAGTTGCAGCCCAAAACGGTCAAGACATGGAATATGCTGGCAATGTAACACATACAGAGTAATGAAGGAATAAGCCTATACTACATGCATATATGGCTGGTGGTAAAGCTCTACGGTTACATTTTTGCATAAAGCTAGTTTTTCCCTACAACAAAGAAATAATTTTATTTAACTATCATGGTGGTTGTTAAACATTGAGAATAGTTGACAGCATCCTCAATCCCAATTAAAAAGTACTCATCAAAACCCAATAACATTTAATTAGAGTAACATGTTGAGATTCACATGATATTCAAGTACTAGATACTCAAGACGTCCATAACCGGGGACACGACTAATCATGATTAGTTTATACACTCTGCAGAGGTTTGCGCACTTTTCCCCACAAGACTCGATCGCCTCCGCTTGGTTCTCGCACTACATGGTGTTTGAGAAACGGATGACCGAGACACAGTCTTTTAGAAGCACTAGCACCTTACATGTGGGTAGACCGTACCAACCTACATCCCCTACATCAGCTGGCCTACCCGTAAGAGTTTGCACAACTTACTCAACTATGCCAGAGCCCATATTGGCTTGTGGCTGCACACGGAAGTTTCTAGTTTGAAAAATCTTATGATCCCTTAGAGCCTGGGTGGCGGTCCGAAGAAATACAGGCAAGTCCTGATAGAAACCAGGTGCCTCAATCCACCCAGATGTGTGTTTAGGTTGCCACCTTAGATAAACCATTAATTAACAATCTCACATCTGTCATGGATATTCACTCACCCAATCCACGTCTACTAGCATAGCATGGCATAATAAGCAAACGTACAAGTAACTCCCAAGGTTTCATAAGTAAAACAGGTAATGGGTACTACCTCAATCTACTTCCCATCCCACAATTTAAGTTGATCCTAAACATGCAAGTGTTTGAGGAATAGAGCTAATGCATAAAACTGGGTAGTAGAAAAGGTATGATCAAGTGTTACTTGCCTTGCTGATGATCCGCGAGACCTAGGGATTCGAAGTAACAAGCGGCACACTCCGGGTGATCTATCGCAGACAAACAACAAGCATACAATAAGTACTCATGTAATGCACAGGGAAATCTCGAATAAAAGATCTAACCAGAAAGTTCAACTTAAGAACCCTGGTTGCAAAAGAATCGAATCAAATAAAGCCTCGAAAGTCGAAAGTCGAGAGAGAACGACTCGGTTTTAGCAATTTAAAACTTGGTCAAATTCTACAGTAGCAAAACTTTGTTTTAGTAGGTTAGTCGGAACGGTGGTTTCGAAACGAAACTCCAGGCGCTTGAATCACCTGATTCCGATAAACGAGCGAGAAAATAAACTGATTTGAAAATTGAATCGGAAATCGAATTCGGAAAAATAACGGATTAAATCCGATTAAAAGAAAACGACGAACGGTTAACCGAATGGACGTTCGTTAACAGAAACTAACCGACGAACACGTTCATTAAAACGAATGGGTCGGTGAACGTTCACTAATTAATAAAACCGAAAAAATAAACCAATCTAGGTTTTTTTTTAAAAACCGAACAACGAAAGAAAAACCGGAACGGTTTTTGGAACAAAACCGGACCGGCGTGGCGCGGCGCGGTGGCTACCTCCGGCGAGTCGCCGGCGGGGCTTGCTCCGGCGGGGTCGGGCGACGGCGCGGTGGCGGGCGGCGTCCTTGAGCGGCGGCGGTGGCTCGGGTTGGGGGGGCGGCGCGCTGGGTGAGGAGGAGAGGGGGGGGGGGGTTATAAAGGGGGGGTGCCTTGGGGAAGGGGGCGGCGGCGGCGGGCGCGGCCGAGCCGGACTCGGCGGGCGGCGGCGGACTCCTCCCGTCAAGGGAGCGCGAGGGGGAGGGGAGTTGGGCAGCAGGTGGGGCTGGGCCCTTGGCCCAGGCGGGGGCGGCGCGTTTATTTTTTTTTTAAACAAAACGAAACGAATTAAAAATAAAACCAAACAAACTCCAAATTAAATAAAATTAATTTTCCCCGACTCCTAAAAATGAGTCGAACAAAATGAACTTTAAAACGGGGCAAAATGCATATTTTTAAAATACTCATTTTTTCCCTAAAGCAAATAAACTTTCAAAAATTTGATTTATTTATTAAATCTTCATTTTTTCCTAGATGTTGGGAAAGTCGTATTATTCCCTCTCTTATTTTTTTTTGTAGGAAAAACTTATGAAGATAATTAAATAAATCCAATGATCCTATATTTTCAAAATTTGAGAAATCTCAAATATGAAAATAATGAAATCTCCAACTCTCTCCGAGGGTCCTTGAGTTGCGTGAAATTTTCTAGGATCGGAAAATGCGAGAAAATATGATATGCATGATGACTTAATATATAACATTCCAAATTGAAAATTTGGGATGTTACATCATCATAGGTAGAAGGCATCCTATCATCATAACTACTTTGCATATCAAAACTTGAGAGGCTAAAAATATCATCATTATTAAACATAGCATCCCCAAGCTTGGGACAAACATTAATTGCAGCAAATATATTCTCAAATATGTCATCCTCATCAAACATAGCTTCCCCAAGCTTGGGCCTTTTCATATCATAAGCATAATCACTGTCATCATTAATAGTATAAATAGCACCAATAGTATAGCAAACATTATTATCATATTCTTCCAAGAAAGTGCCAAAAAGATTTTCAAGATCATAAGGAGTATCATTATCTTCCCAATCATAATCATCACAACAAGCAATAGGCATAACGAGATCATCATCAAGTGTATCATCTTCATTTTCATGAGGCACGACAATAATAGGAGCAACTTTATTTAGGAGAGATACCTTTTTACCTCTCTTACATTTTCTTTTCTTCTTCTTCACCACATCATGTGTGGGTTCAATCTTCTTTTTGGAGCTCCTTATTAATGAGATTGGTTGAATAGAAGGCTCCTCCTCGTTACCTGATTCATCATAAGAAATAATAGGAGGATATTGGGAAGTCTCTTCCCTTTCATTAGCATTCTCTTCATCTTCTATTTGTTTTCTTTTCCTTATGTAATTGGCAATATAAGGATTTTCAATACAATTCACCGAACAATACATATAAATTTTCTCTAGATCAAAATGAAGAACTTTATCAAGGGCAAATTTTGGAATATCCTTAGTTATACGTTTAATTTCTTCATAACCCAAGAGCAAACTAAGTTCATTATAATGTGCAAGGGAAATCAAGTCATCACAATTTATGGACACGATACGATCATGAAACAATTTGCATTGGGTACTAAAATGATCACGTTCATTGCAAAGTTCACAAGTAGGTCTAAGAAAAGATAAATTTTCAGCACATTCATCTAGCTCTTGTTGCAACAATTTGGTTTCTAAGTACTTATGCATCTTGCAATATCTATCTTCCCTGTTTGGTGTGTACTTACAAACCCAATGTACTCCACAAAAATTGACATGTTTATAGGAGGAATTTTCATCATAACTAGAGCAATCATCATTAGTACTATGGATATTCAAGGAGTTCGTACTAACAACATTGCAATCATGCTCACCATTCAAATATTTAGTGCCAAACAATTTAGAGCGTTCTTCTTCTAGTACTTTGGCACAATTTTCCTTTCCATCATACTCACGAAAGATATTAAAAAGATGAAGCGTGTGAGACAATCTCAATTCCATTTTTTTGTACTTTTCTTTTATAAACTAGACTAGTGCTAAAACAAGAAACAAAAAGATTCGATTGCAAGATCTAAAGATATACCTTCAAGCACTAACCTCCCGGCAATGGCGCCAGAAAAGAGCTCGATGTCTACTACACAACCTTCTTCTTGTAGACATTGTTGGGCCTGCAAGTCCACAGGTTTGTAGGACAGTAGCAAATTTCCCTCAAGTGGATGTCCTAAGGTTTATCAATCCGTAGGAGGCGTAGGATGAAGATGGTGTCTCTCAAACAACCCTGCAACCAAATAACAAAGAGTCTCTTGTGTCCCCAACACACCCAATACAATGGTAAATTGTATAGGTGCACTAGTTCGGCGAAGAGATGCTGATACAAGTGCAATATGGATGGTAGATAAAGGTATTTGCAATCTGAAATAATAAAAACAGCAAGGTAACAAGTGGTAAAAGTGAGTGTAAACGGTATTGCAATGCTAGGAAACAAGGCCTAGGGTTCATACTTTCACTAGTGCAAGTTCTCTCAACAATAATAACATAGATAGATCATATAACAATCCCTCAATATGCAACAAAGAGTCACTCCAAAGCCACTAATAGCGGAGAACAAATGAAGAGATTATGGTAGGGTACGAAGCCACCTCAAAGTTATTCTTTCCAATCAATCCGTTGGGCTATTCCTATAAGTGTCACAAACAGCCCTAGAGTTCGTACTAGAATAACACCATAAGATACAAATCAACCAAAACCCTAATGTCACCTAGATACTCCAATGTCACCTCAAGTATCCGTGGGTATGATTATACGATATGCATCACACAATCTCAATTCATGTATTCAACCAACACATAGAACCGCAAAGAATGCCCCAAAGTTTCTACCGGAGAATCACGACGAAAACGTGTGCCAACCCCTATCCATAGGTTCATGGGCGGAACCCGCAAGTTGGTCACCAAAACATACATCAAGTGGCACGTGATATCCCATTGTCCCCACAGATACGCACGGCAAGACATACATCAAGTGTTCTAAATCTTTAAAGACTCAATCCGATAAGATTACTTCAAGGGGAAAACTCAATCCATTACAAGAGAGTAGAGGGGGAGAAGAATCATAAGATCCAACTATAATAGTAAAGCTCGTGATACATCAAGATCGTGCCAAATCAAGAACACGAGAGAGAGAGAGATCAAACACACAGCTACTGGTACATACCCTCAGCCCCGAGGGTGAACTACTCCCTCCTCGTCATGGAGAGCGCCGGGATGATGAAGATGGCCACCGTGAGGGTTCCCCCCTCAGGCAGGTGCCGGAACAGGTCCCGATTGGTTTTGGTGGCTACAGAGGCTTGCGGCGGCGGAACTCCCGATCTATCTTCTATTCTGGAAGTTTTACGATACGTAGGTATATATGGGTGCAAGGGGTACGTCGGTGGAGCGAAGGGGGGGCCACGAGGCAGGGGGGCGCGCCCCCACCCTCGTGAGCACCTCCCTTCTTCCCTGACGTGCACTCCAAGTCCATCGGGCGGCTTTCCTTCCAAAAATAACTTCTCGAGTTGATTTCTTTCCGTTTTGACTCCGTCTGATATTCCTTTTCCTCGAAACCCTGAAATAGGCATAAAACAACAAATCTGGGCTGGGCCTCTGGTTAATAGGTTAGTCCCAAAAGTAATATAAAAGTGGAAAATAAAGCCCAATATTGCCCAAAACAGTAGATAATATAGCATGGAGCAATCAAAAATTATAGATACGTTGGAGACGTATCAACCCCTACCTCTACTCTGCACATAGCGGGGTATGTTGCCCTTTGCGAGCTGTTTTTAGGCTGCGAACCACACTTCGGATTATGGAGGAAGCTGTTCTGCCTCGTCCCCCGCACCCAGGGGGAGTCCCTATGTCAAGTGGGCGGGGCTGAAGTATGGTGCATTGCCGAGACCGGATACTTGTCCGGCACTCCTGAGAAGGCACCAGAAAACTGGCCTTCAGAGTGGTTCTATATAGACGACGTTCCCCTTCCGGATCCAGTCCGGACGGTCTCCCCAAGTTCAGCAACGCCCCGCCAAAGGCACGCCTAAGCTGGCGCCCCCGGGGCCCTCAAGAAGAGGACACAAGGGAAATATACTCCCTGATGAGCAGGATAAAACTACTGGCCAAATCCGGACTGACCATAGTTGAGGTCATGGCGATATGCATAAGGCATGGAGTGCAACCGCTTCAATATCGGTGGAAGTCCATGTGGCACTTCAACAGGGAAGACGACGCCACCCGCTGCAGCCGTAAGGTTCCGGACTCCGCTGCCGCTTTGGCAAGGATACTGTCTGATTTGTACAAAGGGGAAGAAGAGGAATTCCTTCGCATCAAAACGCGGGACGGATTCTCCATGTACAACCCCCCAGCGTGGGTAAGTTGCCATACTTTTCACTGCTTCACTTACTCGAGTACTCTTCTTGCTAAGATTTACAGTGATGCTTCCAAACAGGAACTAAGGAGGGCCTTAGAAGGAATCTTCAGCCCCTCCCCGCAGCCGGAGGACCCCGGAAGGGCTCGGGATCCGGGGTTCAAAGAAGACCCGGATATTGCCGTGGAGCTCGTCAATGAGGTATTTTATCAAGCGAGCTGGGATGGCGCCCTAGTGGCCATTACGACCGACTACCCTGGACTGCTCCCCGCGTCGCGTGTAAGCCGAACTAAAAACCCCTATCCTTCGAAGGGGACTCCTCCCAGGTATTATAATTTACCCTTGAGGCATCGTTCTATTTGCAGAAACGACGACCGGAGCAAGGGGCCGAGCCCCTAGGGACTCGTCAACGACGGGCGTCCGGATCGGGCAGGCTCAAGAGGAAGGCGGTGAGGGTTGACACACCGCTACAGAGGTAAAGTAATAAACTGTCCTGTAATTATAGAATTTGAAATGTGACAGCGCCCTTTGTGTCTGGCAGGAAGAGGAATAACCAGACTATATGCGGAGACCCCACCAATCACGCCTCCACCAGCCGGGTTCCAGAACCGGCCTCGGGGGCAGAGGCGGACACGGGGCCAGCACCGCATACTTCCCCGACGGAGGATGCGGATATGCGTTCGGCCACAAAGTCCGAAGTGGAGAGCGCCATTAATCACCGGAGCAGGAGGGCCGTGCTCCAGAACAACATCTTTTTCGAAGAGGCTTTTAATGCCTTCAATTCGGCGGACGCATACGTCCGAGCTGCTCGGGGCGGGCTTGCCCAAGTGACAAACTAGTATACCAAAGACATACGGGTAAGAAATTTTGATAAGTATGTATAGCAGTAGCCCCTGAGACTTGAAACGGTTGGAACAACAATTTTAAGGATCAATTTATGTACAGGTCCTTGTAGAGAAGAATGAGCAACTGTCTCGGGAGCTAGAGGGATGCAAGGCCGAACTGAGGGCCACAGTTGCCAAATTAGAGGAACCCCAAAAGCCCTCATCTGGTAACAATTGTCACAAATGTACGAAGATGCACCAGTTAGTAAGTGGCCGATGTGACAAGTCTAACAGAAACTTCTGCCGACAATCCCGGGGTGAATCCGGAGGACGTAAGAGAGGACGCATCGCATCTCAAAAGGCAGCTGGAGGCTGGCGAGCGCATTCTTACACGAGTTAGGCAGGAGAAGAACGATCCTCAAGATGCCAAAGTCCAGCTGGATGTGGAGTTAAAAGATCTTCGTGCTCAGCTGGCGGACTCCGTGAAGGAGAACAAGAGGCTTCGACGCGGCATTTACGGTAAGTGCCTAGACGAACTGTAGTATAGTTCGGCGAGGAAGTATATTGAAAGAATTTTTCTTGCAGGAATGTTAACGGGTCGCCCTGAGGAGGAGATGCCATCATCTACAAGAGATTTACTACAAGACCTTTCGCAACTGCACGAGCGAGCTCGGCAAAGTGATGCAAGGTGTTGCTCAGGCTTTATGGCCATCAAGCTTGCTGCCGAATGGCCTGGCGGAGCTTGTGAATATGCTTCAAGGAGCATGGTGGCGCTTCCGACTCTGGAAGGTGTCCGCTTGACGACAAGGCGCAAGAGAATCCTGGGCTATGGTGAAGACGCGCTACACCAAGCTGGACCCGAACCATATGGCCGAAATAGGACCCGCGGGGCCCGATGGGCAAGGAAATCCCGTGAGTCTGGTGTATGACCAGGTAGCATTAGCCGCTAAGTATTCTCAACAGGATTGTAAGATAGATAGCCTGTTGGACGGTATAGAGGAGGAATATAGTCAGTCCAAGTGACTGTGTAATTTAATGGGCATGATTATCCCCTAGCCGGATTAAAATCATTTGTCATGGCGGACCTTTTCGCTTCAGCCCCTGGATCCTATAGTCCGGGGTGTGCCCGAATACCCACTCAGTTATACAAAACCGAGGTATGCGTGGAAACAAGGTGTAGGGGTCATAAGTGCTTGAACAGACAAGTACCCAACTAGTTATGTTATATTACATGGATAGTAAGAAACATCTTCCAGGGAGAATAGTTCCGTTAGGGGTTTCTTTCCCTGGGTACGCATGCGACGATGCGCATGCCCGGACTGTGAACGATGGCGCAGGATACAATACTTCTGGGAATTTACGTTGTAATAAACGAACACATCTTTTGTTCACCGAATCGAATATTATCTTAAGGAAGCTAGCTTTGCTTCACCCACCGAGGTACACATCCGCTGAACCGGCAAGAATAATCGCAGAGGTGCTCCCCTTATGCCCTAGCCAATTAACGGGAACGAGGGCATAAAATGTAAGAGCCAGCAACCCAGCTTGGCAACATCTTAAGTCATATGGATGCATATAATGGTGAAGAAAAGGCACATATGGAAAAAGAATGCATATGTGATGGGAAGAAAGCCATGTAACTAATTATTTTTAGCTTCTATATAGGAAGCCCCAAGGTACGCTTAGTGCGGCCAGAGTGATCCGGCAATCCGCACTGTATTGAATACTTTGTGTGAAAAATGGGCGAGAAAGGGAAAAGGGGTGGAGCATAAGTAAAAGAGGGGAGTAGGAAGACGAACGCTGAGTTCGGCGTTAGGCGTAGAATCTCTGGAGTCTGGCCGCGTTCCATGGGTTCGGCTCGAGTCTGTTGTCCAATACATTATGCAAGCGGTATGCTCCTCCGGTGAAAACTTTGTCGATGACAAAGGGGCCTTCCCACTTGGGTTTGATCTTATCCTTCTTCTTATCCGGTAGGCGTAGAACGAGCTCGCCAATATTGTAAGTTTTGGCCCGCACTTCTCTGCTTTGATATCATCGAGCCTGCTGCTGATAGAATGCGGAACGGGCTTTTGCGACATCGCGCTCCTCCAGGGCATCCAAGTTATCCTGTCGATCTAACTCGGCTTCCTTCTCTTCGTACATGCGTACGTGCGGCGAATCATGTATTATGTCGCAGGGTAGTAATGCTTCCGCACCGTACACCATAAAAAGGTTGTATATCTGGTGGTGCGATTCGGTGTGGTCTGCAGCCCCCAGAGTACGGAGTCGAGCTCCTCCACCCGGTGCGTATCCGATTCTATTAAAGACCGCACTTGTCTGGGTTTGATGCCGCTCATGATGAGACCGTATGCCCGTTCCACCTGGCCGTTTGTATGGGGGTGGTAGACGGAAGCATAGTCGAGCTTAATGCCCATTTTGCCGCACCAAGTTTTCACTTCATCGGCTGTGAAATTTGAGCCATTATCAGTGATAATGCTATGGGGGACACCGTATCGGTGTACGACCCCGGATATGAAGTCGATTACTGGTCCGAATTCAGCCGTTTTAAATGGCTTGGCTTCTATCCATTTGGTGAACTTGTCCACCATGAGCAATAAGTATTTTTTCTGGTGGCTTCCCCATTTAAGGGGACCAACCATATCCAGCCCCCAGACCGCGAACGGCCAAGTTATGGGGATTGTTTGGAGAGCGGTAGGGGGCATATGACTCTGATTGGCGAAGAGCTGGCAACCGACGCAATGTTGGAGAAGGTCCTGTGCGTCTTCTCGGGCCGTCGGCCAATAGAAGCCTGTGCGGAAGGCTTTGCTGACTAGCACTCGAGCCGCGACGTGGTGTCCGCCCAGTCCGGCATGGATTTCAGCCAAGAGTTGCAGCCCCTCCTCTTCGGAGATGCACCTTTGGAGCACTCTAGTCGCGCTTTTCTTATAGAGTTCCCCTTCGTGGACTTTGTAAGCTTTAGAACGCCGTACTATGCAGCGTGCTTCATTTTGGTCTTCGGGTAGCTCCTGCCTATCTAGGTAGGCCAAGAAAGGCTCGGTCCACGGGGTAATAACGACCATGATTTCGTGGGCCAAGGATGTTATTTCGGTGGCAGAGCCTCCGATTGTGTCTGATGGTTCGATATCTGGGGGTGTATTCGGGTCCGAGCTGGTATTGCTGGACTCCCCTTCCCATACTACGGATGGCTTGAACAGCCTTTCCAGGAATATGTTAGGTGGGACAGGGTCGCGTTTGGTGCCGATGCGGGTGAGGACGTCCGCCGCTTGATTATTTTCTCGAGCCACATGGTGGAACTCGAGCCCCTCGAACCGCGCTGACATTTTTAGGACGGCATTACGGTAGGCCGCCATTTTCGGATCCTTGGCATCAAAGTGTCCGCTTATTTGTGAGATTGCGAGGTTCAATCCTCGCACTTCCAGCGTTGATGCCTATAGAGACCGCCATCCAAGACCATGCAAAAGAGCCTCATATTCGCTGCATTGTTGGAGTCTCAGATATAATATCTCGAGGACATACTGGACCGTGTCTCCGTGGGGATGTCAGACTACACCTGCTCCCAATTCGCCAGAATTTTAGAGCCGCCAAAGTGCATGATCCATTTGGAGTATGCGCCGATTTTTAGGGAGTTCGCCTTCCGTCCATTCGGCGACAAAGTCGGCCAAGATTATGACTTGATGGCCCGCCGTGGTTTGTACATTATGTCGAACGGAAGGAGCTCGATGGCCCATTTAGCAATCCGCCCGAAGCGTCGCGGTTGTTTATTATGTCATTGAGTGGTACTTCGAGGCTACCGTGATCGAACACTCTTGAAAGTAGTGTCGAGCTTCCGGATGCTATAAAGACCGCGATGCTATTTTTGATTGTGTGGGTATCGGATTTGCATGGGTGAGGACTGTGGATACGTAATAAACCGCTTTTGAGCGGGATTTGTATCCGCCAACCTCTCATTCGACGATTTAGTACTGCGCTTATAACTTGGTGTGTTGCCGCTATGTATAATAACATAGGCTCGCCGGTGTTCGGGCGCTGTTAGGACTGGATTACTGGCCAGAAGGTCTTTATTTCATCGAGTCCGCCGCCGCTGCATCCATCCATACGGCGTTCGGTGCGCCGCAGAGGTGGTAAAGAGGCGATGCCTTTTCTCCTAGCCTGGAGATAATGCGGCTCAAAGCGGCCATGCATCCGGCTAGCTTCTGTATGTGCTTGAGGTCTGTTGGTATAGCCAACTGAGACAGAGCTCGGATTTTTGCCGGGTTCGCTTCAATTCCTCTAATGGAAACAATGAAGCCCAGCAGTTTCCCCGATGGGACGCCGAAGACACATTTTTCGGGATTCAACTTAATGTTGTATGTCCGGAGGTTATCGAATGTGAGCCTTAAGTCATCTATCAGGGTGTCGACGTGTCTAGTTTTTATGACCACATCGTCCACATATGCTTCCACTGTTTTGCCGATTTGTTTTTCCAGGCATGTTTGAATCATGCGTTGATAGGTTGCGCCGGCATTCTTGAGCCCGAAGGGCATAGTGTTGAAGCAAAAAGGGCCATATGGCGTTATAAAAGTTGTTGCAGCTTGGTCAGACTCTACCATCTTTATTTTATGGTATCCAGAGTATGCGTCGAGAAAACACAGGGAGTCGTGTCCAGCTGTGGCATCGATGATTTGATCGATGCTAGGGACGGGAAAGGGATCCTTGGGGCAAGCTTTGTTGAGGTCTTTGAAGTCGACGCATAGGCGCCAGGATTTGTCCTTCTTTGGTACCATCACCAAATTTGCCAGCCCATCCGGATGTTTGATATCTCTGATGAATCCAGCCTCGGGTAGCTGGGCTAACTCTTCCCCCATTGCCTGTTGTTTGGGCTCTGAGAATCGCCTTAGGGTCTGCTTGACTAGTTTATATCCTTTTAGAATATTGAGGCTGTGTTCGGCCAGTCTGCGTGGGATGCCTGGCATGTCCGATGGGTGCCAGGCGAAAAAGTACCAATTCTAGAGTAAGAAATCTCATAGTGCAGCGTCAATCGCGGGGCTCAGCTGTGTCCCGATGGAAGCTGTCTTCGTGGGGTTCGTTGGATGGACCTGGAATTTGACTATCTCGTCTGCAGGTTTGAATGAGGTGGACTTGGGTCGCTTGTCTAGTATCACGTCGTCCCTGTCCATGGTGGCCCGCAGTGTTGTTAACTCTTCGGCTGCTAGGGCTTCGATAATGCTTCCTGCATCAGAGCTGCGGTTTTATTTTCGCCAAGTGCAACGCCTAGATCACTGGCTAGAGTGATGATTCCATTGGGTCCGGCATTTAAGCTTCATGTACCCATAATGGGGTACATCTTGAAAGCTTGTAACGCTGCCCCGCCTCTAGAAGGGCGTGGTATCCGCTGCTAAAAGGAGCCACCGAATGTGATTTCTCGACCTATAATTCTCCGGGTTGCAATACCACATCGAGTGTGATTTTTCCCGCACACCGCGCTCCCGAGTAGGGATAATTCCCCTAAAGGTCGTGCCGCTTTGCTCAATGCGGCTTTTATCAATCTCCATCTTGCTGAGTGTTTCTTTATAAATCAGATTTAATCCACTTCCGCCGTCCATGAGTACTTTAGTGAGCCGAAAGCCATCTACGATCGGACTAAGGACCAGAGCGGCTGGTGCCCGGACAGCCCAGAATCGAGGTTCATCACTGGCATTAAAAGTTATAGCAGTGTCGTTCCAAGGGTTTATTTTTGCCACATGGTAAATTTCTGCGGAGCTTCGACGAGCTCGCTTGCGCCTATTGTTCGAGGTGAAAGTCCCGAAGACTGTTAGTACCGTATCATGTTCGCTGGCAGGATGTTGTTCCGCTTTATGGCCCACAAGAAGATCCTCGCCTCTTTTTGCCACCTGCCGGAGTATCCAACATGCCTTAAGACAATGAGTAGGTGTTGTATCCAGAGTACTGTGGAGCTTACATGGCCCGTCGAGCCATTCTTCCAATGCGGGTACCCGCCCTGGGGTGGGCTTTGGTTTCTTGGGGGTTGGGTCGGACGACTTACTGGAGTTCGTCCGTTTAGTTCGGACAAAGGTTTTAGTGAGAGCAGCACTATCCCAAAATTCGGTTTGGGTCTTCCAAGCGCTCTCCATCGCATAGTACTTCCGCATTATGGTTGCCAAGTCCGCTGCGCATTTATGTCGCGGCGGCTTATAGCATTGAGGAGTCCTTCGTCTGTGCAGTTTTTGCAGAAAAGTGAGACCATGTTCTCTTCGCGGCAGTCCCTGACCTTGTTAAGCGCAAGGAGGAATCTATCCCAGTAGCGATGTACGGTTTCCTGGGGCTCTTGCCTGATGCGGGAGAGACAGTTTAGGTCCAGTTTATAGTCCGGATTTTGATCCGATCTAACGCCCAAGGGCGCGGGCTGTCCCGAGCTCAACAGCTCAGAATCCGGAGTGCCCAATTTCTTCGGCCCAATGCCCGATTCTAAGTCCGGGACCAGGGTCAGGTTTTCCTTTGAGCAGGTCTTTGGCTCGAGGAGTTCGGTGATCCGAACATAACTTGTCCTCAAAGTTGAGTGGCAATCCGCGTGTGGTTCCTTCACTATCTCTATCTCATTGGTGGCCGGCGGGGACCTGATGTCCCTCTGGTCGGGTTTAAGCCCAATCTGGTCGTAGTCTGTAGCGACACCCAGAGCGGCGATGCGATCGAAGAGCTCGTTAAGGGAGGAGAGCTCCATTGGATCCATCTGTTCGGCAAGTTCCAAACTGACGCGAAGGTTATAATTGATGACCCTGAAGTCATCGCCGGGCGCCATCACCGATGGGGCGGCCATGATAAAGCCGCCGAGCCGGAGCGCCCGCCTACAGCCGAGCCCCCTCCGAGGTAATGTCGTCCTTGAGAATGAGACGAGCCATCGAGCCTTGTGGCGACGTCACAAAGGAACTCTCAATGAAAGCACCAATGTCGGTGTCAAAACCGCGGATCTCGGTAGGGGGTCCCGATCGTAAGGCCAATGTTGATGGTAACAGAAGCAAGGGACACAGATGTTTACCCAGGTTCGGCCCTCTCGATGGAGGTAAAACCCTACTTCCTGCTTGATTAATATTGATGATATGGGTAGTACAAGAGTAGATCTACCACGAGATCGTAGATGCTAAACCCTAAGAGCTAGCCTATGATGGTATGATTGTAATTGTGATCCGTCTTCTAAGTTCCAACCTCTCTGGTTTATATAGACACCGGAGAGGGCTAGGGTTTACATGGAGTCGGTTACAAGGAAGGAAATATAATATCCAGATCGCCAAGCTTGCCTTCCACGCCAAGGAAAGTCCCATCCGGACACGGGCCGAAGTCTTCAGTCTTGTATCTTCATGCTTCAATAGTCCGGACGTTGTACACAGTCCGGCTGTCCGGATACCCCCTAATCCAGGACTCCCTCAGGTGGTAGATATGGGAATTACGCAGCAGATGAACAGTTGGATCTTCCAAAGGACCTCCGAGCTGGGCTCAGGAGACCACGCCCTAAACTCGTCCAGATTCCCGTCTAGATTTGATAGGGCTCCGGTATATTGTAGATTGCCAGAGATTCTCCATCGGAACTCGACGAAATTTGGCATGGTTTTTGTACACTTAATTCCGCACAATTTCACCGAACGAATTGTCAAAGCGATGCTCGAGGAGGTGGTGGCAGCGGATACAAGTTTGTTGTTTGGAAAAAATAGCACGGTCGCCCGAGGGCAATGTTGACGTTGAGCCCCCGAGCTCGATCCATGGATGATTCTTCCATGATCATGATAGAGATCGGAGTTGATGTTGACGAAGGCCCCGGTCCGAACATGATGATCGGAGGTAGGGCACAGTCCTTGGTTAAAGCCAAGGTGGCCAGTCGAGCCGGCGACAAAAGATGCCGACATCGACCATAAAGCTCGGCTCCAATGCGTAGATCGCGCCGGAGACGATCCGAATTCCCATCACCCGTGGCAACCGCCAGCAGGCTCTCAATGAAAGCACCAATGTCGGTGTCAAAACCGGCGGATCTCGTAGTAGGCGTCCTAAGCTAGGCGTCTGGGAGCGATGGTAACATGGACACGAGGTTTTACCCAGCTTCGTGCTCTCTTGATGAGATAATACCCTACATGCTGCTTTTGATTGTATTCATATGGGTGTAGTACAGAGTATATGTATCTACCACGAGATTGTAGTAATGAATATGAGATTGTCTATTGACTAGCCTGGCCTCGGTTTATATATGCACCGTAGGCCTAGGGTTTAGAGGAGTCCTTGTCTTGGGCACCAAGTCTTGTAGAATCCTCCTTGTATACGGCATGGGCTGTCCGAACTGGCCCAGTAGTGGACCGCCATGGGGGTCCTCGGCCCGATCAGCTGGTCGGGAGACGATATAGTGTGTACCCCCTAGTCCAGGACACCGTCACCTCAAAACATAAATGAAGAGCACCTCTGAAGATCAAGGACTGACTAAACATTGTAATTCATGGTAAAAGAGATCCAGCCATAGTCATACTCAATATAAACTAATAATAATGGATGCAAATAACAGCGGTGCTCTCCAACTGGTGCTTTTTAATAAGAGGACGATGACTCAACATAAAAGTAAACAGATAGGCCCTTCGCAGAGGGAAGCAGGGATTTGTAGAGGTGCTAGAGCTCGGTTTTTGAAATAGAGATAAATAATATTTTGAGCGGCATACTTCCATTGTCAACATAACAACTGAGAGATCTCGATATCTTCCATGCTACACACATTATAGGCGGTTCCCAACTTTATACTCCACCACCACCAACAAGCATTAATCCATGGCTTGCCCGAAACAACGGGTGCGTCCAACTAACGACAGTCCTGGGGGAGTTTTGTTTGCAATTATTTTGATTTGGCTTGAGCATGTGACTGGCCATCCCGGTGACCAGCCATTTTCTCGTGAGTGAGGAGCGGAGTCCACTCCTCTTGAGAATAACCCGCCTAGCATGGAAGATACAGACAGCCCTAGTTGATACATGAGCTATTCAAGCATACAAAATAGAATTTCATTTAAAGGTTTAGAGTTTGGCACATACAAATTTACTTGGACAAGCAGGTAGATACCGCATATAGGAAGGTATGATGGACTCATATGGAATAACTTTGGGGTTTATGTAAGTGGATGCACAAGTAGTATTCCCGCTTAGTACAAGTGAAGGCTAGAAAGAGACTGGGAAGCGACCAACTAGAGAGCGACAACAGTCATGAACATGCATTAAAATTAATAGACATTGAGTGCAGGCATGAGTAGGATATAATTCACCATGAACATAAATATCGTGGAGGCTATGTTGATTTTGTTTCAGCTACATGTGTGAACATGTGCCAAGTCAAGCCACTTGAATCGTTCGAAGGAGGATAGCACCCTATCATACCAAATGACAACCATTTTAATAGCATGTTGGCATGCAAGGTAAAACATTATAAATTCCTAGCTAATTAAGCATGGCATAATCAACCATAATCTCTAATTGTCATTGCAAACATGTTTCATTCCTAATAGGCTGAATCAGGAATGATGATCTAATCATATTTACAACAACAAGAGAGGTCGAGTTCATACCAGCTTCTCTCATCTCAATCAGTCCATCATATATCGTCATTATTGCCTTTCACTTGCACGACAGAATGGTGTGGATAATAATAATAGTTCACGTGCAATTGGACTAAGTTGGAATCTGCAAGCATTTGATTCAAGGGAGAAGCCAAGGTAATATGGGCTCTTTGTCAAATCAACAATAATGCATATAAGAGGCACTTCAACATTTTCATCATGGTCTTCTCCTCTCGACCCCCAAAGAAAAGAAAGGAAATAAAACTATTTACACGGGAAAGCTCCCAACGAGTAAAAGAAGAATGACAAAAATCTTTTTGGGTTTTCTTTTAATTACTACTACTACATGCATGGAAAGTAAACTAGCTAAAAGCTACAACTAACTTTTTTTGGTTTTTCTTAAGGTTATTCAAGCACACAAGAAGAAAGCAAGAAAAAGGAAAATAAACTAGCATGGATAGTACACTGAAAAAGTATGAGCACCGAAAACTGGCATGAGTGTGTGAACATGAATGTAATGTCGGTGAGAAATACGTACTCCTCCAAGCTTAGGCTTTTGGCCTAAGTTGGTCTATTCCCATGTATCAAAGTGGTACTCTCCAGTGTACTGAGGAGTATCCTCGGGGTACCACTGGTTGGCGATCTCCTCCGGATCCCACTGATAAACAGGCTGCCGACAAGGGTCAAGTTGTGGCTCCGGCTCAGCCTCTGGAGTAGGTGTCGCGCTCAAGTATGCATGAATGGCCTCTGGCAAAATGAGGTACGTGTTGTTCGCGCTGGTCGCGGAGGAAGTCGGTGAGGCCTCCGCAGTGCGAGGGAGATTATAGTTTGGCTTCTTATCCTCCTCACTTTGCTTATCCTTCAAGCTTCAGCTCGAAGAGCCTCTCAACAATCTCTTCATCATTTTCTTTTTCTGAAAATTTCTGAAATTTTCAGTAACTCAAAATAAAAGTGAACCAAACTCAACAAAATTGATAGCGACTACTTCCACAAGTGCCTAGAGACTATATCATGCATTAGAACTACTTGGGACCACATAAATTTGACATGCAAGCTCAAGAACAGGGTCACCTAAGCAGCAAAAATTTGCAATAAATAAAGCACTAGAACAAAAACTAATTGGACCATTGGAGGAGTCACATACCAAAGAACAATCCCCCAAAGCAGTTTCGTGAGTGGAGCTTTGAGCAAGGAGATCGAAAATGGTAGCAAAATGATCTAGAACACGAGTTTGAGCTGTGTGTGGGTTTTTTCTGGAGGAAGACGAAGTGTGTGGGTGCTGGAATAAGTGGAGGGGGGCCATGTGGGGCCCACGAGGCAGGGGGCGCGCCCAGGGGGGTGGGCGCGCCATGGACCCTCGTGGCCAGGTGGTGGCTCCCCCTGATGTGTTCTCAGTGCCAGATATTCTTAAATATTCTACAAAAAATCATATTTAAATTTTAGGGCATTTGGAGAACTTCTATTTTCGTGGTATTTTTTATTGCATAGATAATTCAGAAAACAGACAGAAAGTACTATTTTTGCTTTATTTAATCGAAATAACATAAAGTAAAAGGAGGGTGTCGGTGTCAAAACCGGCGGATCTCGGGTTGGGGGTCCCGATCTGTGTGTCTAGGCTGATGGTAACAGGAAGCAAGGAACACAATGTTTACCCAGGTTCGGGCCCTCTCGATGGAGGTAAAACCCTACTTCGTGCTTGATTAATATTGGAGATATGAGTAGTACATGAGTAGATCTACCACGAGATCGTAGAGGCTAAACCCTAAGAGCTAGCCTATGATGGTATGATTGTAATTGTGATCGGCCTTCTAAGGGCCAACCTCTCCGGTTTATATAGACATCGGAGAGGGCTAGGGTTTACATGGAGTCGGTTACAAGGAAGGAAATACAATATCCAGATCGCAAAGCTTGCCTTCCAAGCAAAGGAGAGTCCCATCCGGACACGAGACAAAGTCTTGAGTCTTGTATCGTCACGCTCCAGTAGTCTGGATGATGTTTATAGTCCGGCTGTCCGGATACCCCTAATCCAGACTCCTCAAGAGCTCCCGAACCAGGCTTCAATGACGATGAGTCCGGCGTGCAGTCTTGTCTTCGGCATTGCAAGGCGGGTTCCATCTCCGAATACTCCAAAGTATCTGTTATGATGAATAGTGTCCGGCATCCCATCAATAGTGTACTCCTCGGCTTCAGTGCCTCAATAATGACCATCTCCACGTGTCGAACGAATGCGAGGAGCCGAAGTATTTTCGCATTTGCCACCTCCAACCTTTCGGGCTGACCGGCTATTTGATGAGACGGGGATTCTCAGATCCAAACCTCACTCTCCCCCCTCGAGCAAGCATCCAACAGAGCGCTCCGGAAAAAACCATTCCAACATGGCCGGTCGTCGTAGATCCTCTGCCAGCTCTCCTCGCTCCAATCCGGGGGACTAGGAAGAGTGTTCAGTTCCCCATAGCCGTTTGATCGAGTTACAAACCCAAGGGTTTCTCCCACCGGCGTTCATGGTCCCCGTCCGAGCCGAAATAGCCACCTATAACGGTGGGGAACAGGCGGAGGGATCTCCTAATCCATCTCCAGAGGAGCGAATATGCCTCATCCCACATCTGTTAAGGACCCCTCCCACTGGCGGTTCCCATCCACCTGTTCCTTCACGGGCTCCTGGAGTTCTACGGCCTCCAGTTGCACAACTTTACCCCTGCCTCTATACTACATATAGCAGGGTACGTTGCCCTTTGTGAGCTATTTTTAGGCTGCGAGGCTCACTTCGGGTTATGGAAGAAGCTGTTCTGCCTTGTTCCCCGCCACCAGGGAGAATCCCTATGTTAGGTGGGCGGGGCCGAAGTATGGCGCATTGCCGAGACCGGATACTTATCCGGCACTCGCAAGAAGGCCCCAGAGAACTGGCCTTCAGAGTGGTTCTATATTGACGATGTTCCCCTTCCGGATCTAGTCCGGACAGGTCTCCCCAAGTTCAGTAACGCCCCGCCGAGGGCACGTCTAAGCTGGAGCCCCCGAGGCCCCCAAGAGGAGGATACCAAGGAAATACTTTACTTGATGAGCAGGATAAAGTTACTGGCCAAATCCGGACTAACGATAGTCGAGGTTATGGCAATATGTATAATACGGGGAGTGCAACCACTTCAATATTGGGGGAAGCCCATGTGGCACTTCAACGGGAAGATGATGCCACCCGCCGGGTCAGCAAGGGTCCGGACTCGCCAACGCTCCGCAAGGATATTGTCCGATTTATACAAAGGGGAAGAGGAAGAATTCCTTCACATCGAACCGCGAGATGGATTCTCTATGCACAACCCCCAAACTGGGTAAGTTTTCATTCCTTTCCCCGCGTCACTTATTGTGGCGTTCTTCGCTAAGATTATGTGCCTCGATATTCCCGAGCAGGAACTGAGGAGGGCCGTAGAAGGAATATCCAGTCCCCCGCAGCCAGAGGACCCCGGAAGGGCCCTAGATCAAGGACTCGAAGAAGATCCAGATATTACCTTGGAGCTTGTCAACGGGATATTTTATCAAGCGAGCTGCAATGGCGCCTCAGTGGCCATTATTGCTGACTATCCCGGACTGCTGCCTACGCCGCGCGTAATCCAAGCCGAAAAACCCTATCCTCCGAAGAGGACTCCCTTCAGATGTCATGCCATACCCTTGAAGTGTCTTTTTTCTGCAGAAACGATGGTCGGAGCGTAATGAAAGTGTCGGTGTCAAACCGCGGATCTCGGTAGGGGTCCCGATCTCAAGGCCAAGGCTGATGGTAATAGGAAACAGGGGACACTGATTTTGACCCAGGTTCGGGCCCTCTCGATGGAGGTAAAACCCTACTTCCTGCTTGATTAATATTGATGATATGGGTAGTACAAGAGTAGATCTACCACGAGATCGTAGAGGCTAAACCCTAAGAGCTAGCCTATGATGGTATGATTGCAATTGTGATCGGTCTTCTAAGGACCAACCTCTCCGGTTTATATAAACACCGGAGCGGGCTAGGGTTTACATGGGGTCGTTTACAAGGAAGGAAATATAATATCTGAATCGCCAAGCTTGCCTTCCACACCAAGGAAAGTCCCATCCGGACACGGGCCAAGGTCTTGAGTCTTGTATCTCCATACTTCAATAGTCCGGACGTTTTAAACAGTCCGGCTGTCCGGATACCCCCCTAATCTAGGACTCCCTCACCGAGCCCCTAGGGACTCGTCGACCAAGGGCGTCCGGATCGGGCAGGCTCAAGAGGAAGGCGGTAAGGGTCGACTCGCCGCTATAGAGGTAACGCAAAAACCTGTGCTGCGATTATGTTATTTTTGAAGTATAATAGGGCCCTTTGTGTCTTGGCAGGAAGAGGAGCAGTCGGACTATATCCAGGGATCATGCCAACCACGCCTCCGCCAGCCGGATTCCGGAACCGGCTTTGAGAGCGGAGGCGGGAGCGGGGCCGATGCCGCATAGTTCTCCGACAGAGGATGCGGATATGCTCTCGGCCACGAATTCCGAAGTAAAGAGCGCCATGAATCACCGGCGCCGACGGGCCGTGCTTCGGAACAACATCTTTTCTGAAGAGGCATTTAATGCCTTCAATTCGGGAGACGCATACATCCAAGCTGCTCAAGGCGGGCTTGCTCGAAGGCCGGACCAAGATACCAAAGATATACGGTAAGAAAATTTGATAAGCATGTGTAGCAGTAGCCCCTGAGATTTGAAACGGTTGGAACAACTGTTTTAAGGATCAATTTATGCTCAGGTCCTTGTAGACAAGAATGAGCAATTGTCTCGGGAGCTGGAGGAGTGCAAGGCCGAGCTGAAGGCCGCTGAGGGAGTCCCGGATTAGGGGGTGTCCGGATAGCCAGACTACCATCATCAGCCGAACTATCATTTGCCGGATTATCATCATCGACTGGACTCCAAGACTATGAAGATAGAATATTGAAGACTTCACCCCGTGTCCGGATGGGACTTTCCTTGGCGTGGAAGGCAAGCTTGGCGATACGGATATGTAGATCTCCTACCATTGTAACCGACTCTATGTAACCCTAGCCCTCCCGTCTATATAAACCGGATGGCTTTAGTCCGAGGGACAACAATCACAACAACCCTTACAATCATACCATATGTTAGCTTCTAGGGTTTAGCCTCCTTGATCTCGTGGTAGATCCACTCTTGTAAACATCCACAATATCAATATCAATCAAGTAGGACGTAGGGTTTTACCTCCATCAAGAGGGCCCAACCTGGTAAACATCGTGTCCCTTGTCTCCTGTTACCATCCGCCTTAGACGCACAGTTCGGGACCCCTACCCGAGATCCGCCGGTTTTGACACCGACATTGGTGCTTTCATTGAGAGTTCCTCTGCGCCGCCACCGATAGGAAGGATGCCTCCTCCCGCCTTCAAGGACGGTATCTTCGCCAAAGGAGCCTTGGCCGCCGCCAAACTATCCGCTAGGTGGTTTTCTTATGACCGCCGTCCGCCATCGCTCGACAACGCCTCTCAAGTCGCCAAAAGCACTTTCACGCCAGCTCGAATTCGCCGAAGCGGTTGGATCCAATAGAGCTCTCGTGACGTAACGAAGCTCTTGATCGCATTTCCGCCTCGGGAGTCGCTATAGACTACGATCGATTGGGCTTAAACCCGATCCGAGAGAAATTAACTCTCCCAGTGTCACCCACCACGCTGCAGTGGTAGAGGAACAATGCGGCGATGCTTGTCCTATATTGAAAACTAGTCATGTCCGATCCCCAACCCTCATGCCGGATTCCCGCGAGGACGGGCTTCGATCAAACACTGAACTTAAAGTCACGATCGGACCGCACTCGCTGAACAACGCCCGTAAACCAAGCTTCCAAAATTGGAAACTTCGCCTTCGAGCCCTAAGATGGGTAGGGTTCCGGACTTAGTTCCACCCACCCGCCTGCACATATGCGATCTAACTCTAATTCGCAAGAGCCACCGAGACAAGACATCACTATCGGGCCGATTCTCCCGGTTATGGACAGGATAAAGGACTGCCGAGAGGAAAATGCAATCTCGCCTTCCGCAATAATTGCACGGACAAGGGAATCCTAAACGCCATAAGTCGCCATGACATTACGCGCCGCTGACTTGGAGACCATCGCACAAAAGTACTGTGCGATGGAGAGCGCTGAAAACCGAAAGTAAATTTTGGGATAATCCGTCCCAATACATCCCTAGTCCGGAACCAAAGGGTGCATCATTATCAAGCACCGGGCTGAATACCAAAAACCAAAACCCCTAAAGGGTAATGGAACCGCATCGAGGGTTGGCTAAACGGACCTCGCAAAATTCATAGCACGTAGGGCGCCACTCCAACTCATAGCCTTCGAGCATGTTGGATACTACGGCAGGTGGCCAAAGTGGCGAGGAGCTTCTAGCCCGCATCCCAGCCCAAAGAACACCAAAGACGGTGTTAATAAGATTCAAGACTTTCGCATCCAATAACATGCGAAACGACAACTCCGCAACCTTGTCAAGTCTACCAAGTAGCAACAATAAATCCATGGAGCAACACGGCTATTACCTTCAATGCCAGGATTTAACCTAAATTCCAAACTGCTCGGCACCAACCGCATTGGTCCTCAGCCCAATAGTAGACGGCTTTCGCTTTACTAAGGTACTCATGGATGGCGGCAGCGACTAAACCTCATCTATGAGGAAACCTCCAAAAATGGAAATAGATCGAACCGCATTGAGCGAAGCAGCACAACCTTTAGAGGAATAATCCCAGCCGGGAAGCATGGTGCACAGGAAAATCACGCTGGACGTAGTGTTCGCTCACGGACAATTAGAGGTCCAAGAGGTCACATTTCAAGTGGCTCCATTCAGCAGCGGATATCATGCTTTATTAGGACGGAGGCATTCACAATTTTTCAAGCTATACCCCATTATGGGTACATGAAGCTTAAAATGCGCGGTCCCAACGGAATTATCACTCGCTAGTGATCCTAACATAGCACTCCGCTACCAAAATAAGACAGCCGCACTAGCCCTCGAGGCACTATCCGAAGCCCTAGCGGCCGAGGAACTCACCGCGATGCGCCCACGGTGAACAGGGACGATGTGATACTTGATAAAAGATCCAAGTCCACCTCTTTTAAACCAGCGGATGAAATAGTCAAATTCCAAGTCCACCTAACGGACTCCACGAAGACGGCCTCCATCGGGCACAATTGAACCCTCGATGTAGACGCCAGATCGCGAGAATTCCTTCGAAAATTGGGACATTTTGCCCGGCACCCTCGGATATGCCCGAATCCCACGCAGATTGGCGAACACAGCCTAAACATCCTAAAAGGATTCAAGCCAGTCAAACAGGCTCTTCGACGATTTTCCGAACCCAAAAGACAGGCAATGGGAGAAGAGCTAGCCAAACTATTAGAAGACGGATTCATCAGAGACATTAAGCACCCGGATTGGCTAGCAAACTTGGTAGTGGTACCAAAGAAGGACAAATCCTGGCGCCTATGTGTCTATCGCCTCCTCAGGCGCACCGAACACTTCGAGTGGACGGATGCTGCCACCGCTGGACTCGAAGAAATAAAGGCCATATTGGCAACAAACCCGGTCCTAGCTGCGCCCAACCTGGGCGAACCAATGTTGTTATACATCGCAGCTACGTATCAAGTTGTAAGCACGGTACTCGCCGTTGAACGAGAAATGTATGGGCATAAATTCTCTTCAAAACCAGTATACTACGATCCATCGTGTTAACCCCTTGCAAGTCCCGCCACCCGCACTATCGAAGATAGCGATGCGGTGTTCATGGCATCCCGAAGCTCCGACACTACTTTCAAGAGTGTTCGATAACAAAGGGCCTCAAGTACGACTTAACGACATTATAAACAACCGCGACGCGACGGGCAGGATTGCAAATGGGCCATTGAGCTCTTACCATTTGATATATCTTACAAACCTCGGCGAGCTATCAAGTCTCAAGTTTTGGCTGACTTTGTCACTGAATGGACCAAAGCCAACTCCCTAAAGAATACGGCGATACTTCAATTGATTATGCACTTCGACGGCTCCAAAATGTTAGCCGGATCGGTGGTCAAGCGTCGATTGACGCCCCAACCGGAGACACAGTCCAATACGCATTTCGAGATAATGTACACGGACTCTAACAACGCAGCCAATACGAGGCCCTTTTACACGGTCTCCGGATGGCAATTCCATGGGCATTCAACGCCTAGAGGTGCGCGGGACTCAAACCTCGCAATATCCCAAATAAACGGAGACTTTGACGCCAAAGATCCGAAAATGGCAGCATATCGCAACGCTGTCCTCAAAATGTCAGCCCGGTTCAAGGACTTGAATTCCATCACGCCACCCGGATAATAACCAAGCGCCGACGATCGGCACGCATTGGCCAAGCGCGACGCCGCCCCTCTTAATATCTTCCCGAACGGCTCTTCAAGCCATCCAGATATGGGAAGAGGAGTCCGGAACTAACAAACCGGAACAAGTAGCGCCAACCGGCGTTTCAGCCGTTGACACAACACCATCCGCCCATGACATAATGGCAGTAATTGCCCCGTGGACAGAACCATTCCTCGCCTACTTTCTTAGGCAGGAGCTTCCCGAAGACCAAAATGAGTCCTGCTGCATTGTCCGGCGGTCTAAAGCCTACAAGGTCTATGAGGGAGAACTTTATAAGAAAAGCACAACCGGAGTCCTTCAAAGGTGTATCTCCGAAGAGGAAGGGCGGAACCTCTTGGCTGAAATTCATGCCGGACTAGGCGGACACCACGCCGCAGCTCGGCCCTTGTAGGAAAGGCATTCCGACAGGATTTTACTAGCCGACGGCTCGAAGCAGATGCACGTGACCTAGTCCAAAGATGCGCCGCTTGTCAACTCTTTGCTAATCAGAGCTATATGCCACCCACCGCCTCAAAACTATACCCATTACCTGGCCGTCATGGTCCGGGGCTTGACATGGTTGGACCACTTAAAGGGGGAACCCACAAGCAAAGGTACCTATTGGTCATGGTGGATAAACTCACCAAATGGATAGAGGCCAAGCCAGTTAAAACGGCAGAGTCCGGACCAGTGATAGACTTTATATCCGGGTAGTACACGCTATGGTGTCCCCACAGATCATCACCGATAACGGCACGAACTTCACCGCCGACGAGGTTAAATCATGGTGCAACAATATGGGCATCAAGCTCGATTACACTTCAGTCTATCATCCTCAAACCAACGGTCAAGTGGAACGAGCAAATGGTCTCATAATGAGCGGCATCAAACCCGCACTAGTGCGGTCCTCACGTAAATCTGACACGCGACCGGGTAGAGGAGCTCAACTCCGACTGGGGCTGCGGACAACGCCTAACCGCATTCACCGGATTCACACCATTTTTATGGTGTACGGCGCAGAGGCAGTTTTGCCTCGCGACATCATTCATGACTCACCTCGAGTGTGCATGTACGAAGAAAGAGAAGCCAAGTTGGATCGGCAGGACAGCTTGGACACATTGAGGAAGAGCGCGACGTCGCCAAGGCTCGCTCCGCATTCTATCAACAGCAGGCTCAAGATACCAAAGCAGTAGAAGTACGGGCCAAGACTTACAACGCTTGGCGAACTGGTTCTACGCCTGCCGGACAAGAAAAAGGACAAGCTCAAGCCCAAATGGGAAGGCCCTTCATCATTGATCAAGTCTTGACCGCGGAGCGCACTGCCTCTTAAATGCATCGGATAACCGACTCGAGCCGAACCCATGGAACGCAGCCCGCCTCCAAAGGATTCTATGCCTAGCGCCGACTAAGAGTTCAACCCTTCCCCGCCCAACAATTTTTCTTTTTATTTATTTCAGCTGCCTTTTGTTCATCTTTTTCTTCTCAAACCTATTCATCCAAGCCTTAAAGGGTTTTACCCATAACGTCACAAGACAATTGATGTGCTACCCGACTCATTATACCCGGGGCTTCTGCTACTGTGCTTAATTATACGGGCTTTATGCCCAGACATGTGTCAAGCCTCCACATGTACCCTTTATTCACCATTATATGCATCGATATGACTTAAGTTTTGGCCAAGCTGGGTTGCCTGGCTCCTGTGCTTACCCCTACGTTCCCGATTGTTCGGCTAGGAGGTAAAGGGAGCACCTCTGCGATTGTTACTGCCGGGTCAAGCGGATGTGTACCTCAGACTGGGTGAAGCCGAAAGCTAGCGTTCTTAAGGGAGTATTCGGTCGGTGATTTAAAAGATGATTTTTTATCCACTTATTTATCTGCCCCAAGATGTTTTCTGCTTTTTTCGCAGCCCGGACATGCACTTTAGGGCATGCCACCCCCAGCGGAAAGGAACCCTTAACGGAACTATTCTCCCTGGAAGATGTTTCTTACTAACCATGTAATATAACATAACTAGTTGGGCACTTGTCCGATAAAGCACCGATGACCCCTACGCCGGTCTCCACGCATACCCCGTTGTTCCATAACCGAGAAGGTATTTGGACACACTTCGACTCTAGGGTCCCGAGGTCGGCTTAAAAGGTCGGCAAAGACAAACGATCTACAATCCGACTAGAAGACATTTTGTATGTCATTTTATAATACATTGTCAAATCGACCGATTGTATTCTTCCTCAATCCCGCCTAACAAAGTTGTCTAATTTACAGTCCTGTTGGGAAAATTTTATGCCAACTCCACTTCGCCAGATACTAAACTCACAGGATCTCCTTCCCATCGAGCCCCACAGTCCGACTTCGCCATGTGGTTGGGATCCGCCTTCTTGTACCGCTGCCTTTACCATGGCCCAGTGCTTCCTCGGCACCTTGGCGGCAGGCCAAATCTTCCATAAATGGAAGCGCCACCGCACTCCTTGAAGCCCGCAAGCTCCCCAAGACCCTCGGGTATGGAGAAGGCCGCCATAACGCCTGGATGACGCCTCATAGCCCGCCGAACTCGCTCGATCAGTTGCAACAATTCGAAGTTGATCACCCGCTGTTACGGGCATCTCTCCGCAGGCGACCTGTGAGCATACCTACGCATATATTCTCATCAATTGACTTCCTCGCCAACTCTTCTTTTCAAAGGAGTTCGCCAAGCACTTACTATATATGCCGCGATTTGGCTGCTGATTCTCCTTAACGGAGCCCGACACCGCCCGAACGCTTTTCAGCTCTTCTCCAAGCTGGGCATGGGCATCCCGAGCTTGTTCCTTTCATGCTGCACCTTATGCAGCACCTCTCGCCGCCTTTAGTTGGCGCAGGTTCTTGCCTGTCTCGATCTTGTCCGCAGCACCTGCAACGCTGCTTTTTCAGACTTGAGCAAAGGCCAAATGCTACTTATCCTTCTAAAATAATACGCTACCAGAGAGGTCCTTGTGTTTCCTCCTGCGCTGCATAATGCGGCCTCAAGTTGGGCCTTGCACTCTTGCAGCTCCCGAGACAGTTGGGTATTCTTCTCGTAAGATCCTCAGATTTCATATGATCCTTAAATCAGTTAATATAACTAATTTAAGTCTCGGGGCTACCGCATATACAACCGTTAAAATCTCTTACCCGTATGTCTTTTACATACTGCTCGTGGCTCGTAAAACTATCTTGAGCGGCACGAAGGTGTGCGGCCCCGTGTTAAAGGCATTCAACGCCTCGGGAGAAGCACGCTACATTTAAATACTGTCGGCGGCGCCTGTGATTCAGGCACTCTCCACCTCGACTTGGTGGCGGACAGTCTTTCGGCATCCTCTCGTCGGAGGAACGTCTGCTCGCGCTTTGCGCCGCCTCCCCTCGACCGGGTGCGGAGCCCGCTGGTAGAGGCTGGATTGACAACTTCCACACCCGCAGTCCCGCGGACGCTTTTTTTCCCTATAAAAATCATGAGCACTCAAAACGCTTCTAGGAACGTTGTTTCAAAATGAGGAATTGTGAGCTACACCTTTGCGGCGACGCTTCACCGCGGCCAAGGCCTTCTTCCGCCTACCGGTCCGGACTGGCCCTTGTTGGTCAGCCACCGCGGGCTCGGCTTCGCCTCGGGGCACCTCCTGCACAAAGGCCATCATGTACGGTGGTCGAAATAAGCAAGGAGGGAATAACGGTGTCGGGCTTCGCCGCAATCACCGGGAAGCCGGATATAGTCCGGATAGTCGGCCGTAATGGCGACTAAGGCATTGTCCATGCTGAGCTGGTGGAACACCCTCGATTAGCTCCACCTTTATGTCCGGATCCTCTTCGAGGCCGGATCCCGGATCTCTCTCGATCCTCGTGCTGCGGAGCCGACTCAGCATTCCCTCCACAGTCCGGCGCAGTTCCTGCGCCGAAAGAAGAAAACAATGTAAGAAACTTAAGCTTCAAAAGGCGCGGGTCGGACACGCTGAGTGTTCGCTTACCCAAGGCCGGGGATTGTTCATGGAAAACCCATTTAACGGGTTCGTCCAAGGAAATCCTCCTTCTCCCCTTATACAGGCCGGACAAGATCGTCACCAGGTCTTCGGCCAATCCGCCCTTGCGCCATGACGGGTGGCATCGCCCTCCCGCTGAAATCCCACATGGGTGGCCTCATTGTGGCTGCACCTCACAGAATGCATGTTGCCATGATTCCAATCATGGTCAACCCAGCATGGGCCAAGAACCTTATTCGCCCATTAAATAATGGACGCCTTGTGTTCCTCCAAATGGGGCTCATGGACGCCAACCGAGGCGTTTCTTCAGAGGAGCATTGCTGAACTCCGGAGGCCGATCCAACAGGGTCCGCAGCGGAGCGCCTTCTATATAAACCATTCAAGGCCAGTCTTGGACGCTTTCTTAGGGGTACCGGATGGATATCCGTCCCGCAATGTGCCATATTTCGACGCCGCCCACTTGATATATAGACCCTCGTGAGAGCGGGTACAAGGAAAACAACCTCTTCCACAGCGCGAAATGGGGCTCGATGCCCGTGAAAAGCTCGCAGAAGAGCTATGCAACCCGCAATATGCAGGATTGAGGCGGCCTTAGGTGATGGAGCTGGAGTCCGAGAACTCCAGAGCCCGGAGGAATGGATGTACAGGAAACCGAGCCCCTTATCGATAGGGGACGGCATACCCGCTCCCCTTTGTTGGGATTAGGGTAACCTCCGCTTGCTTCCCACCTTTGTAGGTGGCAGCCCGGCTCGGACCGAACCATGAAGGCCGGAGGAGATATCCCCATTTGAGCTTTATCACCATTGCGAAACAGAGCATCTCCTCCAATCTCCTGGCAAAGGGCTGGGAGCGCGAGAAGAGGAGCCGCGTTGACGTTCCATGATGGAATCGATTCTTGGTCGAAAGCGCTCCGATGAGTATTTGCGAGAGGAAGATGGTGATTTGGATTTGGATTCCTGCCTCCCTTATAGGCAGATTGTTCGCACGACTAGGGGGTAAAACATAAAAGACACCCTGGCTTTTCACATTCGCACGACGCGTGGAAGAAGACCATTATTGGGCGTGGAAGCCAAGACGCGCAACATTGATGAGGAAGCCGGACACTGTTCGACAGGTACATGGAACTTAAAGGAGAACCCGCCTTGCAATGCCGAAGACTACATGCATGCTGGACTTATCGTCATTGAAGCCTGGTTCGGGGGCTACTGAGGGAGTCCCGGATTAGGGGGTGTCCGGATAGCCGGACTACCATCATCAGTCGAACTATCATTTGCCGGATTATCATCATCGACCGGACTCCAAGACTATGAAGATAGAAGATTGAAGACTTCACCCCGTGTCCGGATGGGACTTTCCTTGGCGTGGAAGGCAAGCTTGGCGATACGGATATGTACATCTCCTACCATTGTAACCGACTCTATGTAACCCTAGCCCCCTATGGTGTCTATATAAACCGGATGGCTTTAGTCCGTAGGACAACAATCACAAAAACCCTTACAATCATACCATAGGCTAGCTTCTAGGGTTTAGCCTCCTTGATCTCGTGGTAGATCCACTCTTGTAAACATCCACAATATCAATATCAATCAAGCAGGACGTAGGGTTTTACCTCCATCAAGAGGGCCCGAACCTGGGTAAACATCGTGTCCCTTGTCTCCTGTTACCATCCGCCTAGACGCACAGTTCGGGACCCCCTACCCGAGATCCGCCGGTTTTGACACCGACAGCCGCATTTGCCAAGTTAGAGGAATCCCAAAAGCCCTCATTTGGTAACATTTGTCGCAATTGTACGAAGATGCACCGGTTAGTAAATGGCTGATATGACAAGTCTAACAGAAAATTCTGCAGACAATCCCGGGGTGAATCGAGAGGACGTAAGAGATGACGAATCACATCTCAAAAGGAAGCTGAAGGCTGGCGAGCGCATTCTTATGCAAGTTAGGCAAGAGAAGAACAATCTTCAAGATGCCAAAGTCCAGCTGGACGTGGAGTTAAAAGACGTCCGCGCTCAGCTGGCGGACTCCATAAAGGAGAACACAAGGCTTCGACGCGGCATTTATGGTAAGTGCCTAGACGAACTATAGTATAGTTCGGCGCAGAAGTATATTGAAAGGATTTTTCTTGTAGGAATGTTAACGGGTCGCCCTAAGGAGGAAAAGCCCTCATCTGCAGGCGATTTACTACAAGACCTCTTACAACTGCACGAGCGAGCTCGGCAGGTGATGCAGGCGTTGCTCGTGCCTTGTGGCTATCAAGCTTCCTGCCAATGGCATGGGGAGCTTGTGGATATGCTTCAAGGAGCACGCCGGGCGCTCCGATTGTGGAAGATGTCACCGCCGACAAGGTGCAAGAGAAGCCTGGGCTATGGTGAAGACGTGCTACACCAAGCTGGACCCGAACCATATGGTCAAGTCGGATCAAGGGGCCGATGGGCAAGAAATTCCCGTGAGTCTGGTATATGACCAGGTAGCGTTAGCCGCAAAGTATTCTCAACAGGATTGTAAGCTAGATAGCCTGTTGGATGGCATAGAGGAGGAATATAGTCAGTCCAAGTGACTGTGTAATTCAATGGACATAAGTAGTCCCTAGCCAGATTAAAATCATTTGTCATGGCGGACCTTTTCGCTTCAGCCCCTGGATACTATAGTCTGGGGTGTGTCCGAATACCCACTCAGTTAGATAGAACCGGGGTATGCGTGGACACCAGGCGTAGGGGTCATAAGTGCTTGAACAGAAAAGTACCCAACTAGTTATGTTATATTACATGGATAGTAAGAAACATCTTCCAGGGAGAATAGTTCCGTTAGGGGTTCCTTTCCCTGGGTACACATGCGACGATGCAGATGTCCGGACTGCGAACAAGGGCGCAGGATATAAAACTTCTGGGGATTGACGTTATAATAAACGAATACATCTTTTGTTCACCGACCGAATATTCTCTTAAGGAAACTAGCTTTCGGCTTCACCCAGTCTGAGGTACACATCCGGCTGAACCGGCAGTAACAATCGCAGAGGTGCTCCCCTTATGCCCTAACCGAATTAACGGGAACGTAGGGCATAAATACAAGAGCCAGGCAACCCAGCTTGGCCACATCTTAAGTCATATCGGCACATATAATGGTGAAGAAAAGGCACATATGGAAAAAGAAACGCATATGTGATAGGCAAAAAGCCATTAGAGTAATTACTTTTAGCTTCCATATAGGAATCCCCCAGGTATTACTTACACACATAGTGTGGCCGGAAGGATCCGGGAGTCCGTACTGTATTAAATACTTTGTGTGAAGAGGAAAAAAGGTCGAGAAAGAAAAGGGAGGGAGCATAATTAAATAGGAGGGTTAAGGAGATGAACACTTAGTTCGGCGCTAGGCGTAGAATCTCCGGAGTCTGGTCGCGTTCCATGGTTTTGGCTCGAGTATGTTATCGGATGCATTACGTAAGCGGTACGCTCCTCCGGTGAGAACTTTGTCAATGACGAAGGGACCTTCCCACTTGGGTTTGAGCTTGTCCTTCTTCTTTTCCGGTAGGCGTAGAACGAGCTCCCCAATATTATATGTTTTGGCCCGCACTTCTCTGCTTTGGTATCGTCGAGCCTGCTGTTGATAGAATGCGGAGCGGGCTTTTGCGACGTCGGGCTCCTCCTCCAGGGCATCCAAGTTATCCTGCCAATCTAACTAGGCTTCCTTCTCTTCGTACATGCGTACACGTGGCGAATCATGTATTATGTCGCAGGGTAGTACTGCTTCCGCGCCGTACACCATAAAAAATGGTGTATATCCGATGGTGCGATTCGGCGTGGTCCGTAGCCCCCAGAGGACGGAGTCGAGCTCCTCGACCCAGTGCGTATCCGACTCTGTCAAGGATTGCACTAGTCTGGGTTTGATGCCACTCATGATGAGACCGTTTGCCCGTTCGACCTGGCCATTTGTTTGGGGATGGAAGACGGAAGCGTAGTCGAGCTTAATGCCCATTTTGCCGCACCAATTGTTCACTTCATCGGCTGTGAAATTGGAGCCCTTATCAGTGATGATGCTGTGGGGGACGTTGTAAAGGTGTACAACCCCGGATATGAAGTCTATTACTGGTCTGGATTCGGCCATTTTGACTGGTTTGGCTTCTATCCATTTGGTGAACTTGTCCACCATGACCAACAAGTATTTTTTCTTATGGCTTCCCCCTTTAAGGGGCCCGACCATGTCTAGCCCCCAGACCGCAAAGGGCCAAGTTATGGGGATTGTTTGGAGAGCGGTAGGGGGCATATGACTCTGATTGGGAAAGAGCTGGCAACCGACGCAGTGTTGGACAAGGTCCTGTGCGTCTGCTCGGGAAGTCGGCCAATAGAAGCCTGTACGGAAGTCTTTGCTGACTAGTGCTCGAGCCGCGGCGTGGTGTCCGCCCAGTCCGGCATGGATTTTAGCCAAGAGCTGCCTCCCTTCCTCTTCGGAGATGCATCTTTGGAGCACTCCGGTTGCACTTTTCTTGTAGAGTTCCCCTTCATGGACTTTGTAAGCTTTAGAACTCCGGACGATGTAGCGTGCTTCATTTTGGTCTTTGGGGAGCTCCTGCCTATTTAGGTAGGCCAAGAAAGGCTCGGTCCACGGGGCGATTACAGCCATGATTTCGTGGGCCGAAGATGTTATTTCGGTGGTGGAGCCTCCGATTATGTCTGATAGTTCAGAATCTGGGGGTGTGTTCGGATCCGTGCTAGTATTGCCGGACTCCCGTTCCCATACTACGGATGGCTTGAACAGCCTTTCAAGGAATATGTTAGGTGGGACAAGGTCGCGTTTAACGCCGATGCGGGCGAGGACGTCCGCCGCTTGGTTGTTTTCTCGAGCCACATGGTGGAATTCGAGCCCCTCGAACCGAGCTGATATTTTGAGGATGGCATTACGGTAGGCCGCCATTTTCGGATCCTTGGCGTCGAAGTCTCCGTTGATTTGTGATATTGCGAGGTTTGAATCCCCGCGCACTTCCAGGCGTTGAATGCCCATAGAGACTGCCATCCGGAGACCGCGCAACAGAGCCTCATATTCGGCCGCATTGTTGGAGTCTGTGTATAATATTTGGAGGACGTACTGGATCGTGTCTCCGGTGGGAGACGTCAAGACTACACCTGCTCCTAATCCGGCCAGCATTTTAGAGCCTTCGGAGTGCATGTCCAGTTAGATTACGCGCTGTACTCTTTAGGGAGTTCGGCCTCTGTCCATTCGGCGACAAAGTCAGCCAGTACTTGCGACTTGATGGCCCGCCGTGGTTTGTATGTTATGTCGAACGGAAGGAGCTCGATGGCCCATTTAGCAATCCGGCCCGTAGCATCGCGATTATTTATTATGTCATTGAGTGGTACTTCGGAGGCCACCGTAATCGAACACTCTTGAAAGTAGTGTCGTAGCTTCTGGGATGCCATGAAGACCGCGTATGCTATTTTTTGATAGTGTCGGTATCAGGATTTGCATGGGGTGAGGACCATGGATACGTAATAATCCGGCTTTTGGGGGAATTTGTATCCGTCAACCTCTCGTTCGACGATGAGCACCGCGCTTACAACTTGATGTGTTGCGGCTATGTACAACAGCATAGATTCGCCGATATTTGGCGCTGTTAGGACTGGATTACTGGCCAATAAGGTCTTTATTTCATCCAGTCCGTTCACGGCTGCATCCGTCCACATGAAGTGTTCGGTGCACCGGAGAAGGCGGTAAAGAGGTAATGCCTTTTCTCCTAACGTGGAGATAAAGCGGCTCAAAGCAGCCACGCATCCAGCCAATTTTTGGATGTGCTTGAGGTCTGTTGGTATAGCCAACTACGACAGAGCTCGGATTTTTGCCGGATTCGCTTCAATTCCTCTATTGGAAACAATGAAGCCCAGCAGTTTCCCCGAGGGGACGCCGAAAATGCATTTTTCCGGGTTCAGCTTGATGTCGTATGTCCGGAGATTATCGAATGTAAGCCTCAAGTCATCTATTAGTGTTTCGACGTGTCTTGTTTTTATGATCACGCCATCCATGTATGCCTCCACTGTTTTGCCGATTTTCTTTTCCATGCATGTTTGAATCATGCGTTGATAGGTTGCGCCGGCATTCTTAAGCCCGAAAGGCATAGTGTTGAAGAAAAAAGGGCCATATGGCGTTATGAAAGCTGTTGCAGCTTGGTCAGACTGCCATTTTTATTTGATGGTATCCAGAGTATGCGTCGAGGAAACACATCGAGTCGTGTCCTGCTATGGCATCGATGATTTGATCGATGCGAGGGAGGGGAAAGGTATCTTTGGGGCAAGCCTTATTGAGGTCTTTAAAGTCGACACATAGGCGCCAGGATTTGTCCTTCTTTGGTACCATTACCAGATTTGCTAGCTAATCTGGATGCTTGATATCTCTGATGAATCCGGCCTCGAGTAATTTGGCTAGCTCTTCCCCCATGGCTTGCCGTTTGGGCTCTGAAAACCGCCTTAGAGTCTAGTTGACCGGTTTGTATCCTTTTAGTATATTGAGGTTGTGTTCGGCCAATCTGCGTGGGATGCCCGACATGTCAGATGGGTGCCAGGCGAAAATGTCCCATTTCTCGCGTAAGAACTCTCGCAGTGCGGCGTCCATTGCGGGGCTCAACTGTGTCCCGATGGAAGCTGTCTTCGTGGGGTCCGTTGGATGGACTTGGAATTTGACTATCTCGTCTGCGGGTTTAAATGAGGTGGACTTGGGTTGATTGTCGAGTATCACATCGTCCCTGTCCACGTTTGACATAAGTGTTGTTCGTTCTTCGGCCGCTAGGGCTTCGGATAATGCTTCCAGGGCTAGTGCTGCTGTCTTGTTTTCGGCGCGAAGTGCGACGTCCAGATCACTGGCAAGAGTGATGATTCCATTGGGTCCGGGCATTTTAAGCTTCATGTACCCGTAATGGGGTATAGCTTGAAAGCTTGTAAACGCGTCCCGCCCTAGAAGGGCGTGGTATCCGCTGCTAAAAGGAGCCACTTGGAATGTGATTTCTTCGGACCTATAATTCTCCGGGGTGCCGAATACCACATCGAGTGTGATTTTTCCCGCACACCGCGCTTTCTGACTAGGGATAATTCCCCTGAAGGTTGTGCCACTTTGTTCAATGCGGCTTTTATCAATTTCGATCTTGTTGAGTGTTTCTACATAGATCAAGTTTAATCCGCTTCCGCCGTCCATGAGTACTTTAGTGAGCCGAAAGCCGTCCATGATTGGGCTAAGGACCAGAGCAGCTGGTGCCCGGACAGTCTGGAATCGAGGTTCATCACTGGCATTGAAAGTTATAGAAGTGTCGTCCCATGGGTTTATTTTTGCCACACGGCAAATTTCAACGGAGCTTCGATGAGCTCGCTTGCGCCTATTGTTTGAGGAAAAAGTCTCGAAGACTGTTAGTACCGTATTGTGTTCATTGGCGGGATGTTGTTCTGCTTTATGGCTTGCAAGAAGGTCCTCACCACTTTTTGCGACCTGCCGGAGTATCCAACATGCCCTAAGGCTATGAGTTGGTGTTGTGTCCGGAGTACTGTGGAGTTTACAAGGCCCATTGAGCCATTCTTCCAATATGGTTCCCGCCCTGGGGTGGGCTTTGGTTTCTTGGGGATTTGATCGGCCGACTTACGAGAGTTTGCCCATTTAGTTCGGACAAAGGTTTTGGTGAGAGTCGGACTATCCCAAAATTCTGTTTGGGTCTTCCAGGCACTTTCCATCGCACAGTACTTCTGTACTATGGTTGCCAAGTACGCAAAGTGTACTATGTCACGGCGACATATAGCATTAAGGATTCCTTTGTTCGTGCAGTTTTTTGCAGAAAAGTGAGACTACGTACTCCTCGCGGCAATCCTTGACCTTGTTTAGCACAAGGAGCAATCTGGCCCAGTAACGATGTACTGTCTCCTGGGGCTCTTGCCTGATATTGGAGAGACGGTTTAAGTCCGTGTTGTTGGGGATAGCTGAATCCGGACTCTGATCCGCTCTAGCACCCAGGGGCATGGGAACTTCCGAGCCCGACAGCTCGGGATCCGGGGTGTTGCCCAATTTCTCTGGCCCAATGCCCGTTTCTAAGTCCGGGATCTGGGTCATGTATTCCCTTGGGCGGGTGTCCGGCTCAAGGAGCTCGGTGATCTGGACATAATTCGTCCTCAGAATTGATGGGTAATCCGTTAGTGGTTCCTCCACTACCGCTATCTTATGGGTGGCCGGAGGGGATTTAATGTCCCTTTGGCCGAGTTTAAGTCCTATCTGGTCATAGTCCGTAGCGACTCCCAAAGCGGCGATGCGATCCAAGAGCTCATTAAGGGAGGAGAGCTCTATTGTATCCATCTGTTCGGCGAGTTCCGAATTGACGCGAAGGTTATGCGTGATGACCCGAGAGGCCATCGTCGGTGCAACCGCCGATGGGGCAGCCATGATGAAGCCGCCAAGTCAGAGAGTTTGGCCTATAGCCAGTGCTTCCCCAGAGGTAAGGTTGTCCTTGACGATGAGATGATCCATCGAGCCTTGCAGCGACGACACATAGGAACTCTCAATGAAAGCACCAATGTCGGTGTCAAAACAGGCGGATCTCGGGTAGGGGGTCCCAATCTATGCGTTTAGGCTGATGGTAACAGGAAGCAAGGAACACAATGTTTACCCGGGTTCGGGACCTCTCGATGGAGGTAAAACCCTACTTCCTGCTTGATTAATATTGAAGATATGAGTAGTACAAGAGTAGATCTACCATGAGATCATAGAGGCTAAACCCTAAGAGCTAGCCTATGATGGTATCATTGTAATTGTGATCGGCCTTCTAAGGGCCAACCTCTCCGGTTTATATAGACATCGGAGAGGGCTAGGGTTTACATGGAGTCGGTTACAAGGAAGGAAATACAATATCCAGATCACCAAGCTGGCCTTCCACGCAAAGGAGAGTCCCATCCGGACACGGGACGGAGTCTTGAGTCTTGTATCTTCACGCTCCAATAGTCCGGACGATGTATATAGTCCCTAATCGAGGACTCCCTCAGAGGGTACAGAGAGTTATGCTTTCTGACTTCATCCATCTCATGCTCATCAAAAGGAATCCACTAACAAGGTTGATCAATTCTTGTTAACAAACTCATTCCGGATCGCATGAAACCGGAGAATTTTCGAATAGCACTAGGTTACCTCAACGGGGATAGGTACGTCCCCAACAATAATAATATCATATTTCTTTTTGAGAGTAGGAAGAGGAAATTCAAAACCTCCAAAAATAATCGTTGGAATTTTTCCAATAGAATTGATACTGTGGACTTGAGGTTGTTTCCTCGGAAAGTGTACAGTATGCTAATTACCATTAACATGAAAAGTGACATTGCCTTTGTTCCAATCAATAACAGCCCCGGCAGTATTCAAAAAGGGTCTACCAAGGATAATCGACATACTATCGTCCTTGGGAATATCAAGAATAACAAAGTCCGTTAAGATAGTAACGTTTGCAACCATAACAGGCACATCCTCACAAATACCGACAAGTATAGTAGTTGATTTATCGGCCATTTGCAAAGATATTTCAGTAGGTGTCAACTTATTCAAATCAAGTCTACGATATAAAGAGAGAGGCATAATAGTAACACTGGCTCCAAGATCACATAAAGCAGTTTTAACATAGTTTCTTTTAATGGAGCATGGTATAGTTGGTACTCCTGGATCACCTAGTTTCTTAGGTATTCCACCTTTAAAAGTAGGGACATTTACATCTATGCCCTTAACTCGAACCCACTACTCAGTTTTGCCCCTAATTTTTAGGTATGCTCAGTTTTGCCCCTCCGCCATTAGTTTCACTCATAGAAATGCCCTTCTCTGTCATTACCGTCCTGTCAAAGGTCTTTGACCATCCTGAAAAAAATAAAAAAAATCAAAAAAATTGAAACTTTGTGGGATCGAATATACTCATGTCTGCAAGGTGTGTACAAATTTTCATGCCATTCGGACACCCTACGAGCTCGTGGCAAAGGAAAACATAAATTTTGTACGCATGTGAATGGTAAATTCAAAAAATAAAAAAGAAATCAAAAAAATTTGAAATTTCGTGGGACTGAAGATACTCAGGTGCGCAAGATGTGTGCACATTTTTGTTGTGTTTGGACATCGTAGGAGCTCGTGGAGAAAAAAAAACAAATTTTAGCTCAAAAAAACTTTGAAAAAATGCACTATTTTGTTTTTTTCTCTAGAGCACCTCGTACATCATTTGATCACCATAACTTGCAAGCACATTGTGCACTCAAGCCTCTTTGATGCCAAATAAATTCAATTTTTTTGAATTTTTTGCTATTTTTTCGAATTTACTGTTCATAGGCATAAATTATTTTTGTCCAACCAACACAAAAACATGCACACGCCTTGCGGACATGACTATCTTCGATCCCACAAATTTTCATATTTTTTTGATTTCTTTTGCTATTTTTTCTGGATGGTCAAAGTACTTTTGACCGGACGGTAACGGCGCAAAAGGGCATTTCTGTAAGTGACACTAACGGCGGAGGGGCAAAACTGAGTATACCTGAAAATTAGGGGCAAAACTGAGTAGTGGGTTCGAGTTAGGGGCACAACTAGAATTGGCCCTTAAAAGTATAATTGGCAAGCATGGTGGAAATTTCAGCTTCCGGTATCTTTCTTTTATTAGTAACAATATCCTTCATGTATTTAGCATAAGGGTTCATTTTAACCATATTAGTCAAACGCATACGCAAAAAGATAGGTCTAATCATTTCAGTAAAGTGCTCAAAATCCTCATCATCCTTTTTCTTGGATGGTTTAGGAGGAAAAGGCATGGGTTTCTGAACCCATTGTTCTCTTTCTTTACCGTGCTTCCTAGCAACGAAGCCTCTCTTATCATAACGTTGATTCTTTGATTGTGGGTTATCAAGATCAACAACAGGTTCAATCTCTACATCATTGTTATCGCTAGGTTGAGCATCAACATGAACATCATCATTAACATTATCACTAGGTTCATGTTCATCACCAGATGTTGTTTCAGCATCAGAGATAGAAATATCATTGAGATTCTCAGGTATGTCAACAATAGGCTCACTAGAAGCATGCAAAGTCCTATCATTTTTCTTTTTCTTCTTCTTAGAAGGACCAGGTGCATCAACATTAGTTCTCTGAGAACCTTGCTCAGTTCTCTTAGGGTGGTCCTCAGGATACAAAGGTTCCTGAGTCATTTTACCCCCTCTAGTCATAACTCTAACACCATTATCAATTTTCTTATTACTTAATTCATTGAGCAAATCATTTTGAGGTTTAAGCACTTGTTCTACTTGAGTGGTAACCATACAAGCATGTTTACTAATAAGTTTAAGTTCACTTTTAACTCTAGACACATAATCACTCAAGTGTTCAATCATATAAGCATTGCGTTTCAATTGTCTACCAACATAAGCATTGAAGTTTTCTTGTTTAACAATAAAATGATCAAACTCATCTAAGCATTGGCTACCAGACTTATAACAAGGGATATCACCTTCATCAAATCTATAGAGAAAATTTACCTTTACTACCTGTGTCGGGTTATATAGACCTTGCATTTCTTCAATAGGTGGTAAATTCTTAACATCTTCAGCTTTAATACCCTTTTATTTCATAGATTTCTTTGCCTCTTGCATATCTTCAGGACTGAGAAATAGAATACCCCTTTTCTTCGGAGTTAGCTTAGGAGTTGGTTCAGGAAGTGTCCAATTATTTTCATTACTCAACATATTATTCAATAGCAATTCAGCTTGATCAGCAGTTCTTTCCCTGAAAACACAGCCAGCACAACTATCCAGGTGGTCTCTGGAAGCATGGGTTAGTCCATTATAAAAGATATCAAGTATTTCATTTTTCTTGAGAGGATGATCAGGCAAAGCATTAAGTAATCAGAGAAGCCTCCCCCAAGCTTGTGGGAGACTCTCTTCTTCAGTTTGCACAAAATTATATATTTGCCTTAAAGCAGCTTGTTTCTTATGAGTGGGGAAATATTTAGCACAGAAGTAATAAATCATATCCTGGGGACTATGCACACAACCAGGATCAAGAGAATTAAACCTGTTTTAGCATCACCCTTTAATGAGAACGGAAATGGCTTAAGGATAAAGTAGTAACGAATTTTTTCCTCATGAGTGAATAGGGTGGCTATATCATTCAATTTAGTAAGATGTGCCACAACAGTTTCAGATTCATAGCCATGAAAAGGATCATATTCAACCAAAGTAATTAACTCAGGATCGACAAAGAAATCATGATCCTTATTAGTAATACAGATAGGTGAAGTAGCAAAAGCAGGGTCATATTTCATTCTAGCATTCAAAGAGTTTTCTTTAAGCTTAGCTAATAATTTCTTAAGACCATATCTATCATTGGAAGCAAGAAAATCTCTAGCAGTTTCTTCATCCATAACATAACCCTCAGGCAAAGCAGGCAATTCATATCTAGGGGGAGAATCTTCATCATCACTTTCAACAATATTATCAGTTTCAATAATTTCATTCTCTCTAGCCCTAGCAAGTTGTTCATCAAGAAATTCACCTAGTGGCACAGTATTATTAAGCTTAGAAGTAGTTTCATCATAAGTATCATGCATAGCAGAAGTGGCATCATCAATAACATGCGACATATCAGAATTAATAGCAGAAGCAGGTTTAGGTGTCGCAAGTTTACTCAAAACAGAAGGAGAATCAAGTGCGGAGCTAGATGGCAATTCCTTACCTCCCCTCGTAGTTGAGGGATAAATTTTGGTTTTCTCGTCTTTCAAGTTCCTCATAGTGATCAGCAGATATAAAATCCCAAGTGACTCAAAGAATAGAGCTATGCTCCCCGGAAACGGCGCCAGAAAATAGTCTTGCTAACCCACAAGTATAGGGGATCGCAACAGTTTTCGAGGGTAGAGTATTCAACCCAAAATTATTGATTTGACACAAGGGGAGCAAAAGAATATTCTAAAGTATTAGCAGTTGAGTTGTCAATTCAACCACACCTGGAAGACTTAATATCTGCAGCAAAGTATTTAGTAGAAAAGTAGTATGGAAGTAACGGTAACGGTGGCAAAGGTAACAGTAACCGTTTTGTAGTAATTTTAAAAGTGGCAACGGTAAAGTAACTAATCAAAGATCAATATGTGAAAAGCTCGTAGGCATTGGACCAGTGATGGATAATTATGTCGGATGTGATTCCTCATGCAATAGTTATAACATAGGGTGACACAGAACCAGCTCCAGTTCATCAATGTAACGTAGGCATGTATTCCGAATATAGTCATACGTGCTTATGGAAAATAACTTGCATGACATCTTTTTTCCTACCCTCCCATGGCAGCGGGGCCCTATTGGAAACTAAGGGATATTAAGTCCTCCTTTTAATAGAGTACCGGACCAAAGCATTAACACTATGTGAATACATGAACTCCTCAAACTACGGTCATCACCGGGAGTGGTCCCGATTATTGTCACTTCAGGGTTACCGGATCATAACACATAGTAGGTGACTATTGACTTGCAAGATAGGATCAAGAACTCACATATATTCATGAAAACATAATAGGTTCAGATCTGAATTCATGGCACTCGGGCCCTATGACAAGCATTAAGCATAGCAAATCATAGCAACATCAATCTCAGAACATAATGGATACTAGGGATAAAACCCTAACAAAACTAACTCGATTACATGGTAAATCTCATCCAACCCATCACCGTCTAGCAAGCCTGCGATGGAATTACCCACGCACGGCGGTGAGCATCATGGAATTGGTGATGGAGGAAGGTTGATGATGACGACGGCGACAGATTCCCCTCTTCGGAGCCCCGAACGGACTCCAGATAATCCCTCCCGAGAGACTTTAGGGCTTGGCGGCGGCTCCGTATCGTAAAACGTGATGAATACTTTTCTCTGATTTTTTTCTCCCCGAACGTGAATATATGGAGTTGGAGTTGAGGCCGCTGGAGTCTCAGGGGGACCACGAGACAAGGGGGCACGCCCAGAGGAGTAGGCGCGCCCCCCACCCTCGTGGACAGGTTGTGGGCCCCTGGTCTTGATTATTTCGCCAGTATTTTTTATATATTCCAAAAATATACTTCGTGAAGTTTCCGGTCATTCCGAGAACTTTTATTTCTGCACAAAAATAACACCATGTAAATTCTGCTGAAAACAACGTCAGTCCAGGTTAGCTCCATTCAAATCATGCAAGTTAGAGTCCAAAACAAGGGCAAAAGTGTTTGGAAAAGTAGATATGATGGAGATGTATCACACATGTTTCCCTATCGGAACCACAAGGCTTATTTGAGGGAAGCTTTGGTTTGTAAGAGGCTTGTAATAAAACTTGCGCCACAATGGACGAAAACAATTCCTCGACATATACGTACGATGTCGTGACACCATGGAAGGTTTCACGATTTTCAGCTTAGTTTTGGATTTACTGGGATTTAAAAACCGAGATTTTTCTCACGAAATGTTTTTAAATAGACACGGTTCACTCATGAAAGCCGATATTAAATGAAAACTTTGTGGAAACCATATTTTAAAGTTTCATAAAAAACTGAAAAAATATGGGATGTTAAGAAGGTGATGTTCTATTGCGACAAAAAATTTCAAGTTGAAAAACATTATGAGATGTGGGCTATGAAAAAGACAAATTCTGCCCTGAATAGTGACATTACTATTCGGCACTATTCAACACTGCTTTTGTCTTTTCATAGCTCACATCTCTTAATGTGTTTCAACTTGAAATATTGTGTGCCAATAAAAAATCATCCTCTTAACATCCCGCATTTTTTGAATTTTTTTTAAACTTCAACACATCTTTTTCTCGTTGTTTTCACCGATTTCCACCGAATGTTGGTTTTCGTATGATATTACCCCCGCACTTCTGGCCATGCTGCGATCTGAGTCCTGCCTTTTGGCTGGCCAGAACCCAAACCCCACGGATAGTACGTGTGCACCGTTGGATGCTCCCAGATCGAACGGAACCCTGAGCCCTTTCGACAGCACATGCAGTACATGGGTAAGCACTGTGCGCAAGCGTCGTGTAGCTCATGCTCCCTTCTCTACTAGGTTTTCATTCAAAACAGGCTAACATTTCTCGCCACTCCTCCCATCGGTTTCCCGCTGTCGGTGTCAAAACCGGCGGATCTCGGGTAGGGGGTCCTGAACTGTGCGTCTAATGTCGATGGTAACAGGAGACAGGGGACACGATGTTTACCCAGGTTCGGGACCTCTCTATGGAGGTAATACCCTACTTCCTGCTTGAGTGATCTTGATGGATATGAGTATTACAAGAGTTGATCTACCACGAGATCGTAATGGCTAAACCCTAGAATTCTAGCCTGTATGACTATGGTCATGAGTCCCTTTTTCCGGACTAAGTCCTCCGGTTTATATAGACACTGGGAGGATCTAAGGTTACACAAGGTCGGTTACAGAGAAAGGAATCTACATATTCGGCTGCCAAGCTTGCCTTCCACGGCAAGGAGAGTCCCATCCAAACACGGGTGCAGTCTTCGGTCTTCGTATCTTCACAGCCCATCAATCCGGCCAATGGCTAACAGGACGGACGCCCGAGGACCCCCTAATCCAGGACTCGCTCAGCAGCCCCTGAACCTGGCTTCAATGATGAGGAGTCCGGCTCGTAGATTTGTGTTCGGCATTGCAAGGCGGGTTCCCCTTTCCGAACTCCAAGATAGTCTCCAGATGCAATGATTGTATCCAGACCTGTAACACACACCACACACAAGCACAGAGAGAATATAATACTCCACGAGTCCAATCCGCTGACAACTTTTTACAACATGACATCACGTCCGCCCGTTCATAATTTTGAATCGTTTTGTGTCTACCGTTCTACATTTCGAGACGCGGTTGCCATTGGCACGCCTTGTCGAAGCAGAGATCGTGTCCCCTTATTCCGGGATTATGATCAATACGGGTATGGGTAACCCAACCGTGCCATTTACATGGCCCTTGGGAATAGGCTAGTTTTAAGGAGAGTCAGGGCACGCCTTCTCCTTCCTCTGCCCTTCCATCCTTGAGCTCCAGCGCCCAAGTCCCCATCTTTCTCCATCTCTGGAAAGCATCCGACCATGTCTGGATCTGGAGGTCAAGGAAAATGGATGGTCTCCTCCATCAAGGACAAGGACATTGTCGAACTTCGGGCAGCCGGGTACTTGGCAAAGGAAATCGCCCACCGCCTTCTGGCCCAGGGGCAAGTCGTCCCCACCCCGAAGCCTACTGAGAGAGTAGTTTTCCTTCCTCAATTCGTCTGTGGACTGGGGTTTCCACTTTACCCCTCGTCCGCAGTTTAATGTATTATTACGGCCTAGATTTCCATGATCTGGCCCGAACTCCTTCCTCAACATCTCGGCGTTCATCGTCGTGTGTGAGGCCTTCCTCCGCATCCAAACCCACTTCAGGCTATGGCTTAAGGTCTTCAATGTGAAGCCGAAAGTGGTGGATGGCCAGCACGCGGAGTGCGGGGGCGCCATGGTGAGCAAGCTGGCGAACGTCTCGTGGCCAAAAGGCATTTTGGTGGAGGTGGTAAAGGAATGTCAGAAACAATGGTTCTATATTAGAGAACCCCACGGCGCCACCTGGGCCGCGGCTGCCGAATTCAACTCTGGCGCTCCCATGCGAGTTACCTCCTGGGTCGAGAAGAGCCCAAACTGGTGCTCGCTAGATGAGCTGACAGCGCTACAGATGCACTTTCAAAGCATTGTGGACAAGGATGTCAAACTTGTCGATGTAATCTAGGTGATGCTAGTTTGCTGGATTCTCCCGTGCCAAAGCCGAAGTCGCCCTTTATGGAAGTTCAATTCGAAGAAGCACCATACCCTGAAGAGGCTCTTCGAAACCACTCACAAAGGTGCCTGGAAGTTGCTCTTTAAGGGCAACGAGAAACCGCCGACCACAGATTCATACCGCGAGCACGACATTGACCACCTTGCCAGCGAGGTATGTTGTTTTTAACGCATCCCCTACTTGCTTGTTTCAAGGATGATGTCTGAGCTTTTATCACCATTCCTTCTTCAGGACTGGATGGAGAGGGCGAAGCGGATCCTGTGTTCGGCCCCACTGCCTGAAGAACAAGTCATCCCACGTTTAGTGAAGATGCTGGTGCTGGTGCCCTAGAAGGCGCCGGAGAAAAAGGCCAAGAAGAAGGCCAAGGGGGACAAATGTGGCCCCCGTCGTAAGGGCACTTCGGACGTAACGTCCGAAGATGAAGAGACTCATTCCTCCGTCCCTAAAGACGACGATGAGCAGGAGGAGGAGGAGGAGGAGGAGGAGATACCTCCCCGCGATGTGGGGAGGGAGAAGAGGGCGGCCTCCACGAATCTGGAGGCGGCAACGCCCAAGAAGAGGAAGGGCTCCCTTGCGGATAACTCCGTATGGGATTTCGAAAGTAGTCCGGAGGGCCGCCCCTACGCTAAGCTTTAGGCCTCATTGTAAGTGCTATGATTCATGCGTGTCCATATCTCCAGCCTCTTCTCCTTACTGTATTGACATGGCTAATTGTGTTATTTCAGTCCGGCCCACATCAGCTCCCAGTGATCCTCGTCAGGAGGTTCGCTGGACTCCAAGGAGATGGCCAGCATGTCACCGCTGACTGCTCACTCTCCCAAGGCCATGGACGACACCGAATAGTTGTCCCGAAGGACCACTCCAGGCCAAGGAGGGGCTCCAGATGCTGTCAAGGGGGCGCCAGAGGGCGAAACCTCTACCGCCGGACACACGGGGGAGCAAATCCCCACGGATACTGGCGAGGAGGGCTGTATTCAGTTCCGCCCTTCGCCGAATATGATTACGGAGACCCATACGGTTCCGGCATCCGGCGAGCGACCTCCTTTGAAAGAGGGGGGGTGCACCCATTCAACCGTTGGCCCTGTCCAACCAGGGGCACCGGATAATTTGGTGGAAGCGCTTTGAGGTGCCTCCATTGTGGACGAGCATCATATCCTGATGGGTATGGTGATTCAAAGGGTCCAGTCCGCCAAGAGCGGACGGACCGAAGCCTGCAGCGGCCTGCTGACAGGTTTTGAGGTAAGCGACGTAAAAATCTCGATATAGTCAGTAGCCCCTGATACACTGTCCGGTGTTCGGAAAGAAAAGCCGGATAGGGGGTCAATCCTTCATTGTAGGAAACTAACTAAATTTGTCAAGAATGAATATGCAGGCGTTCCTGTTGTCCGCGGCCTCACATGCTGCCAAAGTATCCGAACTTAAGCGGAGACTGGAGAAGGCCGAGGAGGAGCTCGGCCAGGTGAAGTGGCAGCTCCAGGAGACTCGTGGTATGTAATAACCCCAGAAGTATTCAGAATGAGTAGGATGATATATATTGATCGAAGTGTCCTAAAATGAATAGTAGCAACGACCGAGGTCGAGGCCCTGAAAAAGGCCCTGGGCGAAGCCGAGGGGAAGGCCGTCAAGGAGAAGGCTGCCCGTAAGAAGCTCAAGGCCCGGTCAACGAGGTCCAACAAGAGCTCCATGACGCGGTGAAGAAGTGTGAGACCTTGGGGCGTGACGCGTCGGCTAAAGAGGCCGAACTCTCCAATGCTTGTCAGAGTGCGGAGAAGGCCCGGAACGAGGCCCAGGGCCCCCTCCAAGAGGTCCAAGAGGCGAGAAAGATCGCGGCGGGTAAGGCATTCAGTATGCAAAGCAAATATGCGAAAAGGAAGTATCTTTTACTAACCCGGATTTGGAGTTCTCCAGGGGCTTTTGCTGATCTGCTGCGAAGTGTGTCCGATGCCACGGAGTTCTTCCGAGCCGAAGAAGGGAGCTCCACGAATAAGCTATTCTGGTCGCAATGTCTTACGCCAGAGCATCCCGTGCCCTTCACCGATCAGCTGAAACAGCTGGTGGAGCTGCATAGGGTGCGCAAACTAGCCATGAAGTATTTGATAATCCGGCCTACTTCGGACTCGTGAGGTGGCTGGTGGACGCATGTCCTCGGCTGGACATCGTCAGGCGATCGGCCTGTATTGAAGGTGCGCGTATGGCCTTCGCCCGTGGCAAGATGTGGTGGGCGAAGATGAACGTCGTCGAGCTGGCCAGGGGGCCGCCAGAGGGCAAGGAGCACCGAACACTCGAGCTCTATTTTGCGGATGTCCTGGAGGGGTCTCGCATTGTAGCAAAGCAGTGTGGGCAGGACATTATTTTCGAATGAATACATTCGTGTAGTCTTTGCCTTGTATGGTGAAATAAAGTGGGTTTGTAATATAATGATTGTTATATTTTTAATTTTACCTCTTGTGCGGCCGTGTTATATGAAATCTGAGGGTTGGCCAGTCATCGGCTTCTGCCCCCATGTAGGTAGTATGTAGGTGTTCGGGATGGAATCTAAACAATATTGATCCAATTATATGGTCCTTGAAGGAGTTGTTTAGCGCAACGAACCAGGAAACCAAACTATTCTGCTTTAACACCCTCACTTAGCCATAGGAGTTCGACAATAAAAACATGGACACAGACCCTAGTTTCCGAACCAGAGTGCTATAAGCATCTGATCGGGATGTACCGATCCTTCACGCAACGCGGAAGAAATCTCCAACGATTTGCATCCTCCGAACAGCTGGCCGACTCTCGCTACATCATGACAGTCAGTTTTCGGCTTTCTCTACTGAGGTGCTCCTTTGAATAAAACAGGGCACAATCGCAGTAGTTCTCCCTTTACTACCATAGCCGATATAGCGGAACGTAAGGTAGCAAGCACAAGAGCCGGGCAACCCAACTATTGGCCAGATACATGATTCGGAGCCTATGCATATAATGCTAAATTCGGGGTGCCGAACTATACTGTAAAAAGTGTTCGGACTTTGGTGCCGTATTGTGGGGTGCCGGGGAGCCCCTGGCAAAGATGAAACGTACCAAAGTGTACGGATGCTAGAAAGATAATTTATGAAAGGAAAATAGAAAGAAAGCAGAGGTGATATCTCGGGCCCTTAAACTTGAGCCGCGAACTACTTCCATTATAATTGGGTTAATGCGTCAAAGCGCATTAATACAAGTAGTGTGATAAGAAACCGGCTATTTGACATGCCATGACCAAAGGCGAGCTGCGTGTGGGTCCTGACAACAGGTAGAGTGGTTGTTGAATTGACCTCTAGAGCTTCCCCTATACGTCTTTGCTTCTTGCCATCCTGGCGTTTTTATCCTTTGACAGGACCGGTAGTCGGGCCGTCAAAGAAGGCCTATGTAAAATAAACCTGGAAAAGGAAAAAGGAAATAGTGACAATATATGTGTGTCCGGGATCGGTCGAGCCGAACTGTGGATCACCTGCTAGTTGTGCCTCCGTCGATGCCCATGGGATTTCTAGTGCGTAATTATGCACGCGTGGTGTGAATGCCACTACCTGATCGGGGCTGGGACGGAGGCCAAATTGCTAGTCGAGCTCTTGATGAGCCGAGCTGTCCTATTGCAACGTAGTCCGGACCCTTTTTATGATGTCCAGGGGCTCGGCAGCCGGATTATGGTTCTGCTTGAGAAGGCGACTCTGTACTTCTGATGCTAGGGCGGCGGTGTGCTCCTCTGTGCGCAGGGAGCGTTCCGTTTTTCCGTTGACCGTTATGACGCCGCATGGACCGGGCATCTTAAGCTTAAGATAAGCATAGTGCGGCACCATGTTGAACTGAGCGAATGCAGTCCGTCGGAGTAGTGCGTGATAACCACTGCGGAATGGGACGACGTCGAAGATTAACTCCTCGCTTCGGAAATTTTCCGGGGATTCAAAGACAACCTCTAGTGTGATTGAGCCCGTACAGCGGGCCTCTACACCTGGTATGACTCCTTTGAAGGTAGTCTTCGTTGGCTTGATCCTTGATGGATTGATGCCCATTTTGCGCACTGTGTCTTGATAGAGCAGATTGAGGCTGCTACCACCGTCGATGAGGACTCGCGTTAGGTGGAATCCATCAATGATTGGGTCTAGGACTAGTGCGGCTGATTGGACATGCCGGATACTGGTCGGATGATCCCGACGATCAAAGGTGTTCGGGCATGATGACCATGGGTTAAATTTTGGGGCGAGTGGCTCTATCGCATAAACGTCCCTTAGTGCGCGCTTGCGCTCCCTTTTGGGGATGTGTGTATCATATATCATGTTTACCGTGTTGACTTGAGGAGGGTACTTCTTCTGCCCCCCTGAGTTTGGTTGCGGGGCTATTCGTCATCGTCCTCACTTTTGGATCCCTTTTCCTTATTCTCAGTGTTTAACTTGCTGGCCTGTTTGAAAACCCAACAATCCCTGTTGGTATGATTGGCTGGTTTGTCTGAGGTGCCATGTATCTCGCACGGACGATCGAGTATGCGGTCCAAGCTGGATGGTCCCTGGCCGTTCCTTTTATACAGCTTTTTCCGCTGACCGGACTTGGAGCCGCTGAATCCGGCATTAACTTTAGTGTCATCGGTATTATCACCATTGCTTCGGCGCCTGTGTCTGTTGCATCGGAGCTTGCCGTTGCTGTTTTTGACCTTGGATGGGCCCGCCTCGCTGGCTGTGTTTTTTCTATGAGCCAACCAACTATCCTCACCCGCGCAAAAGCGGGTCATGAGTGCCGTGAGGTCTGGCATAGATTTGGGCTTTTCTTAGCCGAGATGGGGCGAGCCATTCGTCACGGATGCTATGTTTAAAGGCCGCTAGGGCTTCGGCATCCGGACAGTCAACGATCTGGTTCTTTTTAGTTACGAATCTAGTCCAGAATTTCCTGGCTGACTCTCCAGGCTGTTGGACTATGTGACTTAAGTCATTGGCGTCTGGTGGCCGGATGTATGTACCTTGGAAGTTGTCAAGAAAAGCTTCTTACAAGTCCACCCAGCTGCCGATGGAATTTTCAGGCAGGCTGTTTAACCAGTGCCGGGCTGGCCTTTTGAGCTTTAGTGGGAGGTATTTGATAGCATGGACGTCGTCTCAGCGGGCCATGTGAATGTGGAGAATAAAATCATCGATCCATACCGCGGGATCGGTTGTTCTGTCGTATGATTCAATATTGACGGGTTTGAACCCTTCAGAGAATTCATGGTCCATTACTTCATCAGTGAAGCAGAGAGGGTGTGTGGCGCCTCTATATCTGGCCGCATTGCGCTGTAGCTCCGATGGAGTTCGTCTTCGGTTATCAGCTCGGGGTGTGACTAGGTTTGTCACGCCCGAATAGGTAGCCATCCTCACATGTCGAGGGACGTCCTCGCGATCCATAAATCGATCGGGTATGTCCTGCTTTACTCTCCAGGGTCTGCTGGAGGTCGTATGTGTCACCCCGAGCTGTTTCGTCTCTATTTTTATGAGGCGGTGGGGCAGGCTACTGTTCGGCGTGAGCTGCCGCTCTACCCCGACCACGTGGTGGTCGGTCCGCCGCACTGTCCCGATCTCATGGTGGTCGATCGGCCGCATTACGCGAGGGAGGTATGAGCTCCGGCGCCTCTTCATCGAACTTGGGTAGCAGCCTTCGCTTTGGGTAACTCTTGGCTTGGCGTCTGAGGCCGTATTCTTCGACTGCCAGGACATCAGTCCATCTGTCGACGAGCAGATCTTGGTCAGCTTGAAGCTGCTGCTGTTTCTTTTGTAGGATCATTGGCGTTGCTATTAATTGGCGTTTGAAGCACTCCTGCTCGAGAGGTTCCTCAGGCATGATGAAATCTTCGTTGCTGAGGCTTTCCTCGTCCTTGGAGAGCGGACGGTAACTACCATCCTCCGAGTCGTTGCGCCTGGCCTGTTCGTTGGGGCTAGCTTCCCCGTTTTCTTGCACCTCCTGTTCAGATGTTACCTCAGCAAGGTCTTCATTGTTTTCGGTATCGTCCGGAGTATTATTTTCACCGGTGCTAGCATTGCTGTCTTTTGGACGGTGTGACTTAGAGCGGCGCCGAGGACACCTGCGTTTTTCCTGTGTTTCAGGAGGTTTATTCTCGACTGGATTTTCTTTGTCATCGTCGTTGGTTGTTTTGGGTGTATCCACCATGTACACATCGTACGAAGAAGTGGCCGTCCAACGTCCAGTAAATGGAGGATTTTGGTCTTGCTCCTCATTGGCATCGTCCTCCATACAGTCGATGTCTTCGGAGTCGTAATCAAGCGTGTCGGTTAAGTCCTCAACAGTGGCTATGAAGTGGGTGGCGGGTGGGAAGCAAAATTCTCGATCATCATCCCCTAGTCCGAACCGGACGGAGTTCGGCTATTAGTCCCCCGCCAAGGACAGGCTCTTGAATGAGTTTAGCACATCGCCCAAAGGCGAGTGATGGAAGATGTCTACGACGTTGAATACGAAGATCGACGAGCTATCAAGTTCGGCTTCTGTGGGCTTACATGGTTCAGAACTTATAACCAGAGAAGAGTCCGGAATTCCGGTGACACAGATATTGCGTGAGGTTAAGTCCATGTGCGGCTCCAATGTCGGGGAATCTGTGGCCTTCGTGGTGGGGTCGAGCCTCCGATCCTTGGATGCCACAGTGTGCTCTGGATCTAAGGCCAGAGTGGTCACATGAGCTATCTCCTGGATGCGGTCTGACGACAGATTTAGGTCATGTTCGTCAAGGTGACCAGGAGCAATCACCGCGGTCTCGAATTCGGCGAAGATCAAATCTCCATGGATGTCCGCAATGTAATTCAAGCTCCTAGATCTGACCTGATGGCCAGGGCCGTAGCTATCGATCTGCTCCAGGTGGCCAAACGAGTTGGCCTGTAGTGCGAAGCCACCGAACACGAAGATCCGTCTGGGGAGGAACGTTTCTCCTTGGACAGCGTCATTGTTGACGACTGAAGGGGCCATCGAACCTTTTGGGGACGAAACAGTGGAACTCTCAATGAAAGCACCAATGTCGATGTCAAAACCGGCGGATCTCGGGTAGGGGGTCCCGAACTGTGTGTCTAAGGTTGATGGTAACAGGAGACAGGGGACACGATGTTTACCCAGGTTCGGGCCCTCTTTATGGAGGTAATACCCTACTTCCTGCTTGATTGATCTTGATGGATATGAGTATTACAAGAGTTGATCCACCACGAGATCGTAATGGCTAAACCCTAGAACTCTAGCCTATATGACTATGGTCACGAGTCCCTTTTTCCGGACTAAGTCCTCCGGTTTATATAGACACCAGGAGGATCTAGGGTTACACAAGGTCGGTTACAAAGAAAGGAATCTACATATTCGGCTGCCAAGCTTGCCTTCCACGCCAAGGAGAGTCCCATCCGGACACGGGTGTAGTCTTCGGTCTTCGTATCGTCACAGCCCATCAATCCGGCCCATGGCTAACAGGCCGGACGTCCGAGGACCCCCTAATCCAGGATGCCCTCACCCGCCTCTTCTCCTAGATATGCATGATGTAGATGTTCGTTTAATTCTTATAGTTCATCTCATCCAAAATCAATTAGTTTTGTAAAAAAAACTATTTTAAGATTCATGGAATTGTGCATTGTAAATGTAAAAACAAAAAGTGACAATTCATTTAGAACATAAAGGTTTGGGCAACTAAGATATGGAAGATGCTAGAGAACAAAGGAGAAGTGCTTGTGTTTTGAGGCTTGTGCATTATGCTTAAGTTCAACCATGGAGTCTTCTAGATTGTACATGTGGCAGAATCTTGTGGAATGTAGATGATATCCAATGGCCAGTAGTGCTCGGATTTGCCATCTCTGTATCGTCGGATTGGCTTCATCCAACGAGCAACTTTAATAGTTATTCGCACATTTTATATTTATATATATATATATATAGATGTGTCCCATGCTAGAAAAAATAAAGTTTGGCGCATGCGTGGGACTCCCGTTCCGCCTCGAAGGTTGGGAAGCCGACATCATAGGTATTGAATCAGGCTTGGAGTCCAGTGCGATGTTCGGTTTGTAATGTACTTGGCGTGGCCCATCGGGTTGTGCATTTGGGATTTAAACACATCATACACCATCGTACCCATACATATTTTCGGGCCGCATGCAGTGTATACGGGGTCTTCTGATCGACCACGTCTCCCTTGTGTGGATTTTTGTGATGACACGGATATCTGTGGGCTCCCCGAGTGTATATATATCATCCCTTTGACCAATAATGAGGGGTAGCTGTTGGCCATAAATGGATTCTTCCAATTTCATGTTAGGGCCGGTCACCGTCAAATGTCAGTCAACCAAAGCTCGAGCTCATGCATTGTCAGGATTCCCTCCCAGATGCTTGGATTGCTGGGTATGACCTACATCAAACCCTGCGTACGTATCTCGTCCTTAACTACTTTGCCTTCATGGTTGTTGTCTTTATCAAGAGGTAGGCACCACATCTAAATTGTACATTATTCTATATTGAAAACACACATCACCCCTTCCCAACGTACATCATTTTGGGCCACATGCAAGAGGTGCTGGTTTTGTGATCCCTCTTGTGCGATGTTTATGATAGTTCAATCTATTGGTCCAAGCGGTTTATCGAAAACGACAACTGTCATTTGACCAAACGAAAGATTCATTGGTCCGTCTTATGGTAGGTCATGGCGACATGCATGTATGACCAAAGTATCGATCATTACGTGCATCCACCCCACTGACACGAAGTGGGAGGTGGTGGGGCAAGCATCCTAGCTAGGTACGACATTATGTCATTATATATATCCTAGCTAGGTTGTTGTTAGGGTGCCGTCGGGTTTGCGAGGCAGGTGCCACCAAAGTTATGTATTGTGCATTTAAAGTTTTAAACATCCCCAATATTCATTCGTACATATATTTGGCCACTTCCAGGTGGTTCTTGACTTCTGGCCCCTCTCATCGATCTTCAATGACGCGCCCAACCGTGGGCCCGCGGGGTCAAAGTTGTGCATTGAAATTTTGAACATCACATACCACCCTTTTCACTCATATATATTTGGGCCACGTGTAGGTGTGGCCTTCTTTTGACCCTCCCTAACGTTATATTTTTCTGCAAAGACTCTGATGATCCTCAACAGACACGGGGTATAATATCTAAATCGTGTGCGATACAAGTGCGATGTGAATCACCACGACCGTGGAAGCGCGAGCAAATTAAGGTGGAGGTACTGGCTCAACTGTGTGCGATGCAAGTGCGCTGAAATCACCACGACCGCGCAAGCCCGAGCAAAGGGTGGAGGTATTGGCTCAACTGCGTGCAATGCAAGTGCGCTGAAATCACCACGACCGCGCAAGCGCGAGCAAAGGGTGGAGGTGCTGGCTTAACCGTGTGCGATGCAAGTGCGCTGTAAAACCAACAGTCATGGAAGATAAAGGCGGGTAAGTTTATTTGGAAATTAGGACGAACCGTGTGCGATACACCAGCTAGCTAGAAATATAAAAAACAAACTACCTGCCTTGATCATTGCAAAAATTGGCGGATCCGCGCCACTTTTCCTTATTATCATACACGCATATTGTTATTGGACCGTGCGCGATCTTAGGCACTCCCGCCCCGCATCAATTCCTTTACCCAAATTTTAGTTGTCGTCGTACTTCAACCGTCGCCCACACTCCTCCAGCACCGACCTTATAGTAAAATTTTAGCAGCCGAGGCATTTGAACCATCGCCCTCCCTCATCCACCACCATCTCCACCCGTAATACGAAAGTGGCCGAACTGCAGCGAAAGCTGGATATTCGAAAGATGACATTGCATTGCTCAACAGGCGTCTTGACAACTCGCAAGGTATATATGTCGAGCATTCATTACACCAATGTGCTTGTGATGTAGTCCTGATGCCGAAAAATGGTTTATATGAAATGTGCATGATTGCAGATGGTGCTGCCGCCGTGGAAGCTCTTCGGGCAGAGCTAGCCCGGGCCAAGGAGCAAGCCGAGCGTAGTGATGCGACTGCCGAGAATGCATCGGCTGATTTAAGAGCCGAACAAGCAGCTCGGCGCAAAAGCGAGGAGAAAATATCCGCACTGGCGCTTGAATTGAAGAATACTGCCAGCCGATGTGAATTGCTTGAGAAGGATAATGAAGCCAAAATGGCTGAGCTTGATAAGGTCGTATGAGAGGCGAGTGAAGCTCGGTCTGAATCTAGGGCAGCTCGTGAAGAGATTCGGCAGGCTAAGGAGATAGCGGCCGGTAAGCCCTTTTTGCTTCAGACCAAGTTTGGCGATCCGGATTATGCTCAGCTAAACCAGGTCTGGAGTTCTCCAGTTGAATTTTTGGACTTGCCGAAGAGTTCTTCTGATGCGGCGCAATTTTACCGTGCACAAGAGGGGTATGCAACGGAGAAGCTTTTCTGGTCACAATTCGACGCGTCAAAGCGCCCTTTGTTGCTCAATGAACATATGTCCCAGTGGGCCGAGCTTCATAGGATATCTGGCGATGCCATGAAGAACGTCATAATCCGGTTGTGGCCAAGTGAGCCTATTCCGAGTAGTTATTTTGTCCTGGTGCGGCGGCTTGTAGACGTGGTGCCACATATCGACGCTCTGAAGCGGTCGGCGTGCATTGGGGGTGCACGGATGGCCTTTGCCCGAGTCAAAACATTTTGGGGAAAGATGAAGGCCATTGATGTTGCGGCGAGGAGTCCACCCAAGGGCCAGGACCGTAATGAGCCGGAGCACTATTTTGAAGACGTCTTGGATGTCACCCGCTTGATAGAGGGTCAATGCTCGAAAGATATAATGTTCGAGTGATTTATATAATGATGTAACAGACAACTTTATAGTTAATCTATTTATATTTTGCTAAAAAGCTTGAATTCCTCCTCTGTGGCCGTTTTAGTATAATCTGAAAGTTTTCCAGTCGTCGGCTTCAGCCCCCTCGTAGGAAGTACGGGGGTGTTCGGAAAAGCATTTAATGACTCTTTATCCAACGTCTTGGTCCATAAAGGAGGCGATAATGCGGCGAACCAGGCAATTGGACTATAGGGCGTTAACACTTTCACTTAGCCATAGGAGTTTTATTGTGGGGCTACGACATAGCCCCTGGTATGTATACGACGCTTGGTTCCTTCCATATGTTGATCTAAAAAAGATCCCTCGTGTGACACGGAGAATTGCTAAAGATTCGAATAAATCGTCATGGTTGACCAGCTCTCGCCGCATCATGACAGTCAGTTTTCGGCTTTCTCTACTGAGGTGCTCATCCGGTATAGGCCAGGGCACAATCGCAGTAGTTCTCCCTTTACTACCCTAGCCGATAGAGCGGAACGTAGGGTAGCAAGCACAGGAGCCGGGCAACCCAACTATTGACCAAAGACAATGATTCGGAGCTGATGCATATAAGGCCAAACTTGCGACGCCGAAGTACACTATAGAGCTGTTCGGACTTTTACTGGCGGCTCGTTTGTTCCCATACCGGGCCCCTGGCAAGTTATGCCGAGGCACGTCTTGTAAGGCAGCCGTTACGACCGGACACATTGTAGAAAGAGCATAAAAGGTTAGTTCGGATAAAGTTTACTGGAAGCCGAGCAATATGCCAATGATAAATATATGTAAATAGTAAAAACCACAACCCAGCTATTTGACATGCTCGGGGTTGGGAACAGAGGAAAAAGGGCATGGTACAGGCTCAAAAGAAATAGTGCGGTCTACAAAAGCTTATTTTGAACCTCCAATCGTATGTCTGCGCCGCCCGTCCTCGGGGAGGGGAATCCTTAATGGTAGTGGCCCCGTAGGTGAGTGTGCGGATCCGAACTTTGAGAGAGTCCGATGTAGATGTTGTCCTGATGGTCACCTGTTTTTAATAAATGATACAGAAAAATAGGAAAGACGGATAAGAATGTTACGGGGATCCTTGCAGGGTTGTCCATATTGTGCTTCCGCCGATGCCCATGGTATCTTGAGTGCATAGTAATGTATGTGTGGTGTGAAATTTGGCAGTACAGTAGGTGGGCGGCGGAAGCCGAATTGCTATTTCCGTTCTGGGAATGGTCAAACTTCAGAGGGAAAGTGTTTCTGGCCCTTGGTGTTCGGCTGGCGAGCCGATCCGTCGTCTCTATCTTCTGGTGGCCTCCTCCCCTTGTGATCGGCGTTGAGCTTGCTGCTACCTCTTGAGCACTGCGTTGGATTTCCCCAAAGAGGAGAGGATGATGCAGCAAAGTAGCATAAGTATTTCCCTCAGTTTCTGAGAACCAAGGTATCAATCTAGTAGGAGACCACGCGCAAGTCCCTCGTACCTACACAAAACGATAGCTACTCGCAACCAACGCTTAGGGGTTGTCAATCCCTTCACGGTCACTTACGAGGGTGAGATCTGATAGAGATAATATTTTTGGTATTTTTGGTATAAAGATGCAAAATAAAAAGTAAAATCAAAGCAAATAAATAAAGTGATGGAGATTGATATGATGAGAATAGACCCGGGGGCCATAGGTTTCACTAGTGGCTTCTCTCAAGAGCATAGATATTGTACGGTGGGTGAACAAATTACTGTTGCGCAATTGACAGAATTGAGCATAGTTATGAGGTTATCCAGGCAATGATCATGTATATAGGCATCACGTCCGAGACAAGTAGACCGAAACGATTCTGCATCTACTACTATTACTCCACTCATCGACCGCTATCCAGCATGCATCTACAGTATTAAGTTAAAAACCGAGTAACGCCTTAAGCAAGATGACATGATGTAGAGGAATAAATTCATGCAATATGATAAATATCCCATCTTGTTATCCTCGATGGCAACAATACAATACGTGCCTTGAAACCCTTTCTGTCACTAGGTAAGGACACCGCAAGATTGAACCCAAAGCTAAGCACTTCTCCCATTGCAAGAACTACCAATCTAGTTGGCCAAACCAAACGGATAATTCGAAGAGACTTGCAAAGATAACTCAATCATACATAAAAGAATTCAGAGAAGAATCAAATATTTTCCATAGATAAGTTGGATCATAAACCCACAATTCATCGGTCTAAACAAACACACCGCAAAAAGAAGATTACATCGAATAGATCTCCATGAGAGAGGGGGAGAACATTGTATTGAGATCCAAAAAGAGAGAAGAAGCCATCTAGCTACTAGCTATGGACCCGAAGGTCTGAAGTAAACTACTCACACTTCATCGGAGGGGCTATAGTGATGATGTAGAACCGCACCGTGGTGGATGCCCCCTCCGGCGGAGCTCCGGAAAAGGCCCCAAGATGGGATCTCGTGGATACAGAAGGTTGTGGCAGTGGAATTAGGTTTTTGGCTCCGTCCCTGATCTGTTGGAGGTACGTAGGTATATATAGGAGGAAGGAGTGCGTTGGTGGAGCGTCAGGGGGCCCACGAGGCAGGGGGCGCGCCCAGGGGGAGGGCGCGCCCCCCACCCTCGTAACCGCATCTGGCACTTCTTGGAGTAGGGTCCAAGTCTCCTGGATCACGTTCGGCGAGAAAATCACGTTCCCGAAGGTTTCATTCCGTTTGGACTCCGTTTGATATTCCGTTTCTTCCAAACACTGAAATAGTCAAAAAAAAAACAATTCTGGGCTGGGCCTCCGGTTAATAGGTTAGTCCCAAAAGTAATATAAAAGTAGAAAATAAAGCCCATTATAGTCCAAAACAATAGATAAAGTAGCATGGAGCAATCAAAAATTATAGATACGTTGGAGACGTATCAAGCATCCCCAAGCTTAATTCCTGCTCGTCCTTGAGTAGGTAAATGATAAAAAAGAATTTTTGATGCGGAGTGATACTTTGGCATAATTTCAATGTAAATCTTTTTAATTGTGATATGAATATTCAGATCCGTAAGATTCAAGACAAAAGTTCCTATTGACATAAAAATATTAATACTTCAAGCATACTAATCAAAATAATTATGTCATCTCAAAATAACATGGCCAAAGAAAGTTCATCCCTACAAAATCATATAGTTAGGCTATGCTTCATTTTCGTCACACAAAGATGTTCCCAACTTCTAAACCCCCGATGACAAGCCAAGCAATTGTTTCATACTTAAATAATCTCAAACTTTTTCAACCTTCACACAATACATGAGTGTGAGCCATGGATATAGCACTATGGGTGGAATAGAGTATGATGATGGGGATTGTGTGGAGAAGACAAAAAAGGAGAAAGTCTCACATTGACGAGGATAATCAACGGGCTATGGAGATGCCCATTAATTGATGTCAACATGAGGAGTAGGGATTGCCATGCAACGGATGCACTAGAGCTATGAATGATCAACAAAAGAAAACTAGTGGGTGTGCATCCAACTTGCTTGCTCATGAAGACATAGGGCATTTGAGGAAGCCAATCGTAGGAATATACAAGCCAAGTTCTATAATGAAAAATTCCCACTAGTGTGAAAAAGGACAACTTATGAAACTCACTATATGAAAAACATGGTGCTACTTTGAAGCATAATATATGAGACTCACTACATGAAGAACGAGGTGCTACTTTGAAGCACAATATATGAGACTCACTACATGAAGAACATGGTGCTACTTTGAAGCACGAGTGTGGAAAAAGAGATAGTAGCATTGCCCTTTTCTTTTCTTTTTTTGGCCTTTTTTTATTTTGGCCTTTCTCTTTTTTTTATATGGGCAATGCTTTAATAGTGATGATCATCACACTTCTATTGATTACAACATAAGGATTACAACTCGAAACTAGAACAAGATATGACTCTATATGAATGCCTCCGACGGTGTACCGGGATGGTGCAATGAACCAAGAGTGACATGTATGAAAAATAATGCATGGTGGCTTTGCCACAAATACGATGTCAACTACATGATCATGCAATGGCAATATGACAAAAGTAAAGTATGTCATGATGATGATGGTGGAAGTTGCATGGCAATATATCTCGGAATGGCTGTGGAAATGCCATAATAGGTAGGTATGGTGGCTGTTTTGAGGAAGATATAAGGAGGTTTATGTGTGATAGAGCGTATCGTATCACGGGTTTGGATGCACCGCTAAGTTTGCGCCAACTCTCAATGTGAGAAAGGGCAATGCAGTGCATCAAGAGGCTAGCAATGGCGGAAAGGTAAGAGTGCGTATAATCCATGGACTCAACATTAGTCAAAAGAACTCATATACTTATTGCAAAAATTTAGAAGTCATCAAAATCAAGTACTACACGCATGCTCCTAGGGGATAGATTTGTAGGAAAAGACCATCGCTCGTCCCCGACCGCCACTCATAAGGATGCACAAGCCAGGTACACTTCATGCTTCAAATTTGTTACACAACTTTAACCATACGTGCATGCTACGGGAGTTACAAACTTCAACACAAGCATTTCTCAAATTCACAACTACCCAACTAGCATGAATTTGATATTATCACCTCCATATCTCAAAACAATTATCAAGCATCAAACTTATCTTAGTATTCAACACACTCAAAAGAAAGTTTCACATATCTTGAACACCAAGTATATTAACATTAAGCAAATTACCATGCTATTAACGACTCTCAAAATAATCTAAGTGAAGCATGAGAGATCAAGTTTCTTTAAAACAAATCCACCACCATGCTCTAAAAGATCTAAGTGAAGAACTAGAGCAAAAATTATCACGCTCAAAAAGATATAAGTGAAGCACTATGAGCAAGTTATCAAGCTCAAAAGATATAAGTGAAGCACATGGAGTATTCTATCAAATTTCAATTCATGTATGGCTCTCTCAAAAGGTGTGTACAGAAAGGATTATTGTGGTAAACTAACAAGCAAAGACTCAAATGATACAAGACGCTCCAAGCAAAACACATATCATGTTGGTGAATAAAAATATAGCTCCAAGTAAATTACCGATGGAAGTGGATTTAAAGAGGGGATGCCTTCCGGGGCATCCCCAAGCATTGACTTTTTGGTGTCCTTGGATTATCTTGGGGGTGCCATGGGCATCCCCAATCTTAGGCTCTTGCCACTCCTTGTTCCATAATCCATCAAAAGGATTCACCCAAAACTTGAATACTTCACAACACAAAACTCAATAGAAATCTCGTGAGCTCCGTTAGAGAAAGAAAACAAAAGACTACTTTAAGGTACAATAATGAACTCATTCTTTATTTATATTGGTGTTAAACCTACTGTATTCCAACTTCTCTATGGATTGTAAACTATTTTACTAACCATAGATTCATTAAAATAAGCAAACAACACACGCAAAACAGAATCTGTCAAAAACAGAACAGTCTGTAGTAATCTGTAACTAACGCAAACTTCTGGAACCCAAAAACTTCTACCAAAATTAGAAGACCAGGAAAATTTGTTTATTGATCAGCAGCAATTGGAATCACTATTTTATCACGTTCTGGTGATTTTTAACAATTCGGGCACTGAGCACAAAGATTCTGGAAATTACAGCAAGATCAAATAACTATCATCCAAGAAGATCCAATAGGTCCAACTTGGCACAAACACTAATTAAAAGATAAAACCACATCTAAACAGAATCTAGATGGATTATTTATTACTAAGAAGCAAGTAAAAAATTTGGTTGTCTCCCAACAAGCGCTTTTCTTTAAAGCCTTTTTAGCTAGGCATTGAGATTTCAATGATGCTCACAAGAAAGACAAGAATTGAAGCACAAAGAGAGCATCATAAATCATGTGACAACCACATCTAAGTCTAACATACTTCCTATGCATAGGCATCTTATAGGCAAACGAATCAAGGCAAGCAAAAACTAGCATATGTGTCGGGGAGGCTGATCGTAATCCACGAACACCTATGGGACCGGCGGACCGAGTCCCTTTTGGTTCGGAGGGGGGCGGAGATTGCACGAAGAGCAGATGGAGGCGAAACACACGAGCAGTTTACCCAGCTTCGGAGCTCTCCGGAGAGATAATACTCCTACTGCTGCTTGTCTGGTTGTATTGTGTTCTTGCTAGGGAGCACAGAGAGCTACAAAACCTAGCTTGAGCGTGTGTAGTCTCGAATGAGTCGAACCTCCTCTACGTTGCGCATGGGCCTCCTTTTATAGGCTCAAAGGGGTCACCACAGGTGGCAACATAAACAAGGGCAAAATGGGAAAATGAGTTGCGGTCGGTACAGCTACTTTGTACAGTGTATTCTACCTAACTCTGAAGGCAAAGGACAAAAGCATTAAATGCCCGTCCATGTCGCCTAAACAGTGCAGAAAGGGACCGCCAGGGGCGCCACCGCTTGCACGAGGGCACCCTACCAGCCAACGCTACTCTCTCGCTGGCTGCACAGCCTCTTGACACACACGCTGGAATGGTCCCATGGCGACACGTTGGATGAGCTGGAGCGGAGATGAAGAGGTTGCTGCCGCGGCAGCGCCTTTGCAGCGGCTGAATCCTTGTCGCCCGAAGCTTGTCGCTCACGAGCCTTCCCGCAAGCTCCTCTTGCCGGGGTCTTGTCTTCTGTGTGCCTTGAGTGGCCTTCCCGGCAAGCTCCTCTTGCCGGGGATTTGTCTCCTTGGCTTAAATACTTTGTTCTTGAATGGCTCCAAAGGAACCACGGAGGACCTTTGCGGTCACAAGGCAAGCCTTGCCGCGGGGCACTGCAACTGCCCGTGCACGAGTTCGGGATACTAGGGTACCCCTACTCTAGTACACCGACAGGAGCCCCCGGGCCTGGGCCACACGCGGTGCCGAGCGCTGTTGGGCCAGGGCCAAAACTGTGCACGGGCACACGCGCGGCCTAGATCACGCCGTAACTGGCTCCGGACCCACCACGTCCCCCACGAACAGCACGCGCCGAACGTGGCGTCGTGGGAGAGATCGTGGGGGTTTCTTTAATTGGAAAAGCGGAGCGTCCGCCCCCTCTCCCTCCTTATAAACAGGGGAAACAGGGGAAAGTCGCCCACCTCGCCATTTGCTGTCCCATCTCGAAAACTACCGTCGCTCCCCCCTTCTTCTCTAGTCCGAAGAGAGCAACGCTCCGCCCCTCATCGCCACCAGCGCCATCAACGCCGTCGGCCTCCTCCACCGCCTCCGCCATGGTCCCGAAAGCCGACAAGGGGAAGGGCGTGAAGTCGGCCGAGGCGCAGCGGCTCGCGGCGCTGTGCAAGGAGCGGGCCCTCTTCCCCAGCTCGACGCAAAGGAGCTGAGGGAGGGCTACTACCTCTTCTGGTCGACGGAGACATGGGCGCATCCGCGCACGAAGGTACTCTCCGCCGCCGCATTAGAGTCAGCCTCGAGCGGGTACCCCTTCTTCGCGCTCTTCTTCTATTGCGGGCTCTGCCCGCCCTTCTCTGAATTCTTCTGCGATATCATGAACACCTACGGGTTTCGCCTCCTTGATTTCACCCCCAACGCTGTCTTGACCATGGCGTTTTTCGCACACCTCTGCGAAAACTTTGTCGGAGTCCACCCAAACGTAGCCCTTTTCCGCCACTTCTTCATGCCCCGCGTAGAGAGAGGAGAGCCACTTGCCGGAGGGATTGCTTGGATCTCCAAGATCGGCAAGAAGGAATCCTATCTGGAAGGAGAGCTCCGCAGCAAGTGGGAGGAGTGGAGAGCCGATTGGTGTTGGATCGTTGAGGAGAACCCGCAGCCCTTCACTGCCCAGCGCCAAACCCCAATAGTGCGCGGCAACGATTGGAGCAACTTGGCGCCGGAAGATGCTAGGTTGAAGATTGCCGTGACCTGGATCCTGCGCCTCAGGTTTGCCGGACTCACTGTAGGCGCAGTTGGCGCAGATTTCCTTCGCCGTCGCATCGCCCCCTTGCAGGAGAGGAGGAGACCTGCTTGGGAGTTCCAAAACCCGGCGGATATCATGAGGCTATGCCCGGGCCTCAACTGGAATTTCACCGTCTTGGAGTTGGACGCAATGCTTCTGGAGTTGTTCAAGCATGACCCTGATCACCCCGAATGGTTCATGTTGCCAAGAGGAGTCGTTCCCTTGTGCAACAACGCTTCGCTCGACCGCATCCGTGCCATGATGCCGTTGTGCGATTCACATGGGATCGTTCCAACCTGGCAAGAGCCTGCGGACGACGTCGTGCAGCAGTTCTTCGATAGCTTGGAAGAAGTGCCGATCCGCCCGACGAAGCAGAAGTGGCTCACCATGACACCACCGACGCCTAGATGCAGCGCATTGCCACCAGGCTGGAGGAGGCGGCAGCAGCTGCTGCCGCTGGTGAATTCGGGTTCACCGTGGAGGAGGCAGAGGTAGCAGAGGCGGCAAGCCTTGCCGATCGAGAGGAGCTTGCCGGCGAGGAGGAGCAGGCCGAGCCCGAAGTTGAGCCGAGCCAGTCCGCCGAGGGCGCCTCCTCCATACCTTCAAGTAGCTTGCCGCGAGCGGAGCCCACAGTCCCACCAAGAAGGCGTCTCTGCAGGGCCGGGGAAGTGACGGGGCGGCAGACGGGCCAACAGCCGCAGCGCCATGCGACGCGCTCCACCGCGGCAAGCACTGTTGCCGTGGGAGCGCCCCACACCGCTGCAACAACTGAGGCGGGATCCTCTCAGGCCACCGCTGCCACCCCCGCCAAGCGGTCCAGAGAACCTACCCCTCCGCCTCTTCGCACCGGAGGCGAGCCGGAATTTGATCTCTCCGCGCTCAGCTCCGACGAGGAAGAGGAAGAAGAGTAAGCTTCTATGTTGTGCTTGTATTTCTTCAATTTGGTTGCTTTGTCTTGTATCTGATTTGCTTCATTCTGAACTCTTTCCTTTTCAGGACGCTGGTCCAGAGAGCGTTGAAGAGAGCCAAGACCCCGGTGGTTGTCATCGAAGACGTTCCCCCCGTGGCGACAGGAGGCGCGTCTGAGACACCCTTGCCGGAACCGGCAACCCTTCCTCAGAGCAGCCCCCAGCACAGCCCCCAGCGTAGGTATATGGTTTATTTCTTACTGTTAGGTGTGCATGGGTGCTCCTTCTTTGCTGATATCTGACTCGTTGATTTGTGTAGGAGCAGCGCAGCCTCATCAGGAATGCCCGGAAGCCACTCCCGAAATTCCATCTGCTTCGACTACGCCGCCAAGGGAGAATTCTCCGGCAAGGGAGCGCTCTCCGGCAAGGGAGGCTTCTCCGACAAGGGAAGTTTCTCCGACAAGGGGCAGCGCCGGCGAACCTCCGGTGGTGGAGACCGCAGCGACAGATCCCATCGCAGGTAATCTTCTTGCTTGAAAATTTCCCTTGGGTTCTGTTTTTCTTTTCAAACATTTGCTTGACTGTTCTTTTTTTTTCTGATCGTCAGATCCATCTGCCGCAGATCCGATGGAGAATGAGGTCGCCGGCGAGGAGGCCGCGCATGGCAACACTGACGACGCCGCCATCATGGAGGAAGAGGCTGGCGCCGATGGGTCCGCCGGTGAGGAGGCCGCCAAGGCTGCCGCCGCAAAGGCTGGCGAGGGGTCTGGCGATCGTACTGACGACCCTGAGGCCGCAGGAGCGCCAGGCGCTACGCCGACCGCCGATCCCTCCGCCACCGATGCAGCGTCAGGCTCCGAAGAGCCCCAGCCCGGTGCCTATCTGAAGGCCGGTGACGGTGTCTTCATCAAGCTCCCCTGGGCATCGAGCTCCAGGCGCCGGTCAAAGGGGAGACCTTTGACGAAGAGCTGCTCGCCTCCGCTGGGCTGTCGCTGGTTGACGCGCCAAGCAGCAGCAGCGGCGAGTCTGAGGAGGAGCAGCTGCTGAAGAAGCTGCTGTCGCTCTACCGCGCCCGGCAAGCCAACTTGGAGTCCCGGGAAGCGCTTGTCGCGAGGGCGGGAGCAGACAAGGAGAAGCGCGCAGAAGAGCTCCGGGGCGCCAACCAAGAAGCTCTCCGAGACGTAGCAGAAGAGCGGGGGCGACTCACTGAAGAGCGCACAGCCTTCATCCTTGAGAAGGCTGAGGTCGAGGAGAAGCAACGGCTTGCCGACGAGAAGCTATCTGCACAAGAAGGTGAGGTGGCGCAGCGGAAGATCAACCTTGACAGCTATGAGGAAGAGCTTGCCGCGCGAGCAGTCACTTGGCGGAGCTCTCAAGGAAGCAAAAGACGCTGCCGCAGCTGCCGAGGCCGCCAAGAAGGAGTTGGAGACAAAGGTGACGCAGCTGGAGGCCAACCTCCAGAAGAGCGGCGAGGAGCTTACTGCGCTGAAGCACGAGCGCGAGAAGGACGCCTACACTCTTGGCGAGTTGCAGGGCCGTCTCGCTGAAAGGATCAAAGAGCTCGATGCCACCAAGGACTCCAAGGCGGATCTTGAGCTGAAGCTGACCACCCTGATGCAGACGCTGGATGGCGCCAAGGAGCGGGAGGTGGCCCTGTTGGAGACGATCAAGACCAACGAGGAGCTGTTGACGAGTGCCACGACCGCCCAGAACACCTTCAGAGAGAACGTGATGCACTGGACGGAGGGTCTTGTGGATACTGCCGCCGCCATTGACAAGGAGCTGATGGAGCTGGGGATGGTGGATCTCGGGTACTCCTCCGATGAGCGCCTCCAACCCAGCGCCAAGCTCAGCCTGTTCCTCAAGGGCGTGGTGACGGCTCTCCAGCGACTCCGGGAAGAGATCCCAAAGCAGCTGGCCGAGGAATCGCGCCAGATCTGTGCGGGAGCCCTCCAGAAGGTGTTGATGAAGGTGGCCTTCCGCAATCCAGGCCTCAACCTCAACGGCGTCCTCAGATCCTTGCCGCCAGGTGCCGATGTGGAGGCGCTCAAAGCCCTGGTCGCACCCATTGTGGACAAGGTGGGCAAGATCAAGCGGGTTGATGGCGACCGCGTAGACTAAGCCGCCAATTTTATCTTTCCCTTGTCGCTGTTGATCATGTTTAGGAGAACAATTTATTAGATCTGCGACAAGCTATTTTTGTAATATAACTCTATCTTAGGCAATGATTGCAATGTTATTTCCTCCACTTGATTCCTCCCTTTGTATGTTTGTGCCTTACGCTTTTAGGGAACTTGTCGGCGCGGACACCTTTGCCGCGAGCGCTGAGTGTGAAACGTCAGCAGCCTGCTGGCTGTGCTGCCTCCGACAAGCAACCTTGTCGCAACTAGTTGCAGCTCACTTAAGTTGTTGAGTGGACTCGAAACAAAGTAAGGGCACAAACTAGCTACGAGTTGGTTCCTCCGCGCACAGGTTTTCCATACAAAGTACTATCGTTCGAGGAAGATAACTTGAAAATTTAAAAACTGATTGCTCAAACTTTGGCAACTTAGCTTTTACGTCGTTTGCTTCCTGGTAAGGCTGAAACTTCCTCGGCGACGCTTGGCCCACACCATTATCTTCTCCTTCCCCGGCTAACTTGGGGGCGAAGGAACCTTCCTTTCTTTGAGAAAGAGAAAGAAGAGAATAAAGTTATGGAGCCTTGTGGCTCGTTATTGCTTACGGTGTAGATGCTGCACAAAATGTCGAGATAACACATGCAAAATGATGATGAAAGCATGAAATTGACAAGTTGTGCGCGACACATGAGCTTTATTGATGCACGGGTCTGCGCGGCTTTGTACAAAGGATTACATGCAACATCGGCAAGACTTGTACAAAAGGTGGTTGCGGAGCAGGTTCCGCAACCGCGCCTATAGGTAAAACTTACGAAGATGCTCAATATTCCAGAGTTGCTCACGGAATGCCATCTTCGGTCTCAAAGCGGACTACGCCAGGCCTAGTGACTCGTTTCACCCGATAAGGGCCTTCCCACTTCGGCGTCAACTTGTTGGAATTCTTGGCGGACTGAACGCGCCGAAGAACAAGGTCGCCTTCCTCGAGACTTCTAGCATTAACTTTGCAGCTATGGTAGCAACGCAAAGCTTGCTGGTAACGAGCAGCTCGTACAGCAGCCTGAAGACGGTCCTCCTCAAGGAGCAGCGCGTCATCTTGTCGCAGCTGCTCTTGCTCAAGCTCATCATAAGCGAGTACTCGAGGTGACCCGTATACGAGTTCCGTGGGGAGAACAGCCTCTGCTCCATAGACTAGAGCGAAAGGTGTCTGGCCAGTGGCTCGATTTGGTGTCGTCCTGATCGACCAAAGAACCACCGGCAGCTCCTCAATCCAGTTTCTTCCGCACTTGTGCAGCTTGTCGAAAGTTCTGGTCTTGAGTCCTCGCAGCACTTCAGCATTTGCCCTCTCCGCTTGACCGTTGCTTCTCGGATGAGCAACAGAAGCGAAGCAGACCTTGGCGCCAAGATCTTGGACGTACTGAATGAAGGTGCGGCTCGTGAACTGTGTGCCGTTAGTCGGTGATGATCCGTTAAGAATCCCAAAGCGGCAAACAATTGACTGAAGAACTTGATTCTTGACCGTGCTGTCACCTTCCTCACTGCTTCCACTTCCGCCACTTTGTGAACTTGTCGATTGCGACGTACAAGTGCTCAAAGCCCCGACAGCTCGGGGAAAGGGCGAGGATATCGAGCCCCAGACCCAAAATGGCCGGGATAAAGGGATCGTCCGGAGAGCTTGAGCTGGCTGGTGTATCTTCTTGGAATGGGCCTGCACGCTTCACACTTGGTTACTTGTGCAGTTGCATCTTGGAGGGCTATCGGCCAGAAGAAACCTTGCCGGAAAGCTTTGCCGGCAAGTGCTCTTGCGCCAATGTGGTGACCACATATGCCTCCGTGTATCTCTGCCAACAGCTTCTGTCCATCTTCCCGGTGAATATACTTCAATTTCACACCGTTGAGTCTTCTTCTGTACAACGTGCTGTCGACAAACTGGTACATACTTGACTGCCGGGCTACTCTTTCCGCTTATTCTTGCTCTTCGGGAAGTTCTCCTGTCTGAAGGAAATGGACGATCTGCTGCGCCCATGCTGGAGCTTGCGGCTCGACAACAAGGACTAAAGGCACATCTGCTGCTGCGGGAACATCAGCTTCTACGGCAAGAACCTGCGGCTCGACCGGAGCTTGACGTTCCCCGGCAAGCTTGCCGGAGCAAAACTTGTCGGGGGCGTCTGCTTCAACGAAACAAACCTTGGGGCTTGTCGGAGCAGACTGCTCCTCAGCACTTTTGGTGTTGAACTTGGGGACCTTCGCGGCGGCGGCTTCGGGGAGCTCGGCCGGGAAGTAGTCTCCAGAAATCAACTTCCTCTTCTTGTTCTGTCCACTTGATGGCGTTAGAGTCGGCTGAGTCAGCTTGAGCACAAACACCTATGGGACCGGCGGACCGAGTCCCTTTTGGTTCGGAGGGGGGCGGAGATTGCACGAAGATCAGATCGAGGCGAAACACACGAGCAGTTTACCCAGCTTCGGAGCTCTCCGGAGAGATAATACTCCTACTGCTGCTTGTCTGGTTGTATTGTGTTCTTGCTAGGGAGCACAGAGAGCTACAAAACCTAGCTTGAGCGTGTGTAGTCTCGAATGAGTCGAACCTCCTCTATGTTGCGCATGGGCCTCCTTTTATAGGCTCAAAGGGGTCACCATAGGTGGCAACATAAACAAGGGCAAAATGGGAAAATGAGTTGCGGTTGGTACAGCTACTTTGTACAGTGTATTCTACCTAACTTTGACGGCAAGGGACAAAAGCATTAAATGCCCGTCCATGTCGCCTAAACAATGCAGAAAGGGACCGCCAGGGGCGCCACCACTTGCCACGAGGGCACCCCTGCCAGCACCGCTTACCGCTACTCTCCGCTGGCTGCACAGCCTCTTGACATGCACGCCTGGAATGGTCCCATGGCGACACGTTGGCGGATGAGCTGGAGCGGAGATGAAGAGAGGTTGCCTGCCGCGCAAGCGCCTTGCCGCGGCTGAATCTTTGTCGCGCCCGGAAGCTTGTCGCTCATCGAGCCTTCCCGGCAAGCTCCTCTTGCTGGGGTCTTGTCTTCTGCATGCCTTGAGTGGCCTTCCCGGCAAGCTCCTCTTGCCGGGGATTTGTCTCCTTGGCTTAAATACTTTGTTCTTGAATGGCTCCAAAGGAACCACGGAGGACCTTGGCGGTCACCAGGCAAGCCTTGCCGCAGGGCGCTGCGACTGCCCGTGCACGAGTTCGGGATACTAGGGTACCCCTACTCTAGTACACCGACAATATGCAAGGAAGCGGAAAGAGACAATTGCAATGTCAACATAGCGGGAAGTAATTTAATAGCATGAATGTTTCTACAACCATATTTTCCTCTCTCATAATAATTACATGTAGGATCATAAGCAAATTCAACAAAATAGCTACCACATAACATATTCTTAACATGATCCACATGTATGCAAAGTTGACACTCTTCCGAAATAGTAGGATTAATATTAACTAAAGTCATGACCTCTCCAAACCCACTTTATCAAAAATTTCACAAGATTGAATATTCTCCAAATATGTGGGATCTAAATTTGACATTCTTCCAAGCCCACTTTCAATATTATTGCAAACAATATTATCAATCTCATATTCATCATGGGGATAAAATAAATTTTCAAGATCATAAGAAGAATCACCCCAATCATGATCATTGCAACAAGTAGAGGACATAGCAAAACTAGCATCCCCAAGCTTAGGGTTTTGCATATTTTTAGCACAATTGACATCAATAGAATTTATAGTAAAATCATTGCAATCATGCTTTTTATCGAAGGAACTACCAAGTATGGGTGCAATAGCAACGATCTCATGTTTAACATAAGGAAATATAGCAAAATTCATCTTCATAAATATTGGCATCATGGCCACAAGAATAGCAAGCATCATGTTCATCAAGGGATATTTCAATCAAATCATCAGAATCATCATTATCTATAGATTCATGCATATCATTTTGTCCTTCCAAAGCAACGGTCATTCTCTCAATAAATTCTTTGACATAGACATTATGATCATAGTTTTCATAGCAATATTTAAGTATGTCAAAATTTTCAGATTCGTAGAGAGTAATATCATACTTTTCAATCAATGAAGCAACTTCATAAGCACCCTTAAATCAACAAATTCTTCAATTTGTTCGATATCGTAGTAAATATAAACACCCTTTGCATAAGAAGATAAGCTTTCATTTTCATTAAACTCACATAGGTAAGGAAGGTGTTTTTTAGGGTTCTTAGAGCAACAAGTAAAACCATAAATTTCACAAAGATTCCAAGCATAACACAGCAATCTGTTTATTTGACTCCATAAGAGTCTCCCTTTTTTAGAAAAACGGTGACGCACATAATGAGCATGCTCATCTAAAGATTTCCATCAACTAGGCTAGTTGGGGTTTCAGAGACGAAAGATAAGGATCAAGATGATCCAAGTAGAACACTTTAAGTGGATCCATAACAATAGACTTTTAGCAAGCAAAGATGCAAGCAAATATAAGGCACATGGTAACACAAGCAAACAAGAAGCAAGCGGGAAAAAGAGGAGGAGAATGGGAAAGAGAGGGAGAATAAAACGGCAAGGGTGAAGTGGGGGAGAGGAAAACGAGAGGCAAATGGCAAATAATGTAATGCGAGAGATAGGGATTGTGATGGGTACTTGGTATGTTGACTTTTGCGTAAGCCTCCCCGGCAACGGCGCCAGAAATTCTTCTTGCTACCTCTTGAGCACTGCGTTGGATTTCCCGAAGGAGAGGATGATGCAGCAAAGTAGCGTAAGTATTTCCCTCAGTTTTTCAGAACGAAGGTATCAATCCAGTAGGAGACCACGCGCAACTCCCTCGTACCTACACAAAACGATAGCTACTCGCAAACAACGCTTAGGGGTTGTCAATCCCTTCACGGTCACTTACGAGGGTGAGATCTGATAGAGATAATATTTTTGGTATTTTTGGTATAAAGATGCAAAGTAAAAAGTAAAAGCAAAGTGAGGGAGTCCTGGACTAGGGGGTGTCCGGATAGCCGAACTGTCTTCGGCCGGACTCCTAGAGTATGAACATACAAGATTGAAGACTTTGTCCCGTGTCCGGATGGGACTTTCCTTGGCATGGAAGGAAAGCTTGGCGATACGGATATGAAGATCTCCTACCATTGTAACCGACTCTGTGTAACCCTAACCCTATTCGGCGTCTATATAAACCGAAGGGTTTTAGTCCGTAGGAGACAACAACAATCATACCATAGGCTAGCTTCTAGGGTTTAGCCTCTTTGATCTCGTGGTAGATCTACTCTTGTACTACCCATATCATCAATATTAATCAAGCAGGAGTAGGGTATTACCTCCATCGAGAGGGCCCGAACCTGGGTGAAAACATCATGTCCCTTGTCTCCTGTTACCATCCGCCTAGATGCACAGTTCGGGACCCCCTTCCCGAGATCCGCCGGTTTTGACACCGACATTGGTGCTTTCATTGAGAGTTCCTCTGTGTCGTCACCTATAGGCCCGATGGCTCATTCGATCATCAACAACGACGCAGTCCAGGGTGAGACTTTTCTCCCCGGACAGATCTTCGTATTCGGCGGCTTTGCACTGCGGGCCAATTCACTTGGTCATCTAGAGCAGATCGAAAGCTAAGCCCCTGGCCATCAGGTCAGCTTTGGAAGCTTAAACTATACGGCCGATATCCGCGGAGACTTGATCTTCGACGGATTCGAGCCACAGCCAAGCGCGCCGCACTATTTCGATGGGTACGATCTAGCTCTGCCGCCGAACAGTGCCCTGGAGGCCGCACCAGTGCCCGCTCCGACCCTTAATCCAGAGCCGGATTCCCCGATCAAGGACGAGTGGTTGGACACCGCCTCGGGGGCTACGATCTCAGCGGCGATTGAGCCGAACTCCATCCCTGTTCTTCGCGAAGACCGTGACTCCAAGGTGCCGGACTCCTCTCCGGACTCCGAACCCTCCGCGCCCCTGCCTATCGAATCCGATTGGGCGCCGGTCATGGAGTTCACCGCCGCGGACATCTTTCAGCACTCGCCCTTTGGCGACATCCTGAATTCACTAAAGTCTATCTCTTTATCCGGAGAGCTCTGGCCGGAGTACGGTCAGGAAGGTTTGGATGCGGACGACGAAAAAATTTCAACGCCCACCCACCACCGACTTTGTAGCCACTGTCGATGATTTAACCGACATGCTCGACTACGACTCCGAAGACATCGACGGTATGGACGACGATGCTGGAGATGAACAAGACCCAGCGCCTACAGGGCACTGGAAGGCCACCTCATCATACGACATATACATGGTGGACATCCCAAAAGATGGGAACGGCGATGGAACAGCGGAGGATGACCCCTCCAAGAAACGGCCCAAGCGCCGACGTCAGCGGCGCCGCTCTAAAACCCGCCACAGAAAAAACGGTGATTCCGGCACGGGAGATAATAACACTCCGGACAGTGCCGAAGACAACCCCTCCAGCAGGACTCAGCGCAGGAGGAGGGAGAAGCAAGTCCGCACGACAGTGCGGCAGAAAGAGAGGTAGAGGACGATAATTATGCGCCTCCCTTCGAAGACGACGACGAATTTGTCGTGCCCGAGGATCCTGCCGAACAGGAGCGTTTCAAACGCAGGCTTATGGCCACGGCAAGCAGCCTCAAGAAAAAGCAGCAACAACTTAGAGCTGACCAAGACCTACTAGCTGACAGATGGACTGAAGTCCTTGCAGCCGGAGAGTATGAACTCAAACGCCCCTCCAAAAGCTACCCCAAACGCAGGCCGTTGCCTCGATTAGAGGAGGAAGCACCCAAGTCACCAGCGCACGACATGGCAGACCGGCCACCCCGTGGCCGCGATAGAGAAGCCTCTCGGCCCTCCGCTCAAGCCACGCCCCGACGCCGCTCAAAAAGTTCCAAGGCAAGGGAAAACGCGCCGGACTTGCGAGATATATTGGAGGATAAGGCAAAACATACAAGATCGATCTACCGATCGCGTGGGCACCCCACGACACGGGATGATTACCGTCACGCCGGATACAGCAAACCCGGCCGGGCCGAACACAATAGACAAAGCTCATATGAGCTACGTCGTGATATAGCCCAATACTGAGGCACCGCACACCAACTATGCTTCACAGATGAAGTAATGGATCATCAAATTCCTAAGGGCTTCAAACCTGTAAACATCGAATCATACGATGGAACCACAGATCCCGTGGTCTGGATCGAGGACTATCTCCTCCATATCCACATGGCCCGCGGTGATGATCTACAGCCATCAAATAGCTCCCACTTAAGCTTAAAGGACCAGCTCGGCATTGGCTCAACAGCTTGCCAGCAGAGTCAATCAGTTGTTGGGAGGACCTAGAAGCCGCATTCCTCGATAACTTCCAGGGCACATATGTGCGACCACCAGACGCCGATGACCTTAGCCATATAATTCAGAAGCCAGGAGAATCGGCCAGACAATTCTGGACGCGGTTCCTAACAAAAAAAATCAGATCATCGACTGTCCGGATGCAGAGGCACTAGCAGCCTTCAAACACAACATCCGCGACGAGTGGCTAGCCCGGCACCTAGGACAGGAAAAGCCGAAATCCATGGCAGCCCTGACCACACTCATGACCCACTTTTGCGCGGGAGAGGACAGCTGGCTAGCTCGAGGCAACAACTTGGCCAAACACCCTGATAGTTCGGATACCAAGGACAGCAATGGCAGGTCGCGTCGCAACAAGCATAAACGCCACATTAACGGTGATAATGCTGAAGATACGGCAGTAAATGCCGGATTCAGAGGCTCTAAACCCGGTCAGCGGAAGAAGCCATTCAAAAGAAATACCCAGGGCCCGTCCAACTTGGACCGAATACTCGATCGCTTGTGCGAGATACATGGCACCCCCGAAAAACCAACCAACCACACCAACAGGGATTGTTGGGTGTTCAAGCAAGCAGGCAAGCTAATCACTGAAAACACGACAAGGGGCTGCATAGAGATGACGAGGAAGAGCCCAGGCCGCCGAACAATAGAGGACAGAGGGGTTTTCCCACACAAGGGCGGACGGTGAACATGATATACGCAACCTACATACCCAAAAGGGAGCGGAAGCGTGCGCTAAGGGACGTATACGCGATGGAGCCAGTCGCCCGGAAGCTCAACCCATGGTCTGCCTGCCAGATCACCTTCGATCGAAGGGACCACCCCACTAGCATCCGTCATGACGGTTTCGCCGCATTGGTTCTTGACCCAATTATTGACGGATTTCACCTCACCAGAGTCCTGATGGACGGCGGCAGCAGCCTGAACCTGCTTTATCAGGATACAGTGCGCAAAATGGGCATAGACCCCTCAAGGATTAAACCCACAAAGACGACCTTTAAAGGCGTCATACCAGGTGTAGAGGCCAATTGTACAGGCTCAGTTACACTCGAAGTGGTCTTCGGATCCCCAGATAACTTCCGAAGCGAAGAGTTAATCTTCGACATAGTCCCGTTCCGCAGCGGCTATCACGCACTACTCGGACGAACAACATTCGCAAAATTCAATGCGGTGCCACACTACGCATAGCTCAAGCTAAAGATGCCAGGCCCTCGAGGCGTAATCACGGTCAATGGAAACACCGAACGCTCTCTCTGAACGGAGGAGCATACGGCCGCCCTTGCGGCAGAAGTGCAGAACGGCCTCTTAAGGCAATTCTCCAGTCTGGCCAATAAACAACCGAACACTGTCAAGCGCGCCCGGAGTAACCTACAACAAGACCGCCTGGCACGATCCGAACACGCGTAGCAATCCGGCCCCAACCCCAGCCCTCACGAAGTTGCGAAGCCAGTACTAGCCATACATAACTACGCTCTGGAGATACCAAGGGCATAAGGGGAGGGGCACGACCACGGCACGCCCAAGAATGTGGCTCAACCGCACCAAGGGCTCCCGGTTGTGTCATTCTTTTTCTTTTTCTTTTTTCTTACTTTTAGGACTCTGTTCTCCAGAAGCCCTGTCTGGTGTTCGCGCCGAACTCACGATGCAACAGCCAGGGAAGCAGAAAACTGCTTCGAGTGTCCAGGTGGTCTCTACTTCGAGCATTATACCTGTTTTACATACCATCCCGCAGCTTACCCCTGGAGGGGGACATGTTAAATAGTCCCATCCCTTGCTTATCGCACTATTTGTATCGTTCTGCTTTTATTGCAGTCCCTTTTTGAATAAACAATACATAGCTTTTTCCTATTATTGCACTCCTTCCTTTATTTATATATATGTTCATTACATGACATGTTGCACCCGTACACTTTGGTACGACCAATACACCAGGGGCTTAAGTTCCCCAGAATATGGTGTTAGAAGTCCGAACACTTTCACAAGTGCGGCACCCCGAACTTATAGCATTATATGCATCGGCTCCGAATCATGTCTTGGGTCAATAGTTGGGTTTTCCCGGCTCCCATGTTTTGGTACCTTACGTTCCGTTATATCGGCTAAGGTAGCGCTGGGAGAACCACTGCGATTGTGCCCGGTTGAGCTGGGTTGAGCACCTCGGAGGAAAGCTAAAACTGACCGTCATGATAGGGCGAGAGCCGGTCGCTGTTTGAGAGGTTTTTCGGTCCCTAAAGACTTATGCCTCTTAGAGCGAGGAGTCGGCATTGTCCGGCCAAAGGCGTCGATAGCGCCCCGAACTCGGTCTTCCGAATACTAGGGGCTTCGCCGAAATTTAAAATTATAGAATTCTAAGGCTAAGTGAGAGTGTTCAAGCATTATAAGTCCAGTTGCCTTGTTCGTTGCGTTGAGCGCCTCCCTCGATGGACCCAAGAATGGGAACAAGAGTGCTCAAGTTTATCCGGAACACCCCAGCACTCGTGGCATGGGGGCTGAAGCCAACGACTTGCCATCTCTCAATTTTGATAAACGGCCGCACATAAGGTAATATTTTAAATCAACAAGCGTTGCTTAGAGCATATGAACAAGTTTTCAGCGTACATGATAACAAATGCGAGTCTATTCAAAAATTACATCTTTGGAGCACTCATCCGCTATACGGCGGGCACCCTTCAGGAGGCCCTCATAGTACATTTCGGGCGTGCGATGCTCCTTTCCCTTCGGTGGCCCGTCCGTCACAAGCTTCTCCGCATCCAGCTTGCCCCAGTGCACTTTGGCACGAGCAAGGGCCCGACGGGCACCTTCAATATAGACGGAGCGCTTGATGACTTCAATCCGTGGACAGGGGTCCACCAGCTGCCGCACTAAGCCGAAGTAGCTCCCAGGCATGGCTTCCAATGGCCACAGCCGAACTATGAGGCCCTTCATGGCCTGTTCGGCGACCTTGTGGAGCTCGACCAGCTGCCTCAGCTGGTCGCTCAGGGAACGGACGCTCGCCTCAAAGATACTTGAGACCGAACACCTTCTCCGTCGAGCTCCCTCCTTGGCGGTAGAATGCGGCAGCATCAGACACACTACAGGGCAGATCTACGAATGCTCCTGGAGAGCTCTGAATCCGGGTAAGTAATAGGTAATTGACTTTTACATTCTTGCTCTGCACAAAGAATGCCTTACCCGCTGCTATCTTCTTTAATGATTCAATTTCTTGGAGGGCTTTTTGGGCCTCGGCCTTAGCATCTTTGGCACTCTCAAGAGCCGAGGCAAGCTCGGACTCCCGGGTCTTCGAGTCACGCTCCAAACACTCGTGTTTTTTCACGAGAGCCTGGAGCTCTTGCCGCACCACCGCCAGCTGCACCTCCTCTTTCTCTCGCTCGGTGCGCTCCGAGGCCGCCTTGTTTTCGGCCACGGACACCGCTTCCTTCAGGGTCGCCACCTCGCTTGTGGCCCCTACAGTACCCATGTTATTCCTGTTATTTTTTGCAACCAAAACCTTTCTATAAGGTATTTCTTTCATAAGGTATTACTTACCTTCTTCTTCCTCGAGTTGCTTTTTGGCTTGGCCGAGCTTGTTCTCGGACCGCTCGAGGCTCTCCTTCAATGCATTGACCTCCGCAGTCAGTGCGGCTGAGGTCAGCAGGGCAGCCTGCATTCCCATATTGACATAATTATGTTAGACTCCTGCGTATATCTTTTTAGATCCTCAGTCCGGCTTTTCTTTCCGAACACCGAACTAAGCATCAGGGGCTGCATGATTTTTCGGCATTAGAGAACACGATGCAATCATACAAAAGCCATGGGTATCCGGACACTTCCGATCTCTCCAGGGGCTTGGCCCTTGTTGGCCACTCCTCCTCGTCGTTGTCGACGTTGGTGGAGAAGTCCAGAGGAAGGGTCCTTCCCTTCTTAGACCCTCCGGCCTCCCCAGTTGGGGCTGCCTTCCTTTTCCTCTCCTCCCCCTAGGGGAGAGGCTTCTTTTTCCTCCTCCTCGTCCTCAGGAGAAGATTCTGCTTCAGAATCTGACAACACCTGGCGTTGGGAGCTCCTTTGAGTTCCCGTAGCCTCCTTCTTGGCCTTCTTCTCCGGCACCACATGGGGTACCGGAGCCAGCAGCCCTGTCAATCGGGCGTCCACTGGGTCTTCCGGCAAAGGAGCCGGACAGTTAATCTGTCCGGACGTATTCAGCCAGTCCTGTCAAAAATTAGGGAGTTTTAGATCCCACATAGAGTCAATCTATGAAAAAAGAGTCCCGTAAAGGGTAAAATAACTTACCTCGCGGGCTTGATGCTGCGAGCTGTATCCGCGATCTTTGTTAGCGGATGCGGGGGCTTCGGCGCCCTTTAACAGCACCTTCCAGGCATCTTCGTACATAGTGTCAAAGAGCCGGCTCAAGGTTCGGTGCTGTGCCGGATCAAACTCCTACAAATTAAAGGCCCGTTCCTGGTATGGGAGAATCCGGCGGATGAGCATGACCTGGACTACATGGACAAGCTTGAGCTTCTAGTCCACCAGGTTTCAGACACAAGTTTGGAGTCCGGTCAGCTCCTCCGAATCACCCCATTTCAGGCCCGTCTCTTTCCATGATGAGAGCCGTGTGGGGGAGCCAGATCTGAATTCGGGGGCCGCCGCCCATTTGCAGTCGCGCGGCTCGGTGATGTAGAACCGCCCTAATTGCCACCCCTTTATTGTCTCCACGAAGGAGCACTCAAGCCAGAGGACAATGGGCATCCGGCCCACCATAGCGCCTCCGCACTCCACCTATCGGCCGCCCACTATCTTCGGCTTGACGCTAAAGGTCTTCAACCATAAACCGAAGTGGGGTTGGATGCGAGGGAAGGTTTCGCACCCACGATAAACGTCGAGATATTGAGGATGAAGTTTGGGGCCAGATCGTGGAAATCCAGGCCATAGTAGAACATGAGCCCCCGGTCAAACGGGTGAAGTGGAAAACCTAGTCCGCGGAGGAAGTGGGTGAGGAACACCACCCTCTCATGGGGCCTGGGGGTGGGGATGAGCTGCCCCTCGTCGGGTAGCCGACACGCGATGTCGCCGGACAAGTATCCCGCCTCCCGCAGTCTTCTGATGTGCCCCTCCGTGACGGAGGAGACCATCCACCTGCCTCCCGCTCCGGACATAGTTGCAGAAGGTTGAGGTGGGGTGTGCTGGCTTGGGCGCTGGAGCTCGAGTGCGCGGAAATGGATGAACCAGGGAGGGGGAAGGCGTAGGTGAAAAGGTGGATCCTTATCCCCTTATATGGACGGACGGCTATCGTCCCCACCAACTGATAAAACTTCGCTTATCTCCCAAGCGCCGCAATCAATGGCGCGGTTGGGTTACCCACGTTCGTATTGATGAGAATCCCGGGATAAGGGGGCACGATCTACGCTTTGATAAGACGTGCCAAGGAAACCGCCTCGCTAAACGATCTGAGGTGGAACAGTAAAAACGATTCGTATAAAGGCATGGCCGCGGTGTGATGTCACGTCGCGGAATACGTCAGCAGATCTGTGCAAAAAGTTATTCTCTCTACGGTTGTATGTGGAACTTGTTTTGCAGAGCCGGACACTATCCTTGTGTTCAAAACCTTCTATGAAGTATTCGGAGGAGGAACCCGCCTTGCAATGCCAAAGACAATATGCGCGCCGGACTCGTCGACATTGAAGCCTGGTTCAGGGGCTACTGAGGGAGTCCTGGACTAGGGGGTGTCCGGATAGCCGAACTATCTTCGGCCGGACTCCTAGACTATGAAGATACAAGATTGAAGACTTCGTCCCATGTCCGGATGGGACTTTCCTTGGCGTGGAAGGCAAGCTTGGCGATACGGATATGTAGATCTTCTACCATTGTAACCGACTCTGTGTAACCCTAACCCTATTCGGTGTCTATATAAACCGAAGGGTTTTAGTCCGTAGGAGACAACAACAATCATACCATAGGCTAGCTTATAGGGTTTAGCCTCTCTGATCTCGTGGTAGATCTACTCTTGTACTACCCATATCATCAATATTAATCAAGCAGGAGTAGGGTATTACCTTCATCGAGAGGGCCCGAACCTGGGTAAAAACATCGTGTCCCTTGTCTCATGTTACCATCCGCCTAGACGCACAGTTCGGGACCCCCTACCCGAGATCCGCCGGTTTTGACACCGACACAAAGCAATAAATAAAGTGATGGAGATTGATATGATGATAATAGACCCGGGGGCCATAGGTTTCACTAGTGGCTTCTCTCAAGAGCATAGATATTCTACGATGGGTGAACAAATTACTGTTGAGCAATTGACAGAATTGAGCATAGTTATGAGGTTATCCAGGCAATGATCATGTATATAGGCATCACGTCCGAGACAAGTAGACCGAAACGATTCTGCATCTACTACTATTACTCCACTCATTGACCACTATCCAGCATGCATCTAGAGTATTAAGTTAAAAACAGAGTAACGCCTTAAGCAAGATGACATGATGTAGAGGAATAAATTCATGCAATATGATAAATATCCCATCTTGTTATCCTCGATGGCAACAATACAATACGTGCCTTGCAACCCTTTCTATCACTAGGTAAGGACACCGCAAGAATGAACCCAAAGCTAAGCACTTCTCCCATTGCAAGAACTACCAATCTAGTTGGCCAAAACAAACGGATAATTCGAAGAGACTTGCAAAGATAACTCAATCATACATAAAAGAATTCAGATAAGAATCCAATATTTTCCATAGATAAGTTGGATCATAAACCCACAATTCATCGATCTCAACAAACACACCGCAAAAAGAAGATTACATCAAATAGATCTCCACGAGAGAGGGGGAGAACATTGTATTGATATCCAAAAAGAGAGAAGAAGCTATCTAGCTACTAGCTATGGACCCAAAGGTCTGAAGTAAACTACTCACACTTCATCGGAGGTGCTATAGTGATGATGTAGAAGCCCTCCATGGTGGATGCCCCCTCCGGCGGAGCTCCGGAACAGGCCCCAAGATGGGATCTCGTGGATACAGAAGGTTGCGGCGGTGGAATTAGGTTTTTGGCTCCGTCCCCGATCTGTTGGGGGTACGTAGGTATATATAGGAGGAAGGAGTACGTCGGTGGAGCGTCAGGGGGCCCACGAGACCGGGGGCGCGCCCAGGGGGGGAGGGCGCGCCCCCCACCCTCGTGACCGCCTCTGGCACTTCTTGGAGTAGGGTCCAACTCTCCTGGATCACGTTCGGCGAGAAAATCACGTTCCCAAAGGTTTCATTCCGTTTGGACTCTGTTTGATATTCTGTTTCTTCGAAACACTGAAATAGGCAAAAAACATCAATTTTGGGCTAGGCCTCCGGTTAATAGGTTAGTCCCAAATGTAATATAAAAGTAGAAAATAAAGCCCATTATAGTCCAAAACAATAGATAAAGTAGCATGGAGCAATCAAAAATAATAGATACGTTGGAGACGTATCACTTGCGTGCCTGCTTGAGGACCCAACAGTTTTTGTTGGTATGATTAGCTAGCCTATCAGGGTGACCGTGAATCTGACAAGGTCGGTCCAATATCCTGTCAAGGGTGGATGGTCCATCCTGGTTTGCATTTAGTGGCTTCTTCCATACCGGGCTTAGGATTGTGAAATCCGGCGTTCACTGTTGTGTCGCATATATTACTGCGACTGTTGTGTTCGGTTCGTCGTGGCTTGCCGTTGCCATCTCGAATTTCGGAAGTGCCCGGGTCGCTGGCATTGTTGCTTTTATGAGCGAGCCAGTTGTCTTCTCCCGCACAAAATCAGGTCATTAGAGTGGTAAGGGCCATCATGGACTTAGGTCCTTCCTGGCCGAGGTGACGCGCTAGCCATTCATCCCGGATGCCATGTTTGAAGGCTGAGAGGGCTTCTGCGTCCGGACAGTCGACAATTTGGTTCTTTTTGACTAAGAACCTAGTCCAGAGCTCCCTGGCTGACTCGCTGGGCTTCTGGACAACATGACTTAAGTCATCGGCATCTAGCGGCCGGACATATGTTCTTTGGAAGTTGTCTCGAAAGGCGTCTTCCAAATCTTCCCAGCTACCAATAGAATTTTTTGGTAAACTGTTTAGCTAGTAGCGACCTGACCCTTTAAGCATGAGAGGTATGTATTTAATGTCATGAAGGTCGTCTCCGTGAGCCATGTGAATATGGAGCAGGTAATCCTCAATCCATACCGCGGGATCTACTGTTCCATCGTACGATTCGATGTTAATGGGTTTAAAACCGTCTGGAAATTCATGCTTCATTACCTCGTCAGTGAAGCAGAGATGGTGTGCGGCTCCTCTATGTTGAGCCACACTATGAAGCACTTCCAGCAGACTCCGTTTACGGAGTTTGGACCGGGCATGGTCAGCTCTGTAGTGTCCGAATGGGTTACCATCATCGTCGGTCGGGGAGTATCTCCGTGATTTGTACATTGATCTTGTGCGCCCTGATCTATGCTCCAGGTCTTGGTTGATGTCGTGAGTGTTCCCTCGAGCTGTTTTGCTCTTCATTTGATGGCCGGATGGGTTGGTATGTTGCTCTGCTTGGGCGACGTGGCTTGGAGTGGCGCCGTGGGCGCCGCTGTTCGGACTGTGTACCACGACGTTTATTCTCGATTGGATCCTTCTCATCATCGGGTATGTCTATGTTGGGGAACGTAGCAGAAATTCAAAATTTTCCTACGTGTCACCAAGATCTATCTATGGAGAAACCAGCAACGAGGGGAAGGAGAGTGCATCTACATACCCTTGTAGATCGCTAAGTGGAAGCGTTCAAGAGAACAGGGTTGAAGGAGTCGTACTCGTCGTGATCCAAATCACCGGAGATCCTAGTGCCGAACGGACGGCACCTCCACGTTCAACACACGCACAACCCGGTGACATCTCCCATGCCTTGATCCAGCAAGGAGAGAGGGAGAGGTTGGGGAAGACTCCATCCAGTAGCAGCACAACGGCGTGGTGGTGGTGGAGGAGCGTGGTGATCCAGCAGGGCTTCGCCAAGCACCGCGAGATATGAGGAGAACTTCGTCTGTTGGGCTGCTCCTTAGCCTCCACTATATATAGGGGGAGAGGGGGGGCTACACCCCGGCCTAGGGTTCCACCCCTAGGGGCGGCGTCCAGCCCTAGATCCCATCTAGGGGGCGGCCAAGGGGGGGAGGAGTGCCTCCCAAGTCAAGTGGAGGCCCTCCCCCTTAGGGTTCCCCCCTCCCATGAGCATGGGCCTTGGGGGGGCTGGTGCCCCTGGCCCATTAAGGCCAGGGCGCCCCCCTACAGCCCATGCTGCTGTATTGGACATGGTGGAACAATTTCCGGACCTCCGACCCCTCCGAATCCTCCGAACCTTCCGAAGCTTCCGGTACAATACCGAAAAACACGAACTTTTCCCGGAACCCGAACAACAACTTTCCATATATAAATATTTACCTCTGGACCATTCCGGAAATCCTCGTGACGTCCGGGATCTCATCCGGGACTCTGAACAACATTCGGTAACCACATACAAACTTCCTTTATAACCCTAGCCTCATCGAACCTTAAGTGTGTAGACCCTACGGGTTCGTGAACCATGCAGACATGACCGAGACTTTCTCCGGTCAATAACCAACAGCGGGATCTGGATACTCATGTTGGCTCCCACATGTTCCACGATGATCTCATCAGATGAACCACGATGTCAAGGACTCAATCGATCCCGTATACAATTCCCTTTGTCTAACGGTATTGTACTTGCCCGAGATTCGATCGTCGGTATACCGATACCTTGTTCAATCTCGTTACCGGCAAGTCTCTTTACTCGTTCCGTAACACATCATCCCATGATCAATCCCTTGGTCACATTGTGCACATTATGATGATGTCCTACCGATTGGGCCCAGAGATACCTCTCCGTTTACACGGAGTGACAAATCCCAGTCTTGATTCGTGCCAACCCAACAGACACTTTCGGAGATACCTGTAGTGCACCTTTATAGCCACCCAGTTACGTTGTGACGTTTGGTACACCCAAAGCATTCCTACGGTATCCGGGAGTTGCACAAGCTCATGGTCTAAGGAAAAGATACTTGACATTAGAAAAGCTTTAGCATACGAACTACACGATCTTTGCGCTAGGCTTAGGATTGGGTCTTGTCCATCACATCATTCTGCTAATGATGTGATCCCGTTATCAATGACATCCAATGTCCATGGTTAGGAAACTGTAACCATCTATTGATCAACGAGCTAGTCAACTAGAGGCTTACTAGGGACATGGTGTTGTCTATGTACCCACACATGTATCTGAGTTTCCTTTCAATACAATTATAGCATGGATAATAAACGATTATCATGAACAAGGAAATATAATAATAACTAATTTATTATTGCCTCTAGGGCATATTTCCAACAGTCGATCATACACACATCATACCAGGAAGTGGCCATCTCGTGTCTAGCGGGTAGCGAGCTCTGGCCCTGCCCCTCATCATTGTCCATACTGCCGATGTCTTCGGAGCGGGGGTCAGGCATGTTGATTGGGTCTTCGACGGTGGCAATAAAGTGGGTGGTGGGTGGGAAGCAAAATTTTCCATCATTCGCCGTAAGTCCGAACCGAACATAGTTCAGAGACAAGCCATCTGCCACGGATAGGATTTTTTAATGAGTTTAGCAGGTCACCCATGGGCGAGTGTTGGTAGACATCTGCAGCACTGAACTTGAAGATCGATAACCGATCGAGTTCGGTATCCGCGGGCTGGCAGGGTTCGGAAATCGACGCTAGAGAAGAGTCTGGGGTTCCATTGATGCAGATGTCGTACATAGTGGAATCTGCGAGCGGCTCCAACACCGCAGAATCGGTAGCCCCCGCGATGGGGTTAAGATTCCCATCTTCGGGGGACTTGATCTGCTCCGGATCTAGGGCCAGAGTTGATGCAGGAGCTCTCTCCTGGATGCGGCACGATGACAGGTTTAAGCCACGTCCATCGGGGCAGCGGGGAGCGATTGCCGCGGTCTCGAATCCATCGAAGATCAAGTCTCCACGGATGTCCACAACGTAGTTAAAGCTTCCGAATCTGACCTGATGGCCAGTGCGTAGCTGTCGATCTGCTCTAGATGGCCAAGCGAGATGGCCCGCAGTACGAAGCCGCCGAACACAAAGATCTGTCTGGGGAGAAAGGTTTCTCCCTGGACAGCGTCATCATTGACGATTGAAGGGGCCATCAAACCTTTTGACGATGGCACAGTGGAACTCTCAATGAAAGCACCAATGTCGGTGTCAAAACCGGCGGATCTCGGGTAGGGGGTCCCGGACTGTGCATTTAGGATCGATGGTAACAGGAGACGGGGGACACGATGTTTACCCAGGTTCGGGCCCTCTCTATGGAGCTAATACCCTACTTCCTGCTTGATTGATCTTGATGAATATGAGTATTACAAGAGTTTATCTACCACGAGATCATAATGGCCAAACCCTAGAAGTCAAGCCTATGTGTATATGGTAATGAATCTGTCCTATCCGAACTATTGTCTCCGGTTTATATAGACACCGGAGAGATCCAGGGTTACATGGAGTCGGTTACATAAGAAGGAATCTTCACAGCTGGTCGCCTAGCTTGCCTTCCACGCCAAGGAATGTCCAATCCGGACACGAGTATGTTCTTCGGTCTTCATGTCTTCACAGCCCATCAGTCCGGCCCATGGATAACAGGCCGGACGCCCGAGGACCCCTTAGTCCAGGACTCCCTCACCCGGGTCTACTTTACATCATATAAGTTTCCAATCTACAATTCTACTTTACTATTTACTTTGCAATCTTTTCTTTCCAATCTATACAACAAAAATACCAAAAATATTTATCTTATTATATTTATTAGATCTCACTTTTGCAAGTGGTCGTGAAGGGATTGACAACCCCTTTATCGCAGTGGTTGCAAGGTTCTTGATTGTTTGTGCAGGTACTAGGCGATTTGCGTGTAGTCTCCTCCTAGATTGATACCTTGGTTCTCAAAAACTGAGGGAAATACTTATGCTACTTTGCTGCGTCACCCTTTCCTCTTCAAGGGAAAACCAACGCATGCTCAAGAGGTAGCAAGATACTATTTGACCAGTTGGGTTTGTTAGAGATGTTGAAGTCTTGTGTGGGAAAGTTAAATATCCTACTGATTTTCTTGTTCTTGGTTCCCCACAAGATGACTTTTGTCCCATTATATTTGGTAGACCCTTCTTGAATACTGTTATTGCTAAGATAGACTGCGAAAAGGATATTGTTACTGTTGGTTTAGGGGATATGTATCATGATTTTAATTTTGCTAAATTTTGTAGACAACCCCATAATAAGGAATTGCCTAGTAAAGATGAAATTGTTGGTCTTGCTTCTATTGCCGTGCCTCCTAATGATCCTTTAGAACAATATTTGCTAGACCGTGAAAATGATATGTTTATGAATGAAAGAAGGGAAATAAATGAATTATTTTTTAAACAGGGACATATTTTGAAACACAACTTGCGTGTCGGAATTTTAGGGGATCCTCCTCCACCCAAATGTGATCCCGTGTTTGAGCTTAAACCATTACCTGATACTCTTAAATATGCTTATATTGATGAAAAGAACATATATCCTTTTATTATTAGTGCTAACCTTTCAGAGAAGGAAGAAGAGAAATTATTGAAAACTCTGAAAAGCACCGTGCTGCTATTGGATATACTCTTGATGATCTTAAGGGCATTAGTCCCACTCTATGCCAACAAAAAATAAAATTGGAGAAAGACGCTAAACCGGTTGTTGATCACCAACAATGGTTAAATCCTAAGATGAAAGAAGTGGTAAGAAATGAAATACTAAAGGTTCTGGAGGCAGGTATAATTTATCGTGTTGCTGATAGTCAGTGGGTAAGTCCTGTCCATTGTGTCCCTAAGAAGGGAGGTATTACTGTTGTTCCTAATGATAAAGACGAATTGATCCCACAAAGAATTGTTACAGGTTATAGAATAGTAATTGATTTCTACAAATTAAATAAAGCTACTAGAAAGGATCATTACCCTTTACTTTTTATCGATCAAATGCTAGAAAGATTATCCAAATATACACAATTTTGCTTTCTAGACGGTTATTATGGTTTCTCGCAAATACCTGTGTCAAAAGAGGATCAGGAAAATACCACTTTTACATGCCCTTTCGGTACCTTTGCTTATATACGTATGCCTTTTGGTTTATGTAATGCACCAGCTACCTTTCAAAGATGTATGACTGCTATATTCTCTGACTTTTGTAAACAGATTGTTGAGGTTTTCATGGATGATTTCTCCGTGTATGGAACTTCTTTTGATGATTGCTTAAGAAACCTTGACCGAGTTTTGCAGAGATGTGAAGAAACTAATCATGTCTTGAATTGGAAGAAGTGCCAATTTATGGTTAATGAAGCTATTGTCTTGGGGCATAAAATTTATGAAAGAGGTATTGAAGTTGATAAAGTTAAAGTTGATGCTATTGAAAAGATGTCGTTTCCTAAGGACATTAAAGGTATAAGCAGTTTCCTTTGTCATGCTGGTTTTTATAGGAGGTTCATTAAATACTTCTAAAAAAATTCTAGGCCTCTGACTAATCTCTTACAAGAAGATGTTCCTTTTGTTTGTGAGGATGATTGTGTAGAAGCATCTGAAATACTTAAGAAAGCCTTGATTTCTGCACCTATTGTTCAGCCACTAATGTCTACTACACAACCTTCTTCTTGTAGATGTTGTTGGGGCACCAATTGCAGAGGTTTGTAGGACAGTAGCAAATTTCCCTCAAGTGGATGACCTAAGGTTTATCAATCCATGGGAGGCGCAGGATAAAGATGGTCTCTCTCAAGCAACCCTACAACCAAATAACAAAGAGTCTCTTGTGTACCCAACACACCCAATACAATGGTAAATTGTATAGGTGCACTAGTTCGGTGAAGAGATGGTGATACAAGTGCAATATGGATGGTAGATATACGTTTTTGTAATCTGAAATATAAAAACATCAAGGTAACTAATGTTAAAAGTGAGGGTAAACGGTATTACAATGCTAGGAAACAAGGCCTAGGGTTCATACTTTCACTAGTGAAAGTTCTCTCAACAATAATAACATAATTGGATCCTATAACTATCCCTCAACATGCAACAAAGAGTCACTGCAAAGTCACTAATAGCGGAGAACAAATGAAGAGATTATTGTAGGGTACGAAACCACCTCAAAGTTATCCTTTCTGATCGATCTATTTCAAGAGTCTGTAGTAAAATAACACGAAGCTATTCTTTTCGTTCAACCTATCATAGAGTTCATACTAAAATAACACCTTAAGACACAAATCAACCAAAACCCTAATGTCACCTAGATACTCCAATGTCACCTCAAGTATCCGTGGGTATGATTATACGATATGCATCACACAATCTCAGATTCATCTATTCAACCAACACAAAGTACTTCAAAGAGTGCCCCAAAGTTTCTACCGGAGAGTCAAGACGAAAACATGTGCCAACCCCTATGCATAAGTTCACAAGGTCACTGAACCCGCAAGTTGATCACCAAAACATACATCAAGTAGATCACGTGAATATCCCATTGTCACCACATATAAGCACATGCAAGACATACATCAAGTGTTCTCAAATCCTTAAAGACTCAATCCGATAAGATAACTTCGAAGGGAAAACTCAATCCATTACAAGAGAGTAGAGGGGGAGAAACATCATAAGATCCAACTATAATAGCAAAGCTCGCGATACATCAAGATCGTGCCAAATCAAGAACACGAGAGAGAGAGAGAGAGAGAGAGAGAGAGAGAGAGATCAAACACATAGCTAGTGGTACATACCCTCAGCCCCGAGGGTGAACTACTCCCTCCTCGTCATGGAGAGCACTGGGATGATGAAGATGGCCACTGATGAGGGATCGCCCCTCCGGCAGGGTGCCTGAACAGGGTCCTGCTTGGTTTTTGGTGGCTACAGAGGCTTGTGGCGGTGGAACTCCCGATCTAGGTTATGTTCTGGAGGTTTCTGTATTTATAGGAATTTTTAGCGTCGGTCTCACGTCAGGGGGGGTCTCTTTGTCGTCCATGAGATAGGGGGACGCGCCAAGGGGGGTAGAGCGCGCCCTCCACCCTCGTGGACGTCTCGGGACTCTTCTGGCCCAAATCTTTTACTCCGGGGGCTTCTTTTGGTCCATAAAAAATCCACAAAAATTGGCAGGTCAATTGTACTCCGTTTGGTATTCCTTTTCTGCAATACTCAAAAACAAGGAAAAAAGAAACTGGCACTGGGCTCTAGGTTAATAGGTTAGTCCCAAAAATCATATAAAATAGCATATAAATGCATGTAAAACATCCTAGATGGATAATATGATAGCATGGAACAATCAAAAATTATAGATACGTTGGAGACGTATCAAGCATCCCAAGGAAGATAATCTCACTTACACTAGGCGTATCAATGGGCTATGGATATGCCCATCAATAGATATCAATGTGAGTGAGTAGGGATTGCCATGCAACGGATGCACTAGAGCTATAAGTGTATGAAAGCTCAACAAAAGAAACTAAGTGGGTGTGCATCCAACTTGCTTGCTCACGAAGACCTAGGGCATTTTAAGGAAGCCCATCATTGGAATATACAAGCCAAGTTCTATAATGAAAATTCCCACTAGTATATGAAAGTGACAAAATAAGAGACTCTCTATAAAGAAGATCATGGTGCTACTTTGAAGCACAAGTGTGGAAAAAGGATAGTAACACTGCCCCTTCTCTCTTTTTCTCTCATTTTTTTTATTTTTTTTTGTTCGGGCCTTCTCTTGTTTTATGACCTCCTTTTTTTCGTCCGGAGTCTCATCCCGACTTGTGGGGGAATCATAGTCTCCATCATCCTTTCCTCACTGGGACAATGCTCTAATAATGATGATCGTCACACTTTTATTCACTTACAACTCAAGAATTACAACTCGATACTTAGAACAAAAATATGACTCTATGTGAATGCCTCCGGCGGTGTAGTGTACCGGGATGTGCAATGAATCAAGAGTGACATGTATGAAAAATTATGAACGGTGGCTTTGCCACAAATATGAGGTCAACTACATGATCATGCATGGAAAAATGACAATGATGAAGCATGTCATAATAAACGGAATGGTGGAACTTGCATGGCAATGTATCTCGGACTGGCTATGGATATGCCATAATAGGTAGGTATGGTAGCTGTTTTGAGGAGGATATAAGGAGGCTTATGTGTGATAGAGCGTATCATATCACGGGGGTTGGATGCACTGGCGAAGTTTGCACCAACTCTCGAGGTGAGAAAGGGCAACGCACGGTACCGAAGACGCTAGCAATGATGGAAGGGTGAGAGTGCGTATAATCCATGGACTCAACATTAGTCACAAAGAACTCACATACTTATTGCAGAAATCTACAAGTCATCAAAACCAAGCACTACACGCATGCTCCTAGGGGGATAGATTGGTAGGAAAAGACCATCGCTCGTCCCCGACCGCCACTCATAAGGAAGGCAATCAAACAACACCTCATGCTTCAAATTTTTCACACAACGGTTACCACGCGTGCATGCTACGGGACATGCAAACCTTAACACAAGTATTTCTCAATTTCACAATTACTCAACTAGCATGACTCTAATATCACCATCTTTATATCTCAAAACAATTATGAAGTATCAAACTTCTCATAGTATTTAATGCACTCTATATGAAAGTTTTTATTATACCCATCTTAGATGCCTATCATATTAGGACTAATTTTATAGCCAAAGAAAATTGCCATGCTGTTATAGGACTCTCAAAATAATATAAGTGAAGCATGAGAGTTCATTTATTTCTTAAAAATAAAACCACCGCCATGATCTAAAAGGATAAAAGTGAAGCACTAGAGCAAATGACAAACTACTCCGAAAGATATAAGTGAAGATCAATGAGTAGTAGATCAATTATGCAACTATGTGAAGACTCTCTAATATTTAAGAATTTCAGATCTTGGTATATTATTTAAACAGAAAGCAAAACAAAATAAAATAAAATGACGCTCCAAGCAAAACACATATCATGTGGTGAATAAAAATATAGCTCCAAGTAAAGTTACCGATGAACGAAGACGAAAGAGGGGATGCCTTTTGGGGTATCCCCAGGCTTAGGCTTTTGGTTGTTCTTGAATTTTGCCTTGGGGTGCCTTGGGCTTCCCCAATCTTAGGCTTTGCCACTCCTTATTCCAAAATCCATCAAATCTTTACCCAAAACTTGAAAACTTCACAACACAAAACTCAACAAAAAACACGTAAGCTCCGTTAGTATAAGAAAATAAATCACCACTTAGGTGTTGGGGAACGTAGCAGAAATTCAAAATTTTCCTACGTGTCACCAAGATCTATCTATGGAGAAACCAGCAACGAGGGGAAGGAGAGTGCATCTACATACCCTTGTAGATCGCTAAGCGGAAGCGTTCAAGAGAACGGGGTTGAAGGAGTCGTAATCGTCGTGATCCAAATCACCGGAGATCCTAGTGCCGAACGGACGACACCTCCGCGTTCAACACACGTACAGCCCGATGACGTCTCCCATGCCTTGATCCAGCAAGGAGAGAAGGAGAGGTTGAGGAAGACTCCGTCCAGCAGCAGCACAACGGCGTGGTGGTGGTGGAGGAGCATGGCAATCCTGCAGGGCTTCGCCAAGCACCGCGAGATATGAGGAGAAAGAGAGGTAGGGCTGCGCCAACAGGAGAAGAACTTCGTGTGTTGGGCTGCTCCTTTGCCTCCACTATATATAGGGGGAGGGGGGGGCTGCGCCCCCACCTAGGGTTCCACCCTAGGGGCGGCGACCAGACCTAGATCCCATCTAGGGGGCGGCCAAGGGCGGGGAGGAGTGCCTCCCAAGTCAAGTGGAGGCCCTCCCCCTTAGGGTTTCCCCTCTCCCATGCGCATGGGCCTTGGGGGGGCTGGTGCCCCTGGCCCATTAAGGCTAGGGCGCCCCCTTACAGCCCATGCTGCTGTATTGGACGTGGTGGAACAATTTCCGGACCTCCAGAATCCTCCGGAACCTTCTGGCAGCTTCCCGGTACAATACCAGAAAAAATCAAACTTTTCCCGAAACCCGAACAACAACTTTCCATATATAAATCTTTACCTCCGGACCATTCCGGAACTCCTCTGACGTCCGGGATCTCATCCGGGACTCCGAACAATATTCGGTAACCACGTATATCTATTCCCTATAACCCTAGCGTCATCGAATCTTAAGCGTGTAGACCCTACGGGTTCGGGAACCATGCAGACATGAACGAGACGTTCTCTGGTCAATAACCAACAGAGGGATCTGGATACCCATGTTGGCTCCCACATGTTCCACGATGATCTCATCGGATGAACCACGATGTCAAGGACTCAATCGATCCCGTATACAATTCCCTTTGTCTAGCAGTATTATACTTGCCCGAGATTCGATCGTCGGGATGCCGATACCTTGTTCTATCTCGTTACCGGCAAGTCTCTTTACTCGTTCCGTAACACATCATCCCGTGATCAACGCCTTGGTCACATTGTGCACATTATGACGATGTCCTACCGAGTGGGCCCAGAGATACCTCTCCGTCAACCGGAGTGACAAATCCCAGTCTCGATTCGTGCCAACCCAATAGACACTTTCGGAGATACCCGTAGTGCACCTTTATAGCCACCCGATTACGTTGTGACGTTTGGTACACCCAAAGCATTCCTACGGTATCCGGGAGTTGCACAATCTCATGGTCTAAGGAAATGATACTTGACATTAGAAAAGCTTTAGCATACGAACTACGATCTTTGTGCTAGGCTTAGGATTGGGTCTTGTCCATCACATCATTCTCCAAATGATGTGATCCCATTATCAACGACATCCAATGTCCATGGTAAGGAAACCGTAACCATCTGTTGATCAACGAGCTAGTCAACTAGAGGCTTACTAGGGACATGGTGTTGTTTATGTACCCACACATGTATCTGAGTTTCCTGTCAATACAATTATAGCATGGGTAATAAACGATTATCATGAACAAGGAAATATAATAATAATAACTAATTTATTATTGCCTCTAGGGCATATTTCCAACAATCTCCCACTTGCACTAGAGTCAATAATCTAGTTCACATCGCCATGTGATTAACACTGATAGGTCACATCGCCATGGGACCAACATCCAAAGAGTTTACTAGGGTCACTAAACTAGTTCACATCACCATGTGATTAAGACTCAATGTGTTCTGGGGTTTGATCATGTTTTGCTAGTGAGAGAGGTTTTAGTCAACGGGTCTGCAACATTCAGATCCATATGTATTTCGCAATTCTCTATGTCATATTGTAAATGCTGCTTCCGCGCTCCACTTGGAGCTATTCCAAATGGTTGCTCCACTATACGTATCCGGTTTGCCACTCAGAGTCATTCGGATAGGTGTTAAAGCTTGCATCGATGTAACCCTTTAAGCCGAACTCTTTATCACCTCCATAATTGAGAAACATTTCCTTATTCCTCTAAGGATAATTTTGACCGCTGTCCAATGATCGTTCCTGGATCATTCTTGTACCCCTTGACTGACTCATGGCAAGGCACACTTCCGGTGCGATACATAGCATAACATACTATAGAGCCTACGTCTGAAGCATAGGGGACGACCTTCGTCCTTTCTCTCTCTTCTGCCGTGGTCGAGCTTTAACTCTTAACTTCATACCTTACAACTCAGGCAATAACTCCTTCTTTGACTGATCCATCTTGAACACCTTCAAGATTATGTCAAGGTATGTGCTCATTTTAAAGTATTATTAAACATTTTGATCTATCTTATAGATCTTGATGCTTATTGTTCAAGTAGCCTAATCCAGGTTTTCCATTGAAAAACACTTTTCAAACAACCCTATATGCTTTCTAGAAATTCTACATCATTTCTGATCAACAATATGTCAACAACATATACTCATCAGAAATTCTATAGTGCTCCCACTCACTTCTTTGGAAATACAAGTTTCTCATAAAGTTTGTATAGACCCAAAATCTTTGATCATCTCATCAAAGCGTACATTCCAACTCCGAGATGCTTACTCCAGTCCTTAGAAGGATTGCTGGAGCTTTGCATACTTGTTAGCGTCTTTCAGGATTGTCAAAAACCTTCTGGTTGTATCACATACAACCTTTCCTCAAGAAAACTGTCAAGGAAACAATGTTTGACATCCTATATGCAAGATTTCATAAATGATGCAGTAACTGCTAATCCAATTCCAACAGACTCTTAGCATCGCTACGAGTGAGAAAGCCTCACCGTAGTCAACTCCTTGATCTTGTCGGAAAACATCTTTAACGACAAGTCGAGGTTTCTTAATGGTGATACTTACCATCATTGTCTGGCTTACTCTTAAAATCCATCTGTACCCAACAGCCTTACGACTATCAAGTATTTCTTCCAAAGTCATGGATCCTCTCTCGGATTTTATGGTCTCGAGCCATTCATAGGAATTCGGGCCCACCATCGCCTTTCCATAGTTCGTAGGTTCATTGTTGTCTAGCAACATGACCTCCAAGACAGGATTACGTACTACTCTGAAGCAGTACGCATCCTCGTCGACCTATGAGGTTTGGTAGTGACTTGATCCGAAGTTTGATGATCACTATCATAAGCTTCTACTTCAATTGGTGTAGGTGCCACAGGAACAACTTCCTGTGCCCTGCTACACACTAGTTGAAGTTATGGTTCAACAACCTCATCAAGTCTCCACCATCCTCCCACTCAATTCTTTCGAGAGAAACTTTTCCTCGAGAAAGGACCCGATTCAAGAAACAATCCATATTGCTTTCGGATCTGAATTAGGAGGAATACCCAACTGTTTGGGTGTCCTATGAAGATGCATTTTATCCGCTTTGGGTTCAAGCTTATCAACCTGAAACTTTTCCACATAAGCTTCGCAGCCCCAAACTTTTAAGAAACGACAACTTAGGTTTCTCCAAACCATAGTTCAAACGGTGTTGTCTCAACGGAATTACATGGTGCCCTATTAAAGTGAGTGCGGTTGTCTCTAATGCCTAACCCATGAACGATAGTGGTAATTCGATAAGAGACATCATGGTACGCACCATATCCAATAGGGTGCAACTATGATGTTCGGACACACCATCACACTATGGTGTTCCAAGCGGTATTTATTGTGAAACAATTTCCACAATGTCTTAATTGCGTGCCAAATCTCGTAACTTAGATACTCATCTCTATGATCGTATGATAGACATTTTATCCTCTTGTCACGATGATCTTTAACTTCACTCTGAAATTACTTGAACCATTCAATAATTCAGACTTGTGTTTCATCAAGCAAATATACTCAACATCTACTTGAATCATCTGTGAAGTAAGAACATAACGATATTCACTGCATGCCTCAGCACTAATTGGACTGCACACATCAAAATGTGTTACTTCCAACAAGTTGCTATCTTGTTCCATCTTCTTTGAAACCGAGGCTTTTCACTCATCTTGCCCATGTGGTATGATTTGCATATCTCAAGTGATTCAAAATCAAGTGAGTCCAAACGATCCATCTGCATGGAGTTTCTTCATGCGTATACACCAATAGACATGGTTCCCATGTCTCAAACTTTTCAAAACGAGTGAGTCCAAAGATCCATCAACATGGAGCTTCTTCATGCGTTTTACACCAATATGACTTACATGGCAGTGCCACAAGTAAGTGGTACTATCATTACTATCTTATATCTTTTTGGCATGAAAATGTGTATCACTACAATCGAGATTCAATAAACCATTCCTTTTAGGTGCAATACCATTGAAGGTATTATTCAAATAAACAGAGTAACCATTATTCTCCTTAAATGAATAACCGTATTGCGATAGACTTGATCCAATCATGTCTATGCTCAACGCAAACACCAAATAACAATTATTTTAACACCAATCTCGATGGTAGAGGGAGCGTGTGATGCTTGATCACATCAACCTTGGAAACACTTCCAACACATATCGTCAGCTCACCTTTAGCTAGTCTCCGTTTATTCCGTAGCTTCTATTTCGAGTTACTAACACTTAGCAACCGAACCGGTATCTAATACCCTGGTGCTACTAGGAGTACTAGTAAAGTACACATTAACATAATGTATATCCAATATACTTCTATCGACCTTGCCAGCCTTCTTATCTACCAAGTATCTAGGGTAATCCTGCTCCAGTGGTTGTTCCCCTTATTACAGAAGCACTTAGTCTCGGGTTTAGGTTCAACCTTGGGTTTCTTTACTGGAGCATCAGCTGATTTGCCGTTTCATGAAGTATCCCTTCTTGCCCTTGCCCTTCTTGAAACTAGTGGTTTCACCAACCATCAACAATTGATGCTCCTTCTTGATTTCTACTTTCGCGGTGTCAAACATCGTGAATACCTCAAGGATCATCATATCTATCCCTGATATGTTATAGTTTTGTGGCAATGACTTTGGAGAAACATCACTATCTCATCTGGAAGATCAACTCCCACTCGATTCAAGTGATTGTTGCACTCAGACAATCTGAGCACAAGCTCAACGATTGAGCTTTCCTCCCTTAGTTTGCAGGCTAAGAAAATCGTCGGAGGTCTTATACCTTTTGACGTGGGCACGAGCCTGAAATCCCAATTTCAGCCCTCGAAACATCTCATATGTTCCGTGATGTTTCGAAAACGTCTTTGGTGCCTCAATCTAAACCGTTTAACTGAACTATCACGTAGTTATCAAAACGTGTATGTCCGATGTTCGCAACATCCACAGACGACGTTTAGGGTTCTGCACACTGAGCGGTGCATTAAGGACATAAGCTTTCTACTGATCGCATAATCGCTACTGTCAACTTTCAACTATATTTTCTCTAGGAACATATCTAAAATAGTAGAACTATAGTGCGAGCTATGACATATTTTGCAAAGGGCTTTTGACTATGTTCAGGATAATTAAGTTCATCTAATGAACTCCCACTCAGATATACATCCCTCTAGTCATCTAAGTGATTACATGATCCGAGTCAACTAGGCCATGTCCGATCATCACATGAGACGGACTAGTCATCATCGGTGAACATCTTCATGTTGATCGTATCCTCCATACGACTCATGCTCGACCTTTCGGTCTCTTGTGTTCCGAGGCCATGTCTGTACATGCTAGGCTCGTCAAGTTAACCTAAGTGTTTTGCGAGTGTAAATCTGGCTTACACCCGTTGTGTGTGAACGTTAGAATCTATCACACCCGATCATCACGTGGTGCTTGAAGCGATTTAACTTTCGCAAGCGATTGCACAGTTAGGGGAACACTTTCTTGAAATTTTAATGAGGATCATCTTATTTACTACCGTCGTTCTAAGCAAATAAGATGTATAAACATGATAAACATCACATGCAATCAAATAGTGACATGATATGGCCAATATCATTTTGCTCCTTTTGATCTCCATCTTCGGGGTCCATGATCATCATCGTCACCGGCATGACACCATGATCTCCATCATCGTGTCTCCATGAAGTTGTCTCGCCAACTTATTACTTCTACTACTATGGCTACCGGTTAGCAATAAAGTAAAGTAATTACATGGCGTTTGTTCAATGACACGCAGGTCATACAATAAATTAAGACAACTCCTATGGCTCCTGCCGGTTGTTATACTCATCGACATCCAAGTCGTGATTCCTATTACAAGAACATGATCAATCTCATACATCACATATCATTCATCACATTCTTCTTGGCCATATCACATCACATAGCATACCCTGCAAAAACAAGTTAGACATCCTCTAATTGTTGTTTGCATGTTTTACGTGGCTGCTATGGGTTTCTAGCAAGAACGTTTCTTACCTACGCAAAACCACAACATGATATGCCAATTGCTATTTACCCTTCATAAGGACCCTTTTCATCGAATCCGTTCTGACTAAAGTGGGAGATATTGGCACCCGCTAGCCACCTTATGCACCAAGTGCATGTCAGTCGGTGGAACCTGTCTCACGTAAGTGTACGTGTAAGGTCGGTCCGGGCCGCTTCATCCCACAATACCGTCGAAACAAGATTGGACTACTAATGGTAAGCATATTGAACAAAATCAACGCCCACAACTACTTTGTGTTCTACTCGTGCAAAGAATCTACGCAATAGACCTAGCTCATGATGCCACTGTTGGGGAACGTAGCAGAAATTCAAAATTTTCCTACGTGTCACCATGATCTATCTATGGAGAAACCAACAACGAGGGTAAGGAGAGTGCATCTACATACCCTTGTAGATCACTAAGCAGAAGCATTCAAGAGAACGGGGTTGAAGGAGTCGTACTCGTCGTGATCCAAATCACCGGAGATCCTAGTGCCGAACGGACGGCACCTCCGCGTTCAACACACATACAACTCGATGACGTCTCCCATGCCTTGATCCAGCAAGGAGAGAAGGAGAGGTTGAGGAAGACTCCGTCCAGCAGCAACACAATGGCGTGGTGGTGGTGGAGGAGCGTGGCAATCCTGCAGGGCTTCGCCAAGCACCGTGAGATATGAGGAGAAAGAGAGGTAGGGCTGCGCCAACAGGAGAAGAACTTCGTGTGTTGGGATGCTCCTTTGCCTCTACTATATATAGGGGGAGAGGGGGGGCTGCGCCCCCACCTAGGGTTCCACCCTAGGGGCGGCGGCCAGCCCTAGATCCCATCTAGGGGGCGGCCAAGGGGGGGGAGGAGTGCCTCCCAAGTCAAGTGGAGGCCTTCCCCCTTAGGGTTTCCCCTCTCCCATGCGCATGGGCCTTGGGGGGGCTGGTGCCCCTGGCCCATTAAGGCTAGGGCGCCCCCTTACAGCCCATGCTGCTGTATTGGACGTGGTGAAACAATTTCCGGACCTCCGGAATCCTCCGGAACCTTCTGGAAGCTTCCCGGTACAATACCAGAAAAAACCGAACTTTTCCCGGAACCCGAACAACAACTTTCCATATATAAATCTTTACCTCCGGACCATTCCGGAACTCCTCGTGACGTCCGGGATCTCATCCTGGACTCCGAACAACATTCGGTAACCATGTATATCTATTCCCTATAACCCTAGCGTCATCGAATCTTAAGTGTGTAGACCCTACGGGTTCGGGAACCATGCAGACATGACCGAGACGTTCTCCGGTCAATAACCAACAGCGGGATCTGGATACCCATGTTGGCTCCCACTGTCACAGCCCTAGAATGGTTTGACATTAGTTGCATTAAGGCATTCATGTCATCATGTTTAATTTTCATGAAATTTGAAATGGGGATGAACAAGCCCTAGCACTAAAACAATGCAAATAGGTTCAACTTCAAAATATTTTCAAAGAACCCAATTGGTTTGCAAAAATGTTCATGATTAATGGAAAAGGGTGAAAACCATATCCAGAGATGATGGATATTTTTTCCAAGACATTTTTGGATTTTTGAATAAACCATATTGTATTTGAATTGGGGCATTTAAATACTATTGATATTTTTAAATGCTCCAACAATTCTGAAAAATAGTTAAGGGCCTCTGTAATAATTCAGTTAATGCCCACAATTATTTTCAGGATTTATTTAAATGATTTGGTGCTAAACTAAGTCAAAACAGAGTAGAAAAATAGAAAACAAAACAATTAAAGAGAGAGAGAGAAGACCACTTACCTGGTGCCACGAACCGGCCCAGCTTCCCCCCCCCCCCCTCGCTGGCCCAGCTGGTGGCCCAGCCCACCACCGCCTCCTACCTGTCGCCTTCCTCCTCTGCCAGAGGATGGCCAGCGTGGCCGCCAGCGCCCGGCCACCGGCGCCACCTCCTGCTTGCCGCTCCCCTCCCCGACGCCTCTGGGCGCCTCCCGGCGCCACGCACCCCCGACCCCTCTCTCCTCAACCGTGGCCTCTCCCCTCCTCTGCTCTCTCCTCGCCTTTTAGCAGCGCCCCGTCGCCACCATCGCCGTTCGTCGTGGCCACCGATCTCCCCACGGCCAGCCATTCCGCCCACGAGCTCCGCCTCCTCCCGCTGAACCTCTCCACTGAAGGAAGCAAGCCCGGATGGCCTCCATCGTCTCACCGTCGCCTTCTCCACCACCGGCCGCCGAGGATCTTCACCGTCAATTCGCCACCGTCGTCGCTTCCCCGAGCTCGCTGACCGTCTCTACGCGACCCATGTGAGCCTCCGGTCGATTCCCCTCTCTTCCCCGCGTCATCTACGCCTCGTAGCCGCCGCCGCCATTGAAGCCGAAGCTCACCTCCACCGCGCTCGTCGCCGGCGCTGCTCCGGTGACCATTTGGTCCCGGGCTAGCGCCCATCACACTCACTGCATCACGTAGGCCACCACTAGCGCCTCATCCCGCTTGCTCGTACACCGCAACGCTGCCCGCACCACTACCGAACTCCGGCGGCCGCCAAGGTCGTCGCCGGTACCATTTCCGACCGCCCCGACCCCAACCGACTCCACCAGGAGCTGCGATTTGTCCCCATCTTCACTTAGATGCCTTCCCCGATCCATTTGGTGGCCGGAACGGCAAAAACCACTTCCGCCGCCACGTCGGGCTCGCCGGCGGCTAAACGCCGGCAGCCGACTTTGACCTTGACCACGGGTGGGCCCCGGTTGACTCTCCTGAGTCAATGACAGGTGGGGCCCAGCCCTGTTAACTATTTAGGATTAGTTTAATTAATTTTAGTTAAGCTAATCACACCGACATCTGGGACCCGCTGTCGAGTTTGACCGAACCGTGACCTGTTGACCATCGACGTCACATCGGCGTCGGTACGACGATAATGCCTTTTTCTGGATTTTTTATAATTCAGGAATTTCAGAAATACCCTGGACTTCTAAAAATCATATAAATTCAACCGTAGCTCGTAATGAAATAAGTTATATATGAAAATGATCAGAAAAATATGAAGAATCTGTTTATGCCATGATCATGCATGTTTGAACAAGTTAACCTCACTGAATAGGATGAATCATGATTAGGGAAAATTATGAAATAACATTTGGAGTTGGAATTTGTTCTTGTTTGAATTCCACTTCAATTAACTTGGCTAGATATTGCATTAGGTGAATTCAGTACCTTAACATGATATGTCATTCATGTGAATGTGCATTGCATTGATTGTGTTCTCTCGTGTTTGCCGGTAATTGTCCCCTCTCAGTAGACGATGTACCGACGATGAATTCGATGACACCGATGAAGAACTATATTATCTTCAGAAGTGCCAGGCAAGCAAAACCCCCTTTTTCATCCCGATACAATCCCACCCTCTCGCTCCTGCTCTCTTTTATTGCATTAGGACAACATCGATTCAACTGTTACTTGCTGCGGTAGCTGAACCCCTTGATCCTCTGCATGACATGTCATTCCACAGTAATTAGATGAAACCCACTAGCATGAGTAGGAGTTGTTTGAGCCATGTTGTGCCTACTCATTTATGCTTGTTTGTCATGCCTGCTACTGCTTAGAGTTGAGTCGGGTCTGATTCATCGGGAATGAATTGGAATTGTTATGAACATGTCCTATTGTGTGTGAGCTAAGTGTGTGAACACGATTTGGTAAGGGTAGCGGTGAGAGGCCATGTAGGAGTACATGGTGGGTTGTCTCATTGCAGCCGTCCTCAGGAACTGAGTTCTGTGTTTGTGATCCATGATACAGTTACTACCACGCATTGGGCCCGAAACCAATGGACCCTCTCGGCTTCTTGACCACCCATGTCCGCAGTCCGGGAGTTGCAAGTAGTTTCTGGTGTTTGTAGCATGCTGGGGGCCGCATGCAACGCTGACCTTAGGGGCGGGTTGTGTTGCGGTAGGCACCGTGGCCCGGTGTACCGATTCGCCCGTTTGGTGTCTCGGGAACCCTGCACACATCGTTCGGGGCTGTATGGGAAACCTCGGTCGGACTCCCTGCGGATGGAACCCGAATAGGCGATAAACCTGGACTAGGGACTTGAGTGTTTAGGTAGGCCGTGGCCGACACCCACGTTGGGCTTCCGCTTGAAGGTTGCCGAGTACATGTCGTGTAAACGGCGGTAAGTGGTGAGCGTGTGTGAAGAAGTACACCCTGCAGGTTAATATGATCTATTGAATAGCCGTGTCCGCGGAGAAGGACTTCTGGGTTGCCTATATCAGATCATAGACAAGTGAAAGTGGATACTCTAAAATGCGCAAGATAAGCGTGAGTGCTATGGATGGCGTTCTCGTAGGGAGACGGGAGCGGGTTCATAGTGGTGTATTTGATATGGTGAATATGTGGACTCGTGTGCGCCACCTCAAAAGAGTTACGTGCAGTCGTTGTTCAGGATAGCCACCGAGTCAAAGCTGGCTTGCTCCAGTCAAACTTCACCACCCCCTTTGATAATGATGCATATGTAGTTAGTTCTGATATAAGTCCTGCTGAGTACAATTGTACTCACGTTTGCTTATTTTATGTTTTGCAGAGAGACGTCAGTCTCGCTAGTAGTTCCACGTGGACTTCGACGTTTAGCTTGTTACCTCAGCTACGACCTTGTGCCCTCGGCAGGATCTGGTACATAGTCAGGCTTCTCAGCCTTTTTCATTTATAGTTGTCTGTACTCAGACATGTTTAGCTTCCGCTTGTGCTTGATTTGTATGCTCTGAGTGTTGGGTCATGAGACCCATGTTTGTAATATCTAGCTCTTCGGAGCCTAATGAATAATTATTTGAGTCATAGAGTTATGTTGTGATGCCACGTCGTATTTACACATATTGGGCATATTGTGTGTATGTTTGAAATGCTTGGTATGTGTGGGATCCGACAAACTAGTTGTTTATCCTCGGCAGCCTCTCATATGGGGAAATGTAGTCTCGTGCCTCTGAGCGATAGTAGTCCGCTACAGCCCGGATCACCGGAGTCCTGCTAGCCCAGCACTACTACTTGGACACTTGACTGGCCGGCATGTGTTTCACTTCGTTCCTATGTCTGTCCCTTCGGGGAAATGTCACACGGTGATATTCGGAGTCCTGCCTAGCCTGCTACAGCCGGGATACGGAGTCCTGTTAGCCCAGTGCTACAGCCAATTTATCGTTGATGACCGACATGCTCGATGTGATTCATGTATTCCTGTCCCCATAGGTTAGCGCCGCTTTGGGTTCACGACTAGCCATGTCGGCCGGGTTCTTTGTCATGTGGATGCTAGCGACACTATCATATCGTGAGCCAAAAGGCGCAAAGCGGTCCCGGGCCATGGTAAGGCGACACCGTGGGAATACCGTGCGTGAGGCTGCAAAGTGATATGAGGTGTTACCGGCTAGGTCGATGTGACTTGGAATCGAGGTCCCGACAGCGTTGGTATCGAGCTGACTGCTCAGAGGATTACCAAGCCAAACTGGTCAAGTTGTGTCTAGAAATGCTTTAGTTATGTGAGGAATTGATTGTGGAAGGAACGTAAGGCTCTTTTTACTCCTTATACCTCATGGCCTTGATCTGAGTCATCCTCTTCTCTTCTACGGGTTTAAGAGCTAGGCTTCTCATCTATCTATCAGGATGACGTGTTACTAATCCATAGACCTATAAGATTGTTGGTTTTAAGCCCCAGTTCAGTTCCTACTATTTCTGTATGATTACTGTTGATCTCGGAACCTTGTTATTGTGATGTTGAGTGGTTATGCCACCATTTTGCAGGATGTCTCAAATCATTTTGAGCATTTACAGCCGTTATGCTGTCCGAGTCATCCCAGGTCTCTAAATAGTCTGATGCATTTGCAAATCCTTTCCTTCCGTTTCCGATGTCCCTTTTGGTCAGAATAAGCACACTAACCAGTCGGTCGAGGTACTCTGTTGCCTCGACATATATGTTGGAACTATTATTATGACCATAGGTGTTTAGGAAGTCACCTAGCAATTTAGCAATGCTTTTGTATCCCTAGTGTGATGATTCTGGCCATCATTCCTGAAAGCATCCCGTGATGCCATTTAGTAGTAGGTATTCTATTCCTGGGTTCTTGAACCCGAGATTCACCCTACTTCATGCTGATAGTAATTGCTAGCTCCCTTAGGATATTAGTAACTTTGTGATAGCCCTCAAGGTCTGTGGTATTTCTTCTTCCAAATACCATGAACTGCTTATGGCAAGAAGTCTTTGAACTAAAAGATCACAACCAGGGTGCTCTTGAGGGGTACTCCATTCTATATTGAGACTCCGCCTGTTCTACCTTTTCTGCATGGATTATCCGGAAGAAATGTTGAGCTTTGCTCGACATACTAATCTGTGAATCCACAACTCAGAAAATTATATGTTCCCTTGAGTTGCTCTCTTTAGTTGTATCCCGACCATCCTCTATCAGTTGATAATCAAGGGTATGCATGCATTTGTTTATCGATGCCTATTATCCTTGTGGTCCGACAAGCCATTCTATTCCGAAATGACTAGGAGAAAAAAAACCTCCAGTACCTCATCCATTTCTAGGATTGGGTCAAAGTAGTTGTATCCCGCAGATCAAAATGCCAATTTAGCTCTTGATTCTGTTCTACCCTAAAGCATTGCCATCTGATGTCAAGAATGTCATGAGAATTTCACAACCTCTTAGGAATTCTTGACATAGTGATACTTCTCGCCATCATCGTTCATTCCTCGGTCCCGTGTTGTTGTAACCGGAATGCCGACAAGTGAATTGTGATGTGTGAAATCTATACTCCTAGTTACTCTGTTGCTCGGTAGTTAATGTACAATATCATCATTCTTAGCGTGTTGATTATTAAATCATCATCCTAAGATTGATCGTGCTACCTAGTCCTTATTTATGGTGCACATCTCGATTGATGAGTTAGGATCTTGTCAAGTCCTCACTCATTTGATCATATCGTCTTGCCCTCAAAAGCAAGATTGTTCTCGAGCTTAGTAACATACCGGTGGTTCGTGACTTTCCAGATATCTTCTTGGAAGTGTTATCGGGTTGTTTCCTGACTGTTATGTTGAGCTCGTGTTCAAGTTGGTTCCTTGTGAACCACCCTTTCTCCAAGAATCTGTGTTGGATATCCCTGAGCTAGTTGGTTAAGCTAGACAACAACTTGGAGAGTTGGAGGGTAAAAGCTCGCCTAACTTAGTTCATTCCAAAAGGATATTCCTGTGTAGCGTGTGTTGGAGAAATATGATATTTTCATCGATTGGTCCCTGTGATCAGTTGTTGGACCTATTGTCTTATCAATTCTTTGACTTGAGTATGGGCCATTGTCAAGTCAAATCAGAACCAACGATATTTGTGATGTTGTCTTACTCGTGGTTAATCCCTCGAGCATACACCATTATATTCTTTGGTCTGACCAATGCTATCACCATGTTCACATGATGGTGGAAGTCCAGTGATATGGAAATTCCGATGAGTTGCTATTGAGCCCATCAGTAGCATTTTGTCTCCCCCATGAGTCATGTTGAACATCAACCTAGTGTTGGAAACTTGTGTAAGCATTTCTTCGTGTTCCGCTCATGAAGCTTATGCTTGGATGGAAAGAGTGACTTCCTCGAATTCATGTGCCTTAGGTATAAGTTGCCGCCATGAATTTGAGAAAGGTTTGTTTTGTTTCCTCTGGAATCATCCCAAGTCAGTCATGCACGTGCGAAGTATTCTATGGCATGATAGACTGATCATCTTCATTTCATATGAATTCCATAAGCACACTAAGCCACTGATTGACTTGTTCAAGGAAAAGAAGTCTATGCTTGGGATCTAATCCATGGACTTGCGTAAAGACTTCGATACCCTCGTTGATGGTTCCCCACCTGAACTCGGTAGTGTTTTATTATAAGACTACTAGGTGGTAATGCTTGTCTAGGACAGCATGTCCACATGTGTGTAGCAGAACCAGCTCATGTTTTGGGAGCTTACTATCGTACTTCATATCCCGAGAATCTCGCAACGTCTTCTCGTCAATTTGTGTTGCAACCTTTCCTTTTCGGACATGCTGAGTCTGAAGTATCCCATCACCAATCGGATCTGAATCTCAGTCAGATATGATGGTTGGAACATTCCAACAGTTGCATTTCGTTCCCAGCTTGCACCGTCCTTGCGCCATTTCACTATGGGCTGCCTTCTTAGTAATTCTTGTCTAGGATCATCCTCAAAAATGGACTTGCCATGGGTCCCATCCATTTCCGGTGATAAGCAAAAATCATCCATTGCGTTGTCTTCAACAAGGTAGTCCACATCATCCATTCTAGTCCGAGTATGTCATTCTTTCGAACTCTTTCAAATGATCGCTTGTGATTGCCTTAGGCTGGTATAAAGAGTTTCAATGATATTGTATCAAAAGTAATTCTTTTTGCCACTTAAGGGAATAGTTCTTTGCGTCACCTTTCTCGAGGTGCCCCGTTACGGGATCATGGTAAATATTTCCTCGCCACCTTGACACCATCCACCATCTTTCTAAGCGTGGAATCGTTGCCACCAATCAAACCCCGTCGTTTGTTCTTCCATCCCTCTCGATGTGTTTTGCGTCTCAACTCGAGATGTGTCACCATCTCAGTCCGTGAGTCGATCATGTTTACTTGATCTTCGTGAAGAACGAATCATGTAGGGTTTTCCCCTTCTCTCTGTTGTCGTGTCGAGTGAAGATCTCGAAAGCAAAGACGTCAAGACCAAATGATGGAATGAATCAACATCTTCGAGAAGGGGCAAATGGATCATGAAGATTGTGATAGTTTTGTGACTCCCCTTTTTTTCCCTACCTCACGTCTTGAATCTCGGGGCGAGATTCTTGTTTAGTGGGGGTGAGCTGTCACAGCCCTAGAATTGTTTGACATTAGTTGCATTAAGGCATTCATGTCATCATGTTTAATTTTCATGAAATTTGAAATGGGGATGACCAAGCCCTAGCACTAAAACAATGCAAATAGGTTCAACTTCAAAATATTTTCAAAGAACCCAATTGGTTTGCAAAAATGTTCATGATTAATGGAAAAGGGTGAAAACCATATCCAGAGATGATGGATATTTTTTCCAAGACATTTTGGATTTTGAATAAACCATATTGTATTTGAATTGGGGCATTTAAATACTATTGATATTTTAAATGCTCCAACAATTCTGAAAAATAGTTAAGGGCCTCTGTAATAATTCAGTTAATGCCCACAATTATTTTCAGGATTTATTTAAATGATTTGGTGCTAAACTAAGTCAAAACAGAGCAGAAAAATAGAAAACAAAACAATTAAAGAGAGAGAGAAAGAAGCCCACTTACCTGGTGCCACGAACCGGCCCAGCTTCCCCCCCCTCGCTGGCCCAGCTGGTGGCCCAGCCCACCACCGCCTCCTACCCTGTCGCCTTCCACCTCTGCCAGGAGGATGAGCGCGTGGCCGCCGCGCGCCCGGCCACCGACGGCCACCTCCTGCTTGCCGCTCCCCTCCCCTGACGCTTTGGACGGCTCCACCGAGCGCCACGCACCCCCCCGACCCCTCTCTCCCTCAGCCGTGGCCTCTCCCCTCCTCTGCTCTCTCACTCGCGCGCACCGTCGCCACCGTCGCCGTTCGTCGTGGCCACCGATCTCCCCACGGCCAGCCATTCCGCCCACGAGCTCCGCCTCCTCCCGCTGAACCTCTCCACCGAAGGAAGCAAGCCCGGATGGCCTCCGTCGTCTCACCATCGCCTTCTCCACCACCGGCCGCCGAGAATCTTCACCGTCAATTCGCCACCGTCGTCGCTTCCCCGAGCTCGCTGACCGTCTCTACGCGACCCATGTGAGCCTCCGGTCGATTCCCCTCTCTTCCTCGCGTCATCTACGCCCCGTAGCCGCCGCCGCCATTGAAGCCGAAGCTCACCTCCGCCGCGCTCGTCGCCGGCGCTGCTCCGGTGACCATTTGGTCCCGGGCTAGCGCCCATCGCACTCACTGCATCACGTAGGCCACCACTAGCGCCTCATCTCGCTTGCTCGTACACCGCAACGCTGCCCGCACCACTACCGAACTCCGGCGGCCGCCAAGGTCGTCGCCGGCACCATTTCCGACCGCCCCGACCCCAACCGACTCCACCAGGAGCTGCGGTTTGTCCCCAGCTCCACTTAGATGCCTTCCCCGATCCATTTGGTGGCCGGAACGGCAAAAACCACTTCCGCCGCCGCGTCGGGCTCACCGGCTGCTAAACGCCGGCAGCCGACTTTGACCTTGACCACGGGTGGGCCCCGGTTGACTCTCCTGAGTCAATGACAGGTGGGGCCCAGCCCTGTTAACTATTTAGGATTAGTTTAATTAATTGTAGTTAAGCTAATCACACTGACATGCGGGACCCGCTGTCAGGTTTGACCGAACCGTGACCTGTTGACCACTGACGTCACACTGACGTCAGGCTGACGCAGTAATGCCTTTTCTGGATTTTTTATAATTCAGGGAATTTCAGGAAATACCCCAAACTTCTAAAAATCATATAAATTCAACCGTAGCTCAGAATGAAATAAGTTATATATGAAAAATGATCAGAAAAATATGAAGAATCTGTTTATGCCATGATCATGCATGTTTGAACAAGTTAACCTCACTGAATAGGATGAATCATGATTAGGGCAAATTATGAAATAACATTTGGAGTTGGAATTTGTTCTTGTTTGAATTCCACTTCAATTAACTTGGCTAGATATTGCATTAGGTGAATTCAGTACCTTAACATGATATGTCATTCATGTGAATGTGCATTGCATTGATTGTGTTCTCTCTTGTTTGCCGGTAATTGTCCCTCTCGATGAGCGACGTCAAGACGATGAATTCGATGACACCGATGAAGAACTATATTATCTTCAGAAGTGCCAGGCAAGCAAAACCCCCTTGTTCATTCCGATACAATCCCACCCTCTCGCTCCTGCTCTCTTTTATTGCATTAGGACAACATCGATTCAACTGTTACTTGCTGCGGTAGCTGAACCCCTTGATCCTCTGCATGACCTGTCATTCCACAGTAATTAGATGAAACCCACTAGCATGAGTAGGAGTTGTTTGAGCCATGATGTGCCTACTCATTTATGCTTGTTTTTCATGCCAGCTACTGCTTAGAGTTGAGTCGGGTCTGATTCATCGGGAATGAATTGGAATTGTTATGAACATGTCCTATTGTGTGTGAGCTAAGTGTGTGAACACGATTTGGTAAAGGTAGCGGTGAGAGGCCATGTAGGAGTACATGGTGGGTTGTCTCATTGCAGCCGTCCCTCGAGAACTGAGTTCTGTGTTTGTGATCCATGATATAGTTACTACCACGCATTGGGCCCGAAACCAATGGACCCTCTCGGCTTCTTGACCACCCTTGTCCGCAGTCCGGGAGTTGCAAGTAGTTCTGGTGTTTGTAGCATGCTGGGGGCCGCACGCAACGCTGACCTTAGGGGTGGGTTGTGTTGCGGTAGGCACCGTGGCCCGGTGTACCGATTCGCCCGTTTGGTGTCTCGGGAACCCTGCACACATCGTTTGGGGCTATATGGGAAACCTCGGCCGGACTCCCTGCGGATGGAACCCGAATAGACAATAAACCTGGACTAGGGACTTGAGTGTTTAGGTAGGCCGTGGCCGACACCCACGTTGGGCTTCCAGCTTGAAGGTTGCCGAGTACATGTCGTGTAAACGGCGGTAAGTGGTGAGAGCGTGTGTGAAGAAGTACACCCCTGCAGGGTTAATATGATCTATTCGAATAGCCGTGTCCGCGGAGAAGGACTTCTGGGTTGCCTATATCAGATCATAGACAAGTGAAAGTGGATACTCTAAAATGCGCAAGATAAGCGTGAGTGCTATGGATGGCGTTCTCGTAGGGAGACGGGAGCGGGTTCATAGTGGTGTATTTGATATGGTGAATATGTGGACTCGTGTGCGCCACCTCAAAAGAGTTACATGCAGTCGTAGTTCAGGATAGCCACCGAGTCAAAGCTGGCTTGCTGCAGTCAAACTTCACCACCCCCTTTTGATAATGATGCATATGTACTTAGTTCTGATATATGTCTTGCTGAGTACAATTGTACTCACGTTTGCTTATTTTATGTTTTGCAGAGAGACGTCAGTCTCACTAGTAGTTCCACGTGGACTTCGACGTTTAGCTTGTTACCTCAGCTACGACCTTGTGCCCTCGACAGGATCTGGTAGATAGTCAGGCTTCTCAGCCTTTTTCATTTATAGTTGTCTGTACTCATACATGTTTAGCTTCCGCTTGTGCTTGATTTGTATGCTCTGAGTGTTGGGTCATGAGACCCATGTTTGTAATATCTCGCTCTTCGGAGCCTAATGAATAATTATTTGAGTCATAGAGTTATGTTGTGATGCCACGTCGTATTTACACATATTGGGCATATTGTGTGTATGTTTGAAATGCTTGGTATGTGTGGGATCCGACAAACTAGTTGTTTATCCTCGGCAGCCTCTCATATGGGGAAATGTAGTCTCGTGCCTCTGAGCTATAGTAGTCCGCTACAGCCCGGTTCACGAGTCCTGCTAGCCCAAAGACTACTCCTTGGACACTTGATCGGCGGCATGTGTTTCACTTCGTTCCTATGTCTGTCCCTTGAAAATGTCACGCGGTGATATTCGAGTCCTGCCTAGCCTGCTACAGCCCAGGATACCGGAGTCTGTTAGCCCAGTGCTACAGCCCGAATTTATACGTTGATGACCGACATGCTCGATGTGATTCATGTATGCTGTCCCCATAGGTTAGCGCCGCTTTGGGTTCACGACTAGCCATGTCGGCCGGGTTCTTTGTCATGTGGATGCTAGCGACACTATCATATCGTGAGCCAAAAGGCGCCAAACGGTCCCGGGCCATGGTAAGGCGACACCGTGGGAATACCGTGCGTGAGGCCGCAAAGTGATATGAGGTGTTACCGGCTAGGTCGATGTGACTTGGAATCGGGGTCCTGACACCCACATGTTCCACGATGATCTCATCGGATGAACCACGATGTCAAGGACTCAATCGATCCCGTATACAATTCCCTTTGTCTAGCGGTATTATACTTGCCCGAGATTCGATCGTCGGTATGCTGATACCTTGTTCTATCTCGTTACCAGCAAGTCTCTTTACTCGTTCCGTAACACATCATCCCGTGATCAACCCCTTGGTCACATTGTGCACATTATGATGATGTCCTACCGATTGGGCCCAGAGATTCCTCTCCATCAACCGGAGTGACAAATCCCAGTCTCGATTCGTGCCAACCCAACAGACACTTTCGGCGATACCCGTAGTGCACCTTTATAGCCACCCAGTTACGTTGTGACGTTTGGTACACCCAAAGCATTCCTACGGTATCCGGGAGTTGCACAATCTCATGGTCTAAGGAAATGATACTTGACATTAGAAAAGCTTTAGCATACGAACTACGATCTTTGTGCTAGGCTTAGGATTGGGTCTTGTCCATCACATCATTCTCCAAATGACGTGATCCCGTTATCAACGACATCCAATGTCCATGGTCAGGAAACCGTAACCATCTGTTGATCAAGGAGCTAGTCAACTAGAGGTTTACTAGGGACATGGTGTTGTTTATGTACCCACACATGTATCTGAGTTTCCTATCAATACAATTATAGCATGGGTAATAAACGATTATCATGAACAAGGAAATATAATAATAATAACTAATTTATTATTGCCTCTAGGGCATATTTCCAACATTAGGTACTGTCGTGAACTCATTATAAATTCATATTGGTGTAATATCTATTGTATTCCAACTTCTCTATGGTTCATACCCTCCGATACTACTCATAGATTCATCAAAATAAGCAAACAACACAATGAAAACATAATATGTCAAAAAAGGAACAATCTGTAGTAATCCGTATCATTCGAGTACTTCTGTAAATCCAAATATTCTTAAATAAATTGGTGGACGTGAGGAATTTTTCTATTAATCATCTGCGAAAAAGAATCAACCTAAAATTGCTCTCCAGTAAAAGATGGCAGCTAATCTCGTGAGCACAAAGTTTCTGTTTTTTACAGCAAGATCGCTATTGTTTAACGCCCCTAGCTAGGCATGATGATTTCAATGATGCTCACATAAAAGATAAGAATTGAAACATAAATAGAGCATCATGAAGAATATGACTAGAACATTTTAGTCTAACCTACTTCCTATGCATAGGGATTTTGTTAGCAAACAACTAATGGTAACAACAATCAACTAGCATAGGAAGGCAAAACAAGCATAACTTCAAAACTTTAAGCACATAGAGAGGAAACTTGATATTATTGCAATTCCTACAAGCATATGTTCCTCCCTCATAATAATTTTCAGTAGCATCATGAATGAATTCAACAATATAACCATCACATGAAGCATTATTTTCATGATCTGCAAGCATAGAATTTTTATTACTCTCCACATAAGCAAATTTCTTCTCATGAATAGTAGTGGGAGCAAACTCAACAAAATAACTATCATGTGAGGTATAATCCAATTGAAAATTAAAATCAAGATGACAAGTTTCACGGTTATCATTGTTCTTTATAGCATACATGTCATCACAATAATCATCATAGATAGCAACTTTGTTCTCATAATCAATTGGAACCTCTTACGAAATAGTGGATTCATCACTAAATAAAGTCATGACCACTCCAAATCCACTTTCATAACTATCACAATAATATTCAACATCCTCCAAAATAGTGGGATCATTACTTCCTAAAGTTGACACTCTTCCAAACCCACTTTTAGCAAGATAGTCATCATTAATAGGAGGAATGCTTTCATCATAATAAATATTCTCATCAAAACTTTGGGGACTAAACATATCATCTTCATCAAACATAGAATCCCCAAGCTGGTGGCTTTGCATATCATTAGCATCATGGGTACAAAGAATTCATACTAACAACATTGCAATCATGCTCATCATTCACATATTTTATGCCAAGCATTCTATGTAATTCTTCTTCTAGTACTTGAGCACAATTTTCCATCCCATCATTTTCACGAAAGACATTAAAAAGATGAAGCGTATGAGGCAACCTTAATTCCATTTTTTGTAGTTTTCTTTTATAGAATAAACTAGTGATAAAACAAGAAACAAAAAGATTCAATTCCGAGATCTAAAGATATACCTTCAAGCACTCACCTCCCCGGCAACGGCGCCAGAAAAGAGCTTAGTTGATGGGGTGTTAGTGCTGCTTACCTAGCCTCCCCGGCAACGGCGCTAGGAAAGAGCTTGATGTCTACTACACAACCTTCTTCTTGTATACGTCGTTGGGCCTCCAAGTGCAGAGGTTTGTAGGATAGTAGCAAATTTCCCTCAAGTGGATGACCTAAGGTTTATCAATCCGTGGGAGGCTTAGGATGAAGATGGTCTCTCTCAAGCAACCCTGGAACCAAATAACAAAGACTCTCTTGTGTCCCCAACACACCCAATACAATGGTAAATTGTATAGGTGCGCTAGTTCGTTGACGAGATGGTGATACAAGTGCAATATGGATGGTAGATATAGGTTTTTGTAATCTGAAATATAAAAACAGCAAGGTAACTAATGATAAAAGTGAACGTAAATGGTATTGCAATGCTAGGAAACAAGGCCTAGGGTTCATACTTTAACTAGTGCAAGTTCTCTCAACAATAATAACATAATTGGATCATATAACTATCCCTCAACATGCAACAAAGAGTCACTCAAAAGTCACTAATAACGGAGAACACACGAAGAGTTTATTGTAGGGTCCAAAGTCACTAAAAGTTTTTCTATGATTTAAGACATTACTTCTGGGATGACCCACACCTTTATAAAGAAGGAGTAGATGGTGTTATTAGACGTTGTGCATCTAAGCATGAACAAGATCATATCCTACGCAAGTGTCACTCGGAGGCTTATGGAGGACACCACTCCGGTTTTTACTGGCCTACTCTCTTCAAAGATGCTCGTAAGTTTTTCTTGTCTTGTGATGAATGTAAAAAAATTGGTAATATAAGTAGACGTCAAGAAATGCCTATGAACTATTCACTTGTTATTGAACCATTTGATGTTTGGGGCTTTGATTATATGGGACCGTTTCCATCCTCTAATGGGTATACACATATTTTAGTTGTTGTTGATTACATTACTAAGTGGGTAGAAGCTATTCCAAATAGTAGTGCTGATCATAACACCTCTATTAAGATGCTTAAAGAAGTTATTTTTCCAAGGTTTGGAGTCCCTAGATACTTAATGACTGATGGTGGTTCACATTTTATTCATGGTGCTTTTCGTAAAATGCTTGCTAAGTATGATGTTAATCATAGAATTGCATCTCCATACCACCCACGGTCTAGTGGTCAAGTAGAACTGAGCAATAGAGATATTAAATTAATTCTGCAAAAGACTGTTAATAGATCTAGAAAGAATTAGTCTAAGAAACTTGATGACGCATTATGTGGCTATAGAACTGCATATAAAACTCCTATGGGTATTTCTCCGTATAAAATGGTTTATGGAAAAGCATCACTTACCTCTCGAACTAGAAATAAGGCATATTGGGCCATTAAAGAGCTCGATTATGATTTCAAACTTGCCGATGAGAAGAGACTATTTAACATTAGCTCACTTGATGAGTGGAGAACCCAGGCCTATGAGAATGCCAAACTGTTGAAAGAAAAAATTAAAAGATGGCATGACAAAAGGATAAAAAAGTTTGAGTTTAATGTAGGTGATTATGTTTTTTTATACAACTCTCGTTTAAGATTTTTTGCAGGAAAACTCATCTCTAAATGGGAAGGTCCTTACGTTATCGAGGAGGTGTATCGTTCCAGTGCCATAAAAATCAGCGACTTCGAAGACACAAATCCGAAGTTGGTGAACGGTCAAAGAATCAAACATTATATCTCAGGTAATCCCATAAATGTTGAAACCAATGTTATCGATACCGTAACCCCGGAGGAGTACATAAGGGACACTTTCAAGAATGTTTCAGAATCCGAAAAGGAATAGGTATGTGGTACGGTAAGTAAACCGACTCCAAAAAGTTCTAATAGTAGTTTTTCTCTGTTTTGGCATATTTAAAAAAATAGGAAAATAAGTAGTCCGAAAGGGACACGAGGCATCCACGAGGGTGGAGGGCGCACCCTACCCCCCGGGCACGCCCCCTGCCTCATTGGCACCTCGTGTGCCCTCCGGACTCCAGTTTCCTGCATGATGCTTCTTTTGTTCGGCAAAAATTCATTATATAGGTCCCTGAAGGTTTTGACCACATTACCACGACACAATCCTCTACTTTTGTGTCGAGTTGTTTTTCTCACAGATCTAGATCACCATGACGTCTTCAAGCGCCCCCAAGGACAATTTTTTTGAGAAGGTCATCAACCCCTACCTCGCGGAGGTGCTGCAACACCCTCAAACCATTGAGATGCGTGAGGGGGTGCTACACATCCGCGATGTTGAGTGACCAAGGAGGACCGGAAGCGTGGGACAAGACTTGAAGCAATGGAGAAACAAGTTTTCATGTGCCAGGGGATGGTGGAACGCGGACTCAACGCAAACCACATGATGATCGCGGAGTTCACCAACAACCACAAGCTGGATGCCAAGAACATTGGGGAGACAATCTTCAAGCTTCACGGGAAAATCAAGCACCTCCAATCCCAGATCTATGACCTGCAAAACCAAAACTGTGAGTATGAATATAGATTCAAGAGGATGAGTTTGGCTGCAGATTTGGGGATCCCGGAGACTCGATCATCCTTCTATGATGGTGAGCCTATGCCTAGGAAGATGGACGACAAGCCTACATCATCAACAACTCCATCATCACCAGCTCCGAAGAAAGAGACATAATTACATGGGTATGGGCACTCCCCTTGGCAACTGCCAAGCTTGGGGGAGGTGCCCCGATATTGTATCACCATCACACTTCTATCTTTACCGTTTTTCTTAGTTTGATCCTTTTGGTTATATCTTGATCTAGTAGAATAAAGTTTAGTATGATCTAGCTTTGAGTTTTTGTGTTGATCCTTATCTATGTAATCGAGCCCGTGAGCTATATATAATAAAGATTAGTCTTGAGTCAAGGTCTTGGTTATCTTTCTATGATCTTGAGGGAATAAAAGAAAAAAGAAAGAATAAAAAGAAATAAAGAGATCATATAGATCTTGTGGAGAGTAATGACTTCACATATAAAGATTATGACGAATAAAAGTTGTTGAGAGCTGACAAATATAGTTTTGGTCATCATTGCAATTAATACGAAGTAATAAAGAAGAGAGGTTTTCACATATAAATATACTATCTTGGTCACCTTTTATGATTGTGAGCACTCATTAAAATATGACATGCTAAAAAGTTGATGTTGGACAAGGAAGACAACGTCATGGGTTATGTTTTCTTATATCTGAAATAAATAATATTGTCATGGATCATCCAACATGTTAAGCTTGCCTTTCCGCCTCATGCTAGCCAAATTCTTTGCACCAAGTCGAGATAATACTTGTGCTTCCAAATATCCTTAAACCTAGTTTTGCCATGAGAGTCCACCATATCTACCTATGGATTGAGTAAGATCCTTCAAGTAAGTTGTCGTTGCTGCAAGCAATAAAAATTGCTCTCTAAATATGTATGATCTATTAGTGTGGAGAAAATAAGCTTTATACGAGCTTGTGATATGGAAGAAATAAAAGCGACGCACTGCATAATAAAGGTCCCTATCACAAGAGGCGATATAAAGTGACGTTCTTTTGCATTAAGATCTTGTGCATCCAACCATAAAAGCACATGACAACCTCTGCTTCCCTCTGCGAAGGCCAATCTTTTATTTTTGTCTTATACCTTCTACAATACTCATGGTGATATTCACCTTTCCTTTTTACACTTTGTCCTTTGGCAAGCACTATGTGTTGGAAAGATCCTGATATATATATATATATATATATATATATATATATATATATATATATATATATATATACATATATATATATATATATATATCTAATTGGATGTGGGTTTTCATAAAGCATTATTGTTGACGTTACCCTTGAGGTAAAAGGTTGGGAGGCAAAACTATAAGCCCCTATCTTTCTCTGTGTCCGATTAAAACTTCATACCCATAAGTATTGCGTGAGTGTTAGCAATTGTGAAAGACTAAACGATAGTTGACTATGTGTACTTGCTTAAAAGCTATTATATTGACTCTTTCCTATGTTATGATAAATTGCAATTGCTTCAGTGACTGAGATTATAGTTTGCTAATTTTTCAATAAAGTTTCTGATTCATACTTGACATTGTGAATAGATTATTACTTTAGTGTAAGAAATGATATGACAATATATATATATATATATATATATATATATATATATATATATATATATATATATATATATATATATATATATATATATATATGTTCTTATTCTAAGAATGATCATGACGCCTCATGTTCGTATTTTATTTTATCGACACCTAAGCTTGGGGGAGTTGATATGTCCATTTTGCATCATGCTTTTATATCGATATTTATTGCATTTTGGGCAGTTATTACACATTAGGTCACAATACTTATGCCTTTTCTCTCTTATCTTACAAGGTTTACATGAAGAGGGAGAATGCCGGCAGCTGGAATTCTGGGCTAGAAAAGGAGGAAATATTAGAGACCTATTCTGACAACTCCAAATGTCCCGAAACTCCACGAAAGTCAGTTTTGGAATATATTAAAAATATTGGGCGAAGAAAGCACCAGAGGGGGGCCACCCACTGTCCACGAGGGTGGAGGGCGCGCCCTAACCCCCTGGGTGCGCCCTGACTCGTGGGCCACCTGGAAGCCCCCTGATGCCCATCTTCTGTTATAAGGTGTCTTTTGCCCTGGAAAAAATCATAAGGAAGCTTTCGGGACGAAGCGCCGCCGTCTCGAGGCGGAACCTGACGAAACCAATCTAGGGCTCCGGCGGAGCTGTTCTGCTAGGGAAACATCCCTCCGAGAGGGGGAAATCGTCACCATCGTCATCACCATCAATCCTCTCATCGGGAGGGGGTCAAACACCATCAACATCTTCACCAGCACCATCTCCTCTCAAACCCTAGTTCATCTCTTATATCCGATCTTTGTCTCAAAACCTCAGATTGGCACCTGTGGGTTGCTAGTAGTATTGATTACTCCTTGTAGTTGATGCTAGTTGGTTTATTCGGTGGAAGATTATATGTTCAGATCCTTTATGCACATTAATACCCCTCTGATTATGAACATGAATATGATTTGTGAGTAGTTACATTTGTTCCCGAGGACATGGGAGAAGTCTTGTTATAAGTAGTCATGTGAATTTGGTGTTCGTTCGATATTTTGATGAGATGTATGTTGTCTTTCCTCTAGTGGTGTTATGTGTACGTCGACTACATGACACTTCAGCATTGTTTGGGCCTAGGGGAAGGCATTGGGAAGTAATAAGTATATGATGGGTTGTTAGTGACAGAAGCTTAAACCCTAGTTTATGCGTTGCTTCGTAGGGGGCTGATTTGGATCCATATGTTTCATGCTATGGTTAGGTTTACCTTAATTCTTCTTTCGTAGTTGCAGATGCTTGCGTGGTGGGTTAATCATAAGTGGGATGGTTGTCCAAGGAAGGGCAGTACCCAAGCATCGGTCCACCCACATATCAAATTATCAAAGTAACGAACTCGAATCCTATGAGCATGATGGAAACTAGCTTGACGATAATTTCAATGTGTCCTCGTGAGCGCTTTCCTTTATATAAGAGTTTGTCCAGGCTTGTCCTTTGCTACAAAAAGGATTGGGCCACCTTGCTGCACCTTATTTACTTTTGTTACTTGTTACCCGTTATGAATTACCTTGTCACAAAACTATCTGTTACCGATAATTTCAGTGCTTGCAGAGAATACCTTACTGAAAACTGCTTGTCATTTCCTTCTGCTCCTCGTTGGGTTCGACACTCTTACTTATCGAAAGGACTACGATAGATCCCCTATACTTGTGGGTCATCATACAGCCATGAAGATTTTATGAAAGAATCAAAATAGTCTTACATGTACTGTCGTAGAAGTGTTGCATGACAGTACTAAAATTATCATCAAGGAAGTGTCCACTTCCGTGACGATAAATGGCGCTTCATGGAAGTGCTTTCATCAAGGGTAACCGACATGTGGCATCCACCATAACGGGTCGCCGTTAAGCTATTGGGTTCCGGTTTGGATTTGATAACCTGCTAACATGTGACGCCCGGATAATCAAGCTACAGTAATCTCTACTTATGACACCATGTCACCTCCGTTACTGTCGCTAATCTCGCGTTAGTTCAAAACGATTCGAATTCAAATTTGGATTTTTGGCAAAAAACAAAGTTTTCAAACTTCAAAACAAAAATGTTCGGACCGTGTCAAATATTGCATAGATAATTATCGTGAAATAAACACATTTTTATAAAATGCCTAAATACTTTTAATGAATTAAAACAGAAAAGAAAGTAAGTAAAAGAAAGAAAATGCAAGGGGTAAAACAAACATAAAAAGAAAGAAAGAGAAAACCCCCTGCCCCCCCGGGCTTCGGCCCAGCAAGCCAAGGCCCAACCGGCCAGCCCACCTGGCCCAGCCGGTCCACCCCGCCGGCTTAACCCCCCACTCCCCCCAGGCCAACCCTAGCCGCCACCCACTCGCCCCCCCCCCACTCGCTCCCTCCCGCACGCCTCTCTCCCCTTCCCCGTTTGGATCGGGGCAGAGGGCCCCGACCCCCCCCCCCCCTTTCACCGACGCTGTTGCCCGCCACCAGCCAGCGCCGTCGCCGCCCCTCCCATACTCCTCCGCACCCCTCCTCTCCCTCGCGCGATGCCCGCCTCGACGCCGCGCCCCTGCCTCGGCATCGACGACGCCGCCGTCGACTAACCGCCTCCTCCCCGACGCGCCCAGCCGCCGCCCGATCTGCTCTCCTGACCGGCGCCAGAGCGCGATCACGCCTGACGCCAGTGCTCCTCCGTCCCCTCTGCCTCCTCTCGATCTGGATCGAGGATCCGCCTGACTCCACCGCCAGACATCGCGGAGCTGGCTCTGCCGACCTCGACCTCGTCGTGGCCTCCTCCTCCCCTCCCCGACTTGCAGGACCGATCCGCCGCCGCCCGGAGCTCCACGTGCCTCCTCCCCGTCGCCCGGTCGTCCCCGACCTCCCCGAGCACACTGCCCCGTTCCCTGCTCCGCGATGTGAGCTTCCCCCCGCACGTTCCTTCCCCCCAAGACTTTCGCGCTTACGCGGCGCCTGCGCCTCCCCACCCCCCCACATCGCCCGCACGCCCCGGTCCTCCTCCTCCCGTGCCCTCAGAGCACTTTTCGCCCATGGCTGTCTTGTAGCTTTACTTCATCGCCGCCACACAGCGCCGTGAACCCCACAAGCGCTGCGTCCTCTGCCGCGCCACTACGGCCACCTCCACTCCCCCTTGGCCGGAGCCTCGCCACGCCGCGGCAGCCTTCGTCCGCCGCGCCCCCTCGCCAGTCCCGTTCGGGCGGACGCCCGACACACCGCCCCCGTTGCGCCCGTAGCGCCCGATCCACTTTGGCTTATGGGCCAATGACCAATGGGCCAGTGCCCCCCATGGCCCTATGACACTTGGGGCCCACGGCCCTTAACGCTTTTATATAAAAAACAACAAAATTTAAATAAATATTAGTAATAAATAATAAATAATAATTAATAATTAAATTCGTTAATTAATTAATTAATTAATCCTGATTAGACTAATTAATCATTTAATTAACCTGACTAATCTACTAATTAAATTAATTAATTTAGTTAGTTAGCTATCAGTCAATGACATGCGGGACCCACCTGCAGGGTTGACCTAGTCAACCTTTGGTTCTGCTGACATCATGCTGATGTCATGCTGACATCATAATTGCTATTTCTGAATTAATTTAATTATGCTGATTTCTATAAAATAATTTAAAATCTTTAAAAATTAATATAAAATAATCCGTAGCTCGGATGGAAAAACTTTGTACATGAAAGTTGCTCAGAGCGACGAGACGAATCCGGATACGCAGCCCGTTCGTCCGCCACACACCCCTAACATATCAAACTCGCAACTTTCCCCCTCCGGCTCCTCTGCCCAAAAACGCGAAACGCCGGGGATACTTTCCCGGATGTTTTCCCCCTTCACCGGTATCACCTCATACCGCGTTAGGGCACCCCTAGCACCGATACATGTCATGTCATGCATCGCTTTGCATCTGTTTGCTTAAATATTTATTGTTCCTCCCCCTCTTCTCTCGCTAGACACCGAGACTGACGCTGGTGCTGGTACCCCGATCGACTACGGAGTTGACGACCCCTCTCTCTTGCCAGAGCAACCAGGCAAGCCCCCCCTTTGATCACCAGATATCGCCTACTCTTCTCTATACTGCTTGCATTAGAGTAGTGTAGCATGTTACTGCTTTCAGCTAATCCTATACTTTGCATAGCCTTTGTCCTTGCTACTCTTGTTGTTACCTTTACTGTTATCCTCTTCGCTTAGTATAGGATGCTAGCGTTCCATCAGTGACCCTACACTCTTGTCCGTCTGCCATGCTATACTATTGGGCTGTGATCACTTCGGGAGGTGATCACGGGCATATACTATATACTTGACACTGTTACATTACCTGTGATACTGTTCGGAGATGGGGGCTGAAAGGACAGGTGGCTCCATCCCGGTAGAGGTGGGCCTAGGTTCCCGACGGCCCCCGACTGTTACTTTGTGGCGGAGCGACAGGGCAGGTTGGGACTACCTGAGTGAGAGGTGGGCCTGGCCCTGGTCGGCGTTCGCGGATACTTAACAAGTTTAACGAGATCTGGGTATTTGATCTGAGTCTGGCCATTTGGTCTATACGCACTAACCATCTACGTGGGAGTAGTTATGGGTATCCCGACGCCGTGGTATCACCGGCACTTCGTGACGCCAATGACGAGCGGCGCGCGGATTGGACTAGAACGCTCGCTAGGCTAGGTGCGCTTCGGCCGCCCTCGCAACGTCAGGTGTGCTATGGGCGATGGGCCCAAACCCCGTGGCGCTTAGGTTTAGACCGCGTCTGACCTCTGTGTTGTGCCTAGGTGGGGCTGCGGCGTGTTGATCTCCGCGGCTGGGCATGACCGTGAAAGTGTGTCCGCCAAATGGGATCAAGCGTGTTGGGTTATGTGGTGCACCCTGCAGGAAGTTTAATCTATTCGAATAGCCGTGATCTTGATAATCGGACGACTTGGAGTTGTACCTTGACCTTATGACAACTAGAACCGGATACTTAATAAAACACACCCTTCCAAGTGCCAGATATAACCCGGTGGTTGCTCTCTCTCAGGGTTACGAGGAGGGGATCGCCGGGTAGGATTATGCTACGCGATGCTAGTTGGAGGACTTCGGTCTGCTCTCTTCTACATGTTGCAAGACGGAGGCTGCCAGAAGCGTAGTCTTCGACAGGATTAGATATCCCCCTCTTATTTTGGCATTCTGCAGTTCAGTCCACTGATATGGCCCTTCACACATATATCCATGCATATGTAGTGTAGCTCCTTGCTTGCGAGTACTTTGGATGAGTACTCACGGTTGCCTTGTTCCCCCTTTCCCCTTTCTTTACCCAATTGCTGCAACCAGACGATGGAGCCCAGGAGCCAGACGCCACCATCGATGACGACTACTACACCGGAGGTGCCTACTACTACGTGCAGCCCGCTGACGACGACCAGGAGTAGTTAGGAGGATCCCAGGCAGCAGGCTTGCGCCTCTTTCGATCTGTATCCCAGTTTGTGCTAGCCTTCTTAAGGCAAACTTGTTTAACTTATGTCTGTACTCAGATATTGTTGCTTCCGCTGACTCATCTATGATCGAGCACTTGTATTCGAGCCCTCGAGGCCCCTGGCTTGTATTATGATGCTTGTATGACTTATTTATGTTTTAGAGTTGTGTTGTGATATCTTCCCGTGAGTCCCTGATCTTGATCGTACACATTTGCATGCATGATTAGTGTACGATTGAATCGGGGGCGTCACATAACAGCTGGGACCAATGGGATTTTCCACGTGTAAAATTCTCATTGGCTGGAGGAACCACGTGTCGGCTCAGCATTGTGACAGATGTCAACCGTCCAATCGACAGGAGGCGCCTACGATACGAGGACACATGGCACAGCCCAACAATGGCCTGTTTAGGTTCAAAAGGATGGCCCATTCGACTTGGTCAAAAGTTAACGAGCCAGCCCATCAAAAGCATGTTAACGACCTATGCGCATATAGCCCATTTACGTCCCATTAAATCATGGCCCATTATGGCCTTTTCGAATTCGGCACATTAGCGTCATGTGGGCAGTCCAATATAATTTGAGCCCATTGTCACTTTCGGCCCATGTATGGCTCGTGACGTCTTTCGGCCCAAATGGCCCATGATTACTCTGGCCCATTGTCGGTGTCAAAACCGGCGGATCTCGGGTAGGGGGTCCCGAACTGTGCGTCTAGGCGGATGGTAACAGGAGACAAGGGACACGATGTTTTACCTGTGTTCGGGCCCTCTCGATGGAGGTAATACCCTACTCCTGCTTGATTAATATTGATGATATGGGTAGTACAAGAGTAGATCTACCACGAGATCAGAGAGGCTAAACCCTAGAAGCTAGCCTATTGAATGATTGTTGTTCGTCCTATGGACTAAAACCCTTCGGTTTATATAGACACCGAATAGGGTTAGGGTTACACAGAGTCGGTTACAATGGTAGGAAATCTACATATCCGTACCGCCAAGCTTGCCTTCCACGCCAAGGAAAGTCCTATCCGGACAAGGGACGAAGTCTTCAATCTTGTATCTTCATAGTCTAGGAGTCCGGCCAAAGATGATAGTTCGGCCATCCGGACACCCCCTAGTCCAGGACTCCCTCAGTAGCCCCTGAACCAGGCTTCAATGACGACGAGTCCGGCGCGCATATTGTCTTCGGCATTGCAAGACGGGTTCCTCCTCCGAATACTTCATAGAAGGTTTTGAACACAAGGATAGTGTCCGACTCTGCAAAACAAGTTCCACATACCACCGTAGAGAGAATAACTTTTTGCACAGATCTGCTGACGTATTCCGCGGCGTGACATCACACCACGGCCAGGCCTTTATTCGAATTATTTTTACTGTCCCACCCCAGCGCGTTTAGCGAGGCGGTTTCCTTGGCACGTCTAATCAAAGCGTAGATCGTGCCCCCTTATTCTGGGATTCTCATCAATACGGACATGGGTAACCCAACCGCGCCCGTTGGCCCGCCTCCTCTATCGAAGGTGAGTCCCAATCGATCACGGGGAGGGCTCTTGGTATTCAACCTCTTTATAACGAGACAAAGGCCCTCTTTTTTTCAATCTCAATCGAATCCGCCTCTAGCATCGAGTTCCAACACCCAAAGCTTATGATTCAGGCGCTTCGGACCTTCGACGATGTCCGGCTTCGACCAGCACGACCGGTGGATGCCTTCTTCTGTTACGGAAGAGGATGTGCTAAAGCTGCGAGATGCCAGGTACCTAACCGGCGAGATTTCGCATAGGCTGCCTGCCCTGTGGCAGGTCATTCCCACTCCGAGCCCGGCGAGGCGTGGTGTTTGTATCTCACTTCCTTCAGGGTTTAGGCTTCCCGACGGATCCCTTTGTGCGAGGGCTCATGTTTTATTATGGGCTGGAATTCCACGACTTGAATCCGGAGTCCATCCTCCACATCTCGTCATTCATTGTCGTATGTGAGGCCTTTCTCCGCATTACCCCTCACTTCGGATTGTGGCTCAAGACTTTTAAGGTGGAGCCGAAGATGATCAAGGGGCAACAGGCAGAGTGCGGAGGGGCTATCATAAGCAAGTGCGCTGATGCTCTGTGGCCCGAGGGCTCTTTTCCGGTGGAGCTTGGTTTGTGGCAACGGGAGTGGTTCTATATCACCGCTCCCAGGGGCACCAAATGGGTGGCGCCTCCCGCCTTCCGCTCAGGTCCACCACAGCGGCCGGCGTCATGGATCAACAAGGGGCTCGACTGGGGGCCCTCCAAGGACGTTCCTCTGTTGCAGGGCCGTATTCAAGACCTCCAAGAAAGAGAGATCAATCTGGTCGTACTGGCGCAGGTTATGTTGATTCGGCGCCTTCTGCCCTGCAAACGTCGCCCCTCCGTCTGTGGGAATTTAATCCGGAGGGACCACGAGCTCTCCAACATTTTATGGGTACGACTCCCGTGGAGATGTATAAACTGTTCTTCGGATCACAAGAGAAGTGTCCGGACCTGACTGAGGACGCATGACTAAGCTGCAATCGCCCAGATACTCAAGTAAGTAGTCCTGTACCCGGACAGGCTGTCCGTTCATTTATCATAATCTTGCCCGTAAAGGAGCTGTTTCTTGAACAGGAGTGGATAGCAAAGGCAAAGTTGATAAGGTGTCCGGCTCCCCTCCCAGAGACCACGCCGGATCCCGTGCTGACCAAGATGTTGAAGGCCGCACCTTTTGAAGAAGGCGAAGGGGGGACCGGGGAAGCAACTGCCTCCACGAAGGAGGCTTTGAAGGAAGGAGGGATCAACAGTCCCACCCTCCAAGGAGAGAAGAGGACCGCTTCGGAAGATCCGGAGGTCAAGGCCTCAAAGAGGGGAAAGAAATCTTCGTCAGAGAGTCCGGCGCTGGGAAGTATCCCAGCCGCACTATTTCCCCAAGGGGATCAGCCCTCCAATGAGCCATAAGTTAAAAGAAGGGGTCTTGTAATAAGGGACATCCCTGTATTTATTTCTGAAGATAACCGAAATTATACCTTGTAGTTCAGATCTTAGACCTTCTCAGAAGAGCTCGTCTTCGGGGGATCTTCTTCCGGAGATGATGGAGAGCGAAACGCCTCCACCTGTCGCACCTTCATGCGAGGCGGACGACCCTGAGGTGTCGTCGCAGAGGGTTTCCCCGAGTCCGTCGTGGCCTGTAGGTCCGGCACCAACTGGCGTGCAGTCGGAGGAGCTGAAGGATCTGCTCGGGCGAGCGGCTATCTCAGAAGATCACAGTGCGCTAATGGGTACGGTGATTGAAAGAATTGCATCCGCTGAGAGCAAATTGCATGAAGCCGTCAGAAGCTTACTGACGGGGTTCGAGGTACGCAAAAATGATGTACCTTCTGACAGTTATGCATATAGAATACGCCCTGTATAGATAGTAGCCCCTGAGACTCGGTATGTTGTTAAAATTGACAGCGTGCCGAGGATCATAATCTCAGTTATAACATATCGCCGCTCCTAAATAGGTGGCGGGGCGTCCGGTGGCCAGCCGGACTGATGAATTTGCCGAACTAAAGCGGCAACTTGACGAGGCAGATGTAGACATCGCGCTTGTCAATAAGCGGTTTGACGAGTCACAATGTATGCGACTTCTTCGTGGACGCCTGGTAAGGGAGCTTGACGCCCATGCCTTACTACTTGTATGCCTAATGCATGTGGTGCCGCTGCTGTGGAGGAGCTGCGGGCGGAACTCGCCCGTGCTAAAGAGCAAGCCAGAAATAGTAGTGCGGCCGCTTTAAGGGCGGCCGAAGAGCTAAAAGCCGAACGGGCTGCTCACTGCTCAAGCAAATAGGAAATGGCCGATATGGCCATAAAGTTGAAGAATGCTACCGACTGCTGCGGGGTTCTTGAAAAAGAACGTCAAGCGGAGCAAGAGGACTTGAAAAAGGCCACCGCCGAAGCCAAGGATGCCCGCTCCGTAATGAGAGCTGCAAAGGAGGAGCTGCGTCAGGCTGTGGATGTTGCTGCTAGAAAGCCTTTTCTGCTGTGGAGGAAGTTCACGGATCCGAAGTATGCTCAGTTGGACCGGTTGTGGAGTTCGGATGATGCTTATCTGGATTTAGCGGCGAGTGCTGCGGACGCGATCGAGCACTCTCGAGGCCAGAAGAGGCACATAAGGGAAGAGCTGTTTTGGTCGCAGTTCCATAGTCCAGAGCATCCTCTTCCGATAACCGATCGGTTGGTCGAATGGGCCGAGCTGAATCGATTGTCCGTACTTGCCATGAAGCATGTCGTGACTCATTTTTGGCCGGGGAAACCTCAGCCGAAGAGTTATTTTGGCTTACTGCAGCAGTTCCTTGGTGCGGTACCGCGTATCGACGCAATGAAGCGGTCGGCGTGCATTGAGGGTGCGCGGATGGCTCTTGCCCGTGTCAAGACATACTGGGCAGAAGTGAAGGCCACCGACGTTGCGTTCCCAGATTCGGACGGAAGCCGAGTACCAGTCGAGCGCTATTTTGAGGAAGTTCTTCCGGGCGCTCGTTTAATAGAGACGCAGTGCTCGAAGGGTTTTATGTTTGAATGACATGTGTAACTTATGAAACAACGTTTCAATATAATATAAGAGCTTTTTATACTTGTGCGTTCAAGTAGTAAACTACTCCCCCGCGGCCCGTTGATGTATATATGTATATATAACTGAAAGATGGCAGTCTTGACTTCAGCCCCACGCACATAGTGCGGGGTGTTTACAAAGAAGGCGCTTTTTCACACTTAATCCAACGTCTTGGTCCTATTAAGGAGGTGGTAGCATAGCAAACTAGGCAACCGGACTATAATGATTTATCACTTTCACTTAGCCATAGGAGTTTGATGGTGGGGCTACTATATAGCCCCTGGAGGCACCGCACTCTCCCGAATTCAGGGTGCGTATATGCCTGACCGGGAAACGGTCCTTCGTTAATGCGGAGGAATTCAAAACATTCCTGTGGGTCATCGAGTGGTTCACCAGTCTCTCGCTATATCATGACAATCAGTTTTCGGCTTTCTCTACTGAGGTGCTCGCCTGGCCGAGCCGCGGCACAATCGCAGTAGTTCTCCTGGTGCCGCGTGAGCCGATAGAACGGAACGTAAGGCAGCAAAACACAGGAGCCGGGCAAACCCAACATTTGACCAAAGACATGATTTGGAGCTGATGCATATAAGGCCTAACTCGGGACGCCGAACACTCCCTAAGGTATTCGGTCTTTTATAAAGCGGGCCGAACAATGCCCTTGGTAACAAGCCCCTGGTGTCCAGGTACGTGCAAACTTCTGACGCGGCCGATGCCAAAACGCCAGCCTCCTCCTCGGTTATAATAAGAGATCGGGGGATGAGTAACAACAAGAGACAGTGAAAAAGGTTTACGCAGGGTCTTAATCTGAAAAGAATCCTTGCAACGGGTCCCTGCTGCACGTCTTCGCCTGTGTCTCCGTTGTGTCGTATCCTGGACGGGTATAGCACGGCGTTCATCTGTAAAAGAGAGGAACTTAGTTGAAAAAAGATCGTGCGAAAATTGTAATTTGAAATAAACAGAGTACGATTCAAAAAATGAATAAAATTGAGCTTTATTGTCTCTTGTTGTGCATGCGTGGAGCCCCTTGTAAGGGGTTACGCGGCTAGTACGCCCCTTGTTTATTTAAGCCGGACTTGCCTAACCGTGTCCGGGGTCTGAACGACCTACTTTAGATGCTTTGATCAGCAAAGCCGTATTAGTGTGAGGCTTTTAATGCAGTCTCAAATTTTTCTGTATTCGAGGAATACTTGGAGTTTCCCTTTAATGAGATGATGCCTCGTGGACCGGGCATTTTAAGTGTAAGAGATGCATAATGCGGAATTGCGTTAAAGCGGTAGCTTCAAGTCCCAATAGTGCTTGATGGCTACTTTTAAATGGGGCGACATGGAACACTAACTTTTCGCGACGGAAGTTGTCGGATGAACCGAACATAACTTCTAATGTTAGGGAGCCCGTACAATGGGCATATGCGCCTGGCATTATTCCTATAAAGGAAGTGTTGCTATGGCTAATTTTGGTTGGGTCTATCCCCATCCTGCGGATTCAGTCCTGATATATCAGGTTTATATCACTGAAGCCGTCCATGAGGACTTGTGTAAATTGGATTCCGTCGATTATAGGATCCAATATCAAGGCAGTCCATCCTGCGTTCCAGATCCTTTCGGAGTAGTCCTGATGGTCGAAGGCGATTGGTTTTGACAACCAGTGTTGGTACTCCGCTAGGGTAGTCTGTGCGGCGCATTTTTTAGTGGGCGCCGCTCTGTTTTTCCCTTTTATCACGTGAAGTGAGTTTACTGTTTTAACCTCTTGTGGGAAATTCTTTTGTTTTCCTGTGCTCTGCTCGTGGGGTTCGTCATCATCCTCACTTGGTGTGTCGAGCCCCTTGTGTTCGGCGTTGAGTCTGCCGGACTGCTTGAAGACCCAACAATCTCTGTGGGTATGGTTTGCAGGCTTCCCGGGAGTACTGTGGATTTGGCATATCTTGTCCAAGATTTTGTTCAAGTTGGATAGCTTGTCGCTATTATCCTTAAGGGGCAGTTTTTTATTGTTCTGCCGTGAGCTTTTGAATCCGGCGTTGACTGTCGCGCTCTTTGGACCGTTCCCCTTAATCCGGCGCTGGTCCTTGCTGCGTCGTGGTTCCCCATTCCCATCCCTGACTTCGGATGTACTTGGGTCGCTGGTACTGCATCTTTCTAGCCAGCTATCCTCTCCCGCGCAAAAACTGGATCATGAGGCTTGTTAATGCGGACATTGTTCTCGGCTTTTCTTGGCCGAGGTGTCTGGTGAGCCATTCGTCTCGGACGTTGTGTTTGAAGGCTGCTAAGGCCTCAGCGTCCGGACAGTCGACTATTTGGTTCTTTTTGGTAAGGAACCTGTTCCAGAATTTCCGGGCTGACTCTCCGTGCTGTTGAGTTATGTGTCTTAGATCGTCTGCATCCGGAGGGCGGACATAAGTCCCCTGAAAATTTGCCCGAAACGCATCCTCAAGCTCTTCCCAACTTCCAATGGTGTTTTCGGGGGGGCTTTTAAGCCAATGCTGAGCTAGCTCTTTGAGTTTGAGGGGTAAGTATTTTATGGGGTGGAGGTCATCTCCTCTTGCCATGTGTATGTGCAGGATGTAATCCTCGATCCAGACTCCAGGGTCTGTTGTTCCGTCGTATGCCTCTATGTTTACGGGCTTGAATCCCGCTGGAAATTCGTGATCCAGCACCTCATCGGTGAAACATAGGGGATGTGCGGCGCCCCTGTATTTGGGTGTGCCGTGGTGTTCGAATACTCGACACGCTGTGTTGCTTTCTAGAGCTTGCTTTCTTGGCCCGTAGATATACCTGATTGGGCCATTCTTTTGGTGCGATTCCTTATGCAGATCGCGTGCCGGCTTGTGTGCGGCGCCGCTTGCCACTCTATGTTTTCCACGTGGTCGTCTATCCGACCGGGCGGCCTCTTTGTTCTTTGGTCGTGGGGGCTCTACGGCCTCCTCGTCGAATTCGGGCAGTAGTTTGCGCTTTGGGTAGCTCTTTGTTCGGCGGCTATCGCCATATTTGTCTGTGGTGTTGAGTACTTTGCTCCATCTCATTCATAGTGCGTCTTCCGCTGTTTTGAGCTTCCATTTCTACTTTTTTAGGCTACGTGCGGTGGCGACGAGCTCTCTGTGGAGGTTCTTCTGCTCCAATGATATGTCCGGCGAGAGATTGTCCGGACTGCTGTCGTTGTCGGGGACGGGTTGTTTATCCAAGTTATCCTGTTCGGATGGTTGCTCCATGGCATGTTCGTCGTCGGCCGGCTCGCCCTGCTCTATGGCTGGGTCTGTGTGGGCGCTGTCTTTGTCGAGGTGGGGTTTTGAGCGGCGCTTACGTCGCCGTTTTGACTGCTTTCAGTAGGATTACTTTTCGCAGTGTCCCGTTGCTCCTCGCTATCGCTTCCCTTGGGTGTATCCACCATGCACACATCGTGAGTTGTGGTGGCCTTCCAGTGCCCTGTAGGCGCTGGTTCTTGGTCGTCTCTGACATCGTCGTCCATACCGTCGATGTCTTCGGAGTCGAACTCGAGCATGTCGGTTAAATCATCGACAGTGGCTACAAAGTGGGTGGTGGGTGGGCGTTGAATTTCCTCGTCGTCCGAATCCCAACCTTCCTGACCGTAGTCTGGCCAGGGCTCTTCTGATAAAGAGAGAGACTTTAGTGAGTTCAGGATATCGCCGAAAGGCGAGTGCTGAAAGATGTCCGCGGCAGTGAATTCCATAACCGGCGCCCAATCGGATTCGACTGGCAGGGGCGCGGAAGGTTCGGAGTCCGGCACCTGGGAGTCACGAGCTTCGCGATGGACAGGCATGGTGTTCGGCTTGATCGTCGTAGAGATTTCAGCCCCCGAGGTGGTATCCAACCAACCATCCTCGATCGGCGAGATCGGCTCTGATTCGATGGTCGGAGCGGACACTAGTGCGGCCTCCAGGACACTGTTCGGTGGCAGAGTTAGATCATGCCCATTGAGATAGTGCGGCGCGCTCGGCTGCGGCTCGAATCCGTCGAAGATCAAGTCTCCACGGATGTCGGCCGTGTAGTTTAAACTTCCAAACCTGACCTGATGGCCAGGGGCGTAGCTTTCGATCTGCTCCAGATGGCCAAGTGAATTGGCCCGCAGTGCAAAGCCGCCGAATACGAAGATCTGTCCAGGGAGAAAGGTCTCACCCTGGATCGCATCGTTGTTGATGATCGAAGGAGCCATCGGGCCTATCGGTGACGACACAGAGGAACTCTCAATGAAAGCACCAATGTCGGTGTCAAAACCGGCGGATCTCGGTAGGGGTCCCGAATCGCAGCGTCTAGGCGGATGGTAACAGGAGACAATGGACACGATGTTTTTACCCCAGGTTCGGGCCCTCTCGATGGAGGTAATACCCTACTCCTGCTTGATTAATATTGATGATATGGGTAGTACAACAGCAGATCTACCACGAGATCAGAGAGGCTAAACCCTAGAAGCTAGCCTATGGTATGATTGTTGTTCGTCCTATGGACTAAAACCCTTCGGTTTATATAGACACCGAATAGGGTTAGGGTTACATAGAGTCGGTTACAATGGTAGGAAATCTACATATCCGTATCGCCAAGCTTGCCTTCCACGCCAAGGAAAGTCCTATCCGGACAAGGGACGAAGTCTTCAATCTTGTATCTTCATAGTCTAGGAGTCCGGCCAAAGATGATAGTTCGGCCATCCAGACACCCCCTAGTCCAGGACTCCCTCACCCATAATAAATTCTAAATTGCTTTATATCCATTAACGACCCATGATTCAGTTGGGCTGTTCCCAGCCCGTGTTATCTTTCAACCTTCTAAGGCCCATATATTCTCGGGCTCATTTCTGGGCTTCGATTACTTGAGTCCGTCAGTAGCCTGTTCCACTAATGGGCCATCCGGCCCGTGGTTATAGTCGGCCCGTCTATGGCTCATTAACCCTTTGGGCCTAATTCATCCTGTATTGTATTACGACCCATTAACGACCCATTATTCCTCTGCTGCCTTACAGCCTATTAACGACCCATTATGGCCTGAGCCCATAAATAGACGGCTCCGATTCTGCCTTGTTTACGGCCCAAGTCGCATTCAAACAGTACTCCACGACTAGTATGGCCCATGGATCCTGTGGCCCATATGAGGCCCGTGGATCCTACAGCCCGTAGGAGGCCCACCGGCCCTAAGGCCCGTAGGTGGCCTATGGATCCTATGGCCCGTAGGAGGCCCATGGATCATACGGCCCGCAGGAGACCCATGGATCTTACGGCCCGTAGGAGGACCATGGATCCTACAAACGGTAGGATCCATATGTCACTGGTACGCGTTGGTCCTAAACAAATGGTTTTTAACCCCTTTCTGTGATGGTATTTGGAACCATCGCCAAGTCAGTGTGGGCGAGAAGGGGGTCCTTCCAACACGACCCAGAAATCATTGGGGATAGGCCCTCCTGGTATCCAGGCTGGGGTCGTGTGCGATTGGGCGAGGCATTGAAACCCAATCATTTCCGTAGGTATGTACATCCCACATGGTAATCCGAGAAAAACATTTTCGTAGGTATGTACATCCCACGCGGTGAATCCCAGAAAAACATTTCCGTAGGTATGTATATCACACACAGTCAATCCAAGGAATATGCTTCCGCTCTTATGTACATCCCACACAGTCCATCCAGGGAAAACATTTTCGTTCGTATGTATATCACACACAGTCAATCCAAGGAATATGTTTCCATTCTTACGTACATCCCACACAGTTTTATGTGTAGGCTCGTGTTTGAAAGGTGTAACTATCACAAACAGTCTACCTGGGTTAACTGTTTGCTTTTACCAACTATATCACACACGATTTAATGAAGAGAACTGTGTGGCATTGGGTTGTCAATCGCAAGTGCTTTTTACTGCTAGAATGGTTTGCAAAGGCCCATGACACATTTAGTCGGTTTATTAGTTTACAATTAATAATTCCAGTATAACGCAAATTAACATTTCATATCAAACAGTTGTTTGCCAATTTCATATCAGGCACATAAATATATTATAACATCACAGTACGGTAGCTACATGAAAATAGCACAGTACAACATATAGCTAGTTCAACTTCATAAGAACAATATATTCATTTCCCTAATCGAGATCATCCAGGCTCGTCTTATCCACCGCTGTTTTCAGTTCAGTAAGAACCTGTTTTGCACGGGCCAAATAGGAAAGTGCCTCCTCCTTCGCCAACACCATCTTAGCAAAGTCTGATTTAAAAAATCTGAGCTCATTCTCCAGCTTCAACTTTTTGTCCCGCAAATTGAAATATTCATCAGCGTTGACAACAGTTTCTCTAAGCCTACGTCTGTTCTCTTCCTCATACATGCTCCAGAGCTTCACTAGGCATATCTTCAAAGACTGTGGCCACTCTTGATCAACCCACTCCAAGTAAGAACACTTCCCTTCATCCTATAATATTTAAAACTGGATCAATAACAATTGTAGGGGAAATGGGTTTATAGCAACATAGAAAATCACCGATGCTTATTTTGAAAATTGAAGAAACATATTAATTATGACATATCTTCTCAAAAAGATCAATGTGCAAATGAAATAATTGGTACTGAGACAACAACCAAATTCTGGAACATCAGAAGCTATAATTAACTACAACAGCACTACAAGTTCTTACTCATGTACAATAAATAACAACATGAACATTTTATGAGGAAGGTAAATATAACTGCAACAGCATAGCGACAGTGTTTGGATGATAGCAAATTGATAGTAACAGGTGTGTACATGCACAAATTTAGTAACATAGAACTAATAGCACTAAGGTCGTCCACTATGTATGCCAAAAATGGGGTAAAGACAGCTGTTGCTACATCTCGCACCGGTGCCTTGCACTGGCGAGCCGATGCAGCGGAAAAAAAATCAGGGACCCGGACTCCAGAGCACGTAGTTGCTCCGATGCCCAGTTCCTTCGTGCCATAAAGATTAAGTATTTTACTGCTTGGCTGCTCGGATGTGTGGACCAAAGTTGGCTGCACAAACTACTAAAGCGGTGCTAAATAATTTTCTAATGGCACCGCTGATGAGATGGCAACAATTTAAGATACTAGGTACAAACTGTGACACTGTCTTAGGATGCGTTTGGTTGAAGGTGTGGTATGAATTGGTTGGGACCGTGACAGTGTCTAAATCACATCTAAAAAATGATTTGTAACAACGAAAGAGGGTCTAACCTTCTCCGCACATGCCAGAAACTTCCTCCCATTGTCCATAGAATCAAATGCAACTAGCTTCACACATAGAAATTGATGGTGTAAACGAGCAGATAGATCTTCAGCCACCCCGCTCCATTCATTACCACTGATGGTCCTAGGGAGCTACAAGAGGAAGAAATGACTCAAATTGATCGCCGGGTAAAAATCCTTCATTCCAAGTCATAGCCCGAGAGAGAGAGAAGAGAGGCATACTCGGGTGGTGAAGGAGTAGTCGCCGGAGGAGGAACCGCTGGAAAGGTCTTTGAAGAAGACCATGGCGACCCCGACGGTAGGATGCGAGACGGCGAGAACGAGGAGGCGGCTATAGCTTAGCAAGGAAGGAAGGAAGGAGGAAACAGGGGAAATGTGACTTGTCGTCGGGGAGAAAAGGGGTGGGGAAGGGCGCTGGGGTAGATATTTTGGCGGTAGGCCCAAATTTTGGAAATGTGGAGGAAACTTGCGCGTGGTGCCACCGTACCATTCACTTTGAACGATTGTGTGCATCGAAAATGATTCTTCTTCTTTACGTGCATGGGATGAGTTTGATAATTCAAATTTTGGTGGAAATTTCCTCGGGTACGTCATTGCATAATATAACATCACTTGCTAATTTGGGCACACAAAAGAGCATACAGCAGACAGACCACACTTACTGAATCGAGAAATTTTAGTAATTAAATAGAGCTAGTTGACCTAAACATTGCTCTAACAAAAGACCAGCATTAAAAACAAAGCCTAAGTACGCATAATTTTAACAGATCCGCCGCCGGCCTATGCATCGCCGGTGTGAGATGAGACATCGATGACTTGTCCTGACGACATGCCGCCGTTGGTGGACTCCACGTCCCCCCTGCAGAAGTCGACCGCGTCCTCGTCCTCGTCCTCGGCGCCGCCCCCAAGGTTGTATTACTCGTAGTAGTGGCTGCGCCAGAGCTCGCGTGGGTACTCCGCCGCCGATTCCTCGATGGGCAGACTCTTCTCTACCTCGACCTCGGCCACGCGGAACTCCTCCTCCCGTCGCTCCTCGATCTCCGCCGCCTCTTGCATCTCCAGCTCCCGCTTGACAACCTCCTGAAGAAGCAGGTGCTCCATGGGCACCGCCCCCTTTTCAGACGTGGGTTGCATGCTGGAGTTCGAGGTGGCCTGGAATATCTTGGCATGTGCATCCTCAATCTTGGCGTGGATGGCCTCGGCCCGGGCCAGGGCGACATCAGCGTCACGGACGGCAGCTCGAGCGCTCTCTGCGTTGGAGCCACCATCGCAGCAGCAGCTGCAGCCGTCTCGGCTGCTGCAGCTGCCCTGTCGGCTGTTGTTGATGCCCTCTCGGCGGAAGCGGCCGCGCTCAATGCGGATGCGGCGGCACTCTCGGCGTAGGCGGCTGCGCTCTTGGCGCAGACGGCGGTGCTCGGGGGGGACGCAGCCATCGTACGTGCCTTCACTAAGTGTTTCGACGGTGTCATCTTTGCAAGAAGGGTGTGCAGGAATGGGGATCGGGATTCGTGGATTCGGGGGTTGCTGGCACTGGAGTAGACGAGCCGGCGAAGCTTAAGGAGGGAGACTAAAATAGACCCAGATATTTTCATTGCAAACGGTTCCTAGAAAACAACTGTGTGTGATGTTGTAGATACTTTTTATTAGCTGTGAAAGAATAATTTGGACTAAGGTGCCAACGGATGGTGCTTTAAATGAACGTGAAATTTTTTATGACACAATTAAGCATGGAGTGACATGGCATTTTAATTCCAAAAAATAAAGAAAATCAGAAACACATGAAACCTTGGTCGATGTAATGTCATGCCACCAAGATGATGTGGTAAAAAAATGGCATGTTTGACGAAAGTTTGCACACACACCCCTCACAAACCGGAGGAACTCACTAGAAGGCTCGTGGTTCCGAGAGGGAACAATGCATGTTTGATGACGAACTGGAGATAACTTCCTCTTATGGCCTTCATTTTTTTTCTACGTCTAACGTGCACTACTACAACTGTAATGTGAAAAATTTGAAAATTCTAGGGGTCATTTGACCTTTTAAACACATTTAAGTGATTTTTTAGCCATTTAATGACTATAATTAAAATTTGAACTACATCTGCATGCAACGCCTAACAAAACCGGTTTGAAAAATCATATCTGTGTACATGTGTGCGAGTTAATTCCATGTGCAATAAATTAGAAGGAATTTTCAAATTATAGGTCTCACGACATGGACACATGCCTACGTATGCATGGAGTGACATGGCATTTAATTCCAAAAAATAAAAAATAATAATTAGAAAGACATGAAACCTTGGTTGATGTAATGTCATGCCACAATGATGATGTGGTAAAGAAATAATCATGTTTGATGAACGTTTGGACACACACCCCTCACAAACCGGAGCAACTCGCTTGAAGGTTCATGGTTTCGAGAGGGAACAATGCATGTTTGATGACGAACGGGAGATAGCTTCCTCTTATGGCCTTCAATTTTTTGCTACGTTTAACGTGCACAATACAACTGTCATTTGAAAATTTGGAAAATTCCAGGGGTCATTTGATCTTTTAAAGTCATTTAAGTGATTTTCTAACCATTTAGTGACCGTAATTCAAATTTGAACTACATCTACATGAAACGCTAACCATAACGGTTTGAAAAATCATATTTTTGTGTACTTGTGTGCGAGTTAATTCCATGTGCAGTAAATTAGAAGGAATTTTCAAACATATTGGTCTCAAGGCATGGGTACATGCATGGCGTGCCATGGCATTTTAATTCCAAAAAATAAAAAAATGATCAGAAAAACATGAAACCTTGGTTGATGTAATGTCATGCCACCAAGATGATGTGGTAAATAAATTGGCATGTTTGACGAACGTTTGGACACACACCCCTCAGAAAATGGAGCAACTCGCTAGAAGGTTCGCGGTTCCGAGAGGGAACAATGCATGTTTGATGACAAACGGGAGATAGCTTCCCCTTACGGCCTTCAAATTTTTTCCTACGTTTAACATGCACTAATACAACTATGTGAAAATTTAGAAAATTTCAGGGGTCATTTGACCTTTTAAAGACATTTAAGTGATTTTATAACCATTTAATGACCGTAATTCAAATTTGAACTACATCTACATGCAACGCCTAACCATAACGGTTTGAAGAATCATATTTTTGTGTACTTGTTTGCGAGTTAATTCCATGTTTTGTAAATTAGAAGGACTTTTCAAACTTATTGGTCTCAAGGCATGGGCACATGCATGGAGTGCCATGGCATTTTAATTCCAAAAAATAAAAAAGATGATCATAAAAACATGAAACCTTGCTTGATTTAATGTCATGCCACCAAGATGATGAGGTAAAGAAATTGGTATGTTTGACGAACGTTTGGACACACACCCCTCACAAACCAGAGCAACTCGCTAGAAGGATCGTGGTTCTGAGAGGGAACAATGCATGTTTCATGACAAACGGGAGATAACTTCCTCTTACGACCTTCAAATATTTTCCTACGTTTAACGTGCACTAATACAACTGTTGTGTGAAAATTTGGAAAACTTCAGGTGTCATTTCACCTTTTAAAGACATTTAAGTGATTTACTAACCATTTAGTGACCGTAATTCAAATTTGAACTACATCTACATGCAACGCCTAACCATAACGGTATGAAAAATCATATTTTGTGTACTTGTGTGCGAGTTAAATCCATGTGTAGTAAATTAGAAGGAATTTTCAAACATATTGGTCTCAAGGCATGGGCACATGCATGGAGTGCATACCATGGCATTTTAATTCCAGAAAATTTAAAAAATGATCAGAAAAACATGAAACCTTGTTTGATTTAATGTCATGCCACCAAGATGATGTGGTAAAAAAATTGGCCTGTTTGCCGAAAGTTTGGACACACACCCCTCACAAAACGGAGCAACTCACTAGAAGGTTTGTGGTTCTGAGAGGGAACAATGCATTTTTGATGACGAACGGGAGATAGCTTAATCTTACGGCCTTCAATTTCTTTCCTTCGTTTAACATGCACTAATACAACTATCATGTGAAAATTTAGAAAATTTCAGGGGTCATTTGACCTTTTAAAGATATTTAAGTGATTTTATAACCATTTAATGACCGTAATTCAAATTTGAACTACATCTACATGCAACGCCTCACCATAACGGTTTGAAGAATCATATTTTTGTGTACTTGTTTGCGAGTTAATTCCATGTTTAGTAAATTAGAAGGAATTTTCAAACATATTGGTCTCAAGGCATGGGCACATGCATGGAGTGCCATGGCATTCTAATTCCAAAAAATAAAAAAGATGATCATAAAAACATGAAACCTTGTTTGATTTAATGTCATGCCACCAAGATGATGAGGTAAAGAAATCGGTATGTTTGACGAACGTTTGGACACACACCCCTCACAAACCGGAGCAACTCGCTGGAAGGATCGTGGTTCCGAGAGGGAACAATGCATGTTTCATTACAAACGGGAGATAGCTTCCTCTTACGGCCTTCTAAAATTTTCCTACGTTTAACGTGCACTAATACAACTGTCGTGTGAAAATTTGGAAAACTTCAGGTGTCATTTGACCTTTTAAAGACATTTAAGTGATTTTCTAACCATTTAGTGACCGTAATTCAAATTTGAACTACATCTACATGCAACGCCTAACCATAACGGTATGAAAAATCATATTTTGTGTACTTGTGTGCGAGTTAAATCCATGTGTAGTAAATTACAAGGAAGTTTCAAACATATTGGTCTGAAGGCATGGGCACATGCATGGAGTGCATACCATGGCATTTTAATTCCAGAAAATTTAAAAAATGACCAGAAAAACATGAAACCTTGCTTGATTTAATGTCGTGCCACCAAGATGATGTGGTAAAAAAATTGGCCTGTTTGACGAAAGTTTGGACACACACCCCTCACAAACCGGAGCAACTCACTAGAAGGTTCGTGGTTCTGAGAGGGAACAATGCATGTTTGATGACGAACGGGAGATAGCTTAATCTTACGGCCTTCAATTTTTTTCCTACGTTTAACATGCACTAATACTACTGTCATGTGAAAATTTAGACAATTTCAGGGGTCATTTGACATTTTAAAGTCATTCAAGTGATTTTCTAACCATTTAGTGACTGTAATTCAAATTTGAACTACATCTACATGCAACGCCTAACCATAACGCTTTGAAAAATCATATTTTTGTGTACTTGTGTGCAAGTTAATTCCATGTGCAGTAAATTAGAAGGAATTTTAAAACATACTGGTCTCAAAGCATGGGCACATGCATGGAGTGCATACCATGGCACTTTAATTCCGAAAAATTAAAAAAATGATCAGAAAAACATGAAACCTTTCTTGATTTAATGTCATGACACCAAGATGATGTGGTAAAGAAATTGGCATCTTTAACGAACGTTTGGACACACACCCCTCACAAACCGGAGCAACTCGCTGGAAGGTTCGTGGTTCCGAGAGGGAACAATGCATGTTTCATAACGAACGGGAGATGGCTTCCTCATACGGCCTTCAAATTTTTTCTTACGTTTAACGTGCACTAATACAACTGTCATGTGGAAATTTGGAAAATTTCAGAGGTCATTTGACCTTTTAAAGACATTTAAGTGATTCTATTACCATTTAATGACCGTACTTCAAATTTGAACTACATCTACATGCAACGCCTAACCATAACGATTTGAAAAATCATATTTTTGTGTACTTGTGTGCGAGTTAATTCCACGTGCAGTAAATTAGAAGGAATTTTCAAACATATTGGTCTCAAGGCATGGGCACATGCATGGAGTGCATACCATGCCATTTTAATTCCGAAAAATTAAAAAACGATTAGAAAAACATGAAACCTAGCTTGATTTAATGTCATGACACCAAGATGATGTGGTAAAGAAATTGGCATGTTTGACGAATGTTTGGACACACACGCCTCACAAACCGCAGCAACTCACTAGAAGGTTCGTGGTTCCGAGAGGGAACAATGCATGTTTGATGACGAACGGTAGATAGCTTCCTCTTACAGCCTTCAAATTTTTTCCTACGTTTAACGTGCACTAATACAACTGTCGTGTGAAAAGTTGGAAAACTTCAGGTGTCCTTTGACCTTTTAAAGACATTTAAGTGATTTTCTAACCATTTAGTGACCGTAATTCAAATTTGAACTACATCTACATGCAACGCCTAACCATAACGGTATGAAAAATCATATTTTGTGTACTTGTGTGTGAGTTAAATCCATGTGCAGTAAATTAGAAGGAATTTTCAAACATATTGGTCTCAAGGCATGGGCACATGCATGGAGTGCATACCATGACATTTTAATTCCAGAAAATTTAAAAAAGATCAGAAAAACATGAAATCTTGCTTAATTTAATGCCATGCCACCAAGATGATGTGGTAAAAAATTGGCCTGTTTGACGAAAGTTTGGACACACACCCCTCACAAACCGGAGCAACTCACTAGAAGGTTCGTGGTTCCGAGAGGGAACAATGCATGTTCGATGACGAACGGGAGATAGCTTAATCTTACGGCCTTCAATTTTTTTCCTACGTTTAACATGCACTAATACAACTGTCATGTGAAAATTTGGATAATTTCAGGGGTCATTTGACCTTTTAAAGGCATTCAAGTGATTTTCTAACCATTTAGTGACTGTAATTCAAATTTGAACTACATCTACATGCAACGCCTAACCATAACGCTTTGAAAAATCATATTTTTGTGTACTTGTGTGCGAGTTAATTCCATGTGCAGTAAATTAGAAGGAATTTTCAAACATATTGGTCTCAAAGCATGGGCACATGCATGGAGTGCATACCATGGCACTTTAATTCCGAAAAATTAAAAAAATGATCAGAAAAACATGAAACCTTGCTTGATTTAATGTCATGACACCAAGATGATGTGGTAAAGGAATTGGCATGTTTAACGAACGTTTGGACACACACACCTCACAAACCGGAGCAACTCGCTAGAAGGTTCATGGTTCCGAGAGGGAACAATGCATGTTTCATGACGAACGGGAGATAACTTCCTACCTTCAAATTTTTTTCCTACTTTTAACATGCACTAATACAACTGTCATATAAAAATTTGGAAAATTTCAGGGGTCATTTGACCTTTTAAAGGAATTTAAGTGATTTTCTAACAATTTAATGACCGTAATTCAAATTTGAACTACATCTACATGCAACGCCTAACCAAAACGGTTTGAGAAATTATATTTTTTGTGTACTTGTGTGAGAGTTAAAAAATCACCAGACGATGTAAATATCTGGTGTTCAAAAAAGAAAATGTAAAGATCTGGCAAGACAACCGGCCCCCACACGATTGGCATTCTATCTCGCAACTTGAGGTTTGGTAGGTGATTGGCGGGGATCATTAAAAAGACACGGTTCTGTATTGGAAACTGTTAGCTATTATGTTCAAACACGGATTTTGCTACGGGAATCGTGTGTAATTCGAACTACAATACTCGTAAATTCCGACGACGGGCGTGTGTACTGTCCCCGTTGATATTGATTCTGGCCGCCAATAAATACTACCTTGCTCATGTCGTCCCGCCTGCATTCTTATCTACATCCTCCCCTCGCTCGCCCTCTCCCTCTCTCTCTCTCTATCTCAAATCTCTACCATGGTGCCGCCGGTCTTCCCACGCGCCGACAAGGAGTTGCCGCCCCCCGAGGACGCTCACTTGATTAGCAGCGACGAGGACCCCTACGGGCCACCTGACGAGGTTGCGCCGGACCCCCCAACTATGGATTGGTTTCGCGGCCAGTACAATCTTTGTCTGTGGAAGTCGCTGCCACCGGCTCAGAAAGCCAGGCAAGCAACGTTCAAGAAGGAGATGGCGGAGGAGTAAACCACGTACCGGGTGACCAGTGAAGCCCGTGATGCCGCCTGGAAAAAGGAGGCGTTGGAGCTTTGGGGGCGGGTGCGTCGTTGATACGTCTCCGTCGTATCTACTTTTCCAAACACTTTTGTCCTTGTTTTGGACTCTAACTTGGATTATTTGGATGGAACTAACTGACTGACGCTGTTTTCAGCAGAATTGCCATGATGTTATTTATGTGCAGAAACAAAAGTTCTCGGAATGACCTGAAACTGCACGGAACTACTTTTCGGAAGTAATAAAAAAAGTTGCAAAAGATGAAGGCCAGGGGGGCCACCACGTGTCCACGAGGGTGGGGGGCACGCCTGCCCCCCTAGGGCGCGCCCCCCTACCTCGTGGGCCCCCTGGAGCTCCTCCGACGCCAACCCCAACTCTATATATTTGCTTTCTGAGAGAAAAAAATCAAGGAGAAGAAATCATCGCGTTTTACGATATGGAGCCGCTGCCAAGCCCTAAAACTTCTCGGGAGGGCTGATCTGGAGTCCGTTTGGGGCTCCGGAGAGGGGGATTCGTCGCCGTCGTCATCATCAACCATCCTCCATCACCAATTTCATGATGCTCACCGCCGTGCATGAGTAATTCCATCGTAGGCTTGCTGGACGGTGATGGGTTGGATGAATCTATCATCTAATCGAGTTAGTTTTGTTAGGGTTTGATCCCTAGTATCCACTATGTTCTAAGATTGATGTTGCTATGACTTTGCTATGCTTAATGCTTGTCAGTAGGGCCCGAGTGCCATGATTTCAGATCTGAACCTATTATGTTTTCATGAATATATGTGTGTTCTTGATCCTATCTTGCAAGTCTATAGTCACCTACTATGTGTTATGATCCGCAACCCAAGTGACAATAATCGGGACCACTCCCAGTGATGACCATAGTTTGAGGAGTTCATGTATTCACTATGTGCTAATGCTTTGTTCCGGTTCTCTATTAAAAGGAGGCCTTAATATCCCTTAGTTTCCGTTAGGACCCCGCTACCACGCGAGGGTAGGACAAAAGATGCCATGCAAGTTCTTTTCCATAAGCACGTATGACTATATTCGGAATACATGCCTACATTACATTGATGAATTGGAGCTAGTTCTATGTCACCCTATGTTATGACTGTTACATGATGAACCGCATCCGGCATAATTATCCATCACCGATCCAATGCCTACGAGCGTTCCATATACTGTTTTGTGCTTATTTACTTTCCCATTGCTACTGTTACATTCACTACAAAACACCAAAAATATAACTTTTGCTTTCATTACTCTTTTGTTACCGTTACCACTACTATCATATTACTTTGCTACTAAATACTTTGCTGCAGATATTAAGTTATCTAGGTGTGGTTGAATTGACAACTCAGCTGCTAATACTTGAGAATATTCTTTGGCTCCCCTTGTTTCGAATCAATAAATTTGGGTTGAATACTCTACCCTCGAGAGCTGTTGCGATCCCCTACACTTGTGGGTTATCAAGACTAATTTCTGGCGCCGTTGCTGGGGATCATGACTCTATACTTTGAGTCACTTGGGATTTATATCTGCTGGTCACTATGAAGAACTTGAAAGACGCTAAGACAACAATTTATCCCTCAACTACGAGGGGAGGTAAGGAACTGCCATCTAGCTCTGCACTTGATTCACCTTCTGTTTTGAGTAAGCTTGAGACACCTAAACCTGCTTCTGCTATTCGTTCTGATGTGTCTCATGTTATAAATGATGCCACTTCTGCTATGCATGATTCTTATGATGAAACTACTTCTATGCTTTATACTACTGTGCCACTTAGTGAATTTCTTGATGAACAAATTGCTCGGGCTAGAGAGAAAGAAATTATTGAAACTGATCATGTTGATGAAATTGATGATGAAAACATGCCTGTTATTCCTAAAGGTTATATTTTTGATAAAGAAGCTTCTGCTGCTATTTTGGCTTGCAAAGATAACGATGAGCTTAGATGGTTATTAGCTAAATGGAATAAGCAATCTCTTAATGATAGAATGAGGCCCGACCTTGCTTTTGCTACTTCACCTATCTGTGTTGTCGATAAGGATTATGAATTCTCTATTGATCCTGACATAATTACTTTAGTTGAATCTGATCCTTTTCATGGCTATGAATCTAAAACTGTTGTGGCACATCTTACTAAATTAAATGATATAGCCACCCTGTTCACTAATGATGAGGGATCTCGCTACTTTTATATCCTTAAAATATTTCCTTTCTCATTAAAGGGTGATGCTAAGATATGGTTTAATTCTCTTGATCCTGGTTGTGTGCGTAGTCCCCAGGATATGATTTATTACTTCTCTGCTAAATATTTCCCTGCTCATAAGAAACAAGCTGCCTTGAGGGAAATATACAACTTTGTGAAAGTTGAAGAAGAGAGTCTCCCACAAGCTTGGGGGAGGCTTCTCAAGTTACTTAATGCTTTGCCTGATGATCCTCTTAACAAAAATGAAATACTTGATATCTTTTATAATGGACTAACCGATGCTTCCAGAGATTACCTGGATAGTTTTGCTGGTTCTGTTTTCAGGGAAAGAACACCGGATGAAGCTGAGATTCTATTGAATAATATGTTGACAAATGAAAATAATTGGACACTTCCTGAGCCAGCTCCACAGCCAATTCCTGAGCCTATTCCTAAACCAACTCCAAAGAAGAGAGGTGTTCTATTTCTCAGTCCTGAAGATATGCAAGAGGCAAAGAAATCTATGAAAGAAAAAGGTATTAAAGCTGAAGATGTTAAGAATTTACCTCCTATTGAAGAAATACATGGTCTTAATTTACTGCCTGTTGAAGAAACTTACGATCTTAATCCATTACCTATTGAAGAACCTCCAGGTCTTGATAACCCAACACAGGTAGTAAAGGTAAATTCTCTCTATAGATTTGATGAAGGTGATATTCCTCACTATAAGTCTGCTAGACAATGCTTAGAAGAGTTTGGTAATTTTATTGTCAAACAAGAAAACTTCAATGCTTATTTTGGTAGAGAACTGAAATATATTTCCGATATGATTAAACACTTGGGTGATTATATGGCTGATGTTAGAGGTGAACTTAAACTTGTTAGCAAACATGCCTCTAAGGTTACCACTCAAGTAGAACAAGTACTTAAGGCTCAAAATGATTTGCTCAATGAAATGAGTAGTAAGAAAAATGATTATGCTGTTAGAGTGGCTACTAGAACTGGTAGAATGACTCAAGAACCTTTGTATCCTGAAGGCCACCCTATAAGAATTGAGCAAGATTCTCAGAGAAATAATATTGATGCACCTAGTTCTTCTAAAAGGAAGAAAAAGAAAAATGATAGGACTTTGCAAACTTCTAGCGAACCTATTGCTGAACCACCTGAGAATCCAAATGATATCTCTATTTCTGATGCTGAAACACAATCTGGTAATGAACATGAACCTAGTGAAAATGTTAATGATGACGTTCATGATGATGCCCAACCTAGTAATGATAATGATGTAGGAATTGAACCTGCTATTGATCTTGATAACCCACAACCAAAGAATCACCGTTATGATAAGAGAGACTTTGTTGCTAGGAAATATGGTAAAGAAAGAGAACCATGGGTTAAGAAACCCATGCCTTTTCCTCCCAAACCATCCAAGAAAAAGGATGGTGAGGATTTTGAGCGCTTTGCTGAAATGATTAGACCTATCTTTTTGCGTATGCAATTAACTGATATGCTCAAAATGAATACTTATGCTAAGTATATGAAAGATATTGTTACTAATAAAATAAAGATACCGGAAGCTGAAATTTCGACCATGCTTGCTAATTATACTTTTAAGAGTGGAATACCAAAGAAACTTGGAGATCCAGGAGTACCCACTATACCATGCTCCATTAAAAGAAACTATGTTAAAACAGCTTATGTGATCTTGGAGCCGGTGTCAGTGTTATGACTCTCACCTTATATCGTAGACTTGATTTGAATAAGTTGACACCTATTGAAATATCTTTGCAAATGGCCGATAAATCAACTGCTATACATGTCGGTATTTGTGAGGATGTTCCTGTTGGGGTTGCAAATGTTACTACTTTAACGGACTTTGTTATTCTTGATATTCCCGAGGACGATAGTATGTCTATTATTCTTGGAAGACCTTTTTTGAATACTGCAGGGGCTGTTATTGATTGCAACAAAGGCAATGTCACTTTTCATGTTAATGGTAATGAGCATATGCTACACTTCCCGAGGAAACAACCTCAAGTTTATAGCATCAACTCTATTGGAAAAATTCCATCGATTATATTTGGAGGTTTTGAATTTCCTCTTCCTACTGTCAAGAAGAAATATGATATTCTTATTATTCGGGATGTGCATATCCCCGTTGAGGTAACATAGTGTTATTCGAAATTTCTCCGGTTCCACGTTATTCGGAATGAGTTTGTTAACAAGACCTGATCAACCTTGTTAGTGGATTCTTTTTGATAAGCATGAGATGGATGAAACTAGAAGCACAACCTTCTGTACCCTCTTTATATTCTCTATTATTTAGTTGAAATAAAGTAAAAATAGTATTTTTCTTTCTGTTTCCTGATTTATACGTGCAATATAAAAATACCCTGAAAATAAAAGTCCTCCAAATGCCATGCCAGTTTAGTATGATTTTTACTAGAATATTTGAGGATTTATGGAACTGAAAACACCACGGGGGGAGCTGCCACCTGTCCACGAGGGTGGAGGGCGCGCCCCCCTGCCTCGTGGGTCCACGGTGGCCCTCCTCCACTTATTCCTGCACCCATCCACTTATTCTTCCTCTCACAAACACGAATATCTAGCTCAAGCACGAGTTCTAGCTCACTTTGCTGCGATTTTCGATCTCCTTGCCCAAAGCACCTTTCACAAAATTGCTTGGGGAGATTGTTCCTTGGTATGTGACTCCTCCATTGGTTCAATTAGTTTTTTTTTCTAGTGCTTTATTCATCGCAAATTTGTGCTGCATAGGTGACCATGTTCTTGAGCTTGCATGACAAATTTATATGGTTCCAAGTAGTTCTAATGCTTGATATAGGCTCTAGGCACTTGTAGGAGTAGTTTCTATCAATTTTGTTGAGCTTGGTTCACTTTTGTTTGAAGTTACTAAAAATTTCAGAAATTTTTCAGAGGAAGAAATATGTTTAGGAAAATGTTCCAAGGTGGTTCTTCAAGAAAGCAAGGACCCAGGCTTGCAATACGTGATGCTGACGAGGAACCACAAAGAGACGCCCAAGTGCGGCCTTGTGAGTGGCCTTCAGAAAATTTTATGGATCGAGTGGGAATCAAAGAAGAATTTAACGCATATTTGCATAGCGCCGATCTTGTGAGCTTTGAGGCAGACAAATGCCCCCAGTACCATCAACTCACAAGCTCATTTGTGAGGAGGTTTGAATTTTCATCTTCACGTAATTCTCCAACACTCATGTCTGATCTTTATGAAAAATCTTATACCATGGACTTAGAGGATTTTACTTCTGCTTGCAAACTCCCACAATGGGGTAGTATTAATGATCCCCGTAAATCTGAATTTAGAAACTTTCTTGCCGGTATAACCGCGGGGAAATGTAGAGATATAACACAAGCTACCATAGGGAGCATCCATTTTCCTGCTATACATTATTTTGCTCTCTTGATAGGTAGGTGCATAAATGCTAAAGATGAAGCATGTCATATGTGTGTGCCCGACCTCAGTATTCTTAGGTGTGCTGTGTTAGGGGATCAATCTTATAATATGGGAGCCATTGTTGGACGTAGCTTGCATCATAATAGATTTAATGGAGATTTCTTTGGAGGAATTTATGCAACCCGCTTAGCTAATTTTCTTGATGTGGACGTTCGTGAGGGTGATATGGAGTTGCCTCCTACTTATTTAGACTTTAATTCTATGGTCCACCACCAGTTTGTCGAGAGGGATGAACCACCTCTCCAGTATCGACTAATATTTGATAAACGGCGTGTTGTCCGTATTACTCTCCCTGCTATTGCCTTCTTTGATTATCAGGCAAAAGGAAGATATGTTATTACCAGAGAGGAGGAAGATGAGTACTAGACGAGAGCGGAGGCAGCTCGACGCCACGCTGCAGCTCAGGAGGCAATAGCCGCTGCATCACAGTATGACCCCAGCTACACCTATGGATATCCGCCAGGCCATCCCTGGCAATGAACCAACTTAGGCCAAAAGCCTAAGCTTGGGGGAGTACGTATGTCCCACCGACATTACATTTATGTTTACGCACACTCATTGCTAGATATCGGTGCTCATACTCTTCCACTGTAATATCCATGTTAGTTAATTTTATTTTTCCTGCTTTCTTCTTGTGTGTTTGATAAACCTTAAGAAAAAAACAAAAAAAATTAGTAGTAGTTTACCTTTCTTGCTGTAGTAGTAATAATTAAAAGAAAACCCAAAAAGATTTCCCGTTCTTCTTTTGCTTGTTGGGAGCTTTCCCGTGTAAATAGCTTTTATTTCTTTTCTTTTCCTTGGGGGTCGATAGGAGAAGACCATGATAAAATTGTTGAAGTGGCTCTTATATGCATTATTGTTGATTTAACCAAGAGCCCATATTGCCTTGTCTTCTCCTGTTTATTGAATGCTCGCAGATTCCAGCTTAGTCCAATGCACGTGCACTCTTATTATTATTCACTTCGTTCGGTCATGCAAGTGAAAGGCAATTATGATGATATATGATGGACTAACTGAGATGAGAAAAGCTGGTATGAACTCGACCTCTCTTGTTTTTGTCGATATGATGAGTTCATCGTTCCTGATTCAGCTTATTATGGATAAACATGTTTGCAATGACAATTAGAGATCATAGTTGCTTGTGCCATGCTTAATTAGCTATGAGTTATAATGATTTACCTTGGGTGCCAACATGCTATTAAAATGGTTGTGATGTGGTATGATGGAGTGGTATCCTCCTTTGAATGATTTAAGTGACTTGACTTGGCACATGTTCACACATGTAGTTGAAACAAATCAACATAGCCTTCACGATATTTATGTTCATGGTGGATTATATCCTACTCATGCTTGCATCCAATGTTTATTAATTGCTCTCTAGTTGGTCACTTCCCAGTCTTTTGCTAGCCTTCACTTGTACTAAGCGTGAATACTGCTTGTGCATCCAATCCTTTAAACCCCAAAGTTATTCCATATGAGTCCACCATACCTTCCTATACGCGGTATTTACCTGCCGTTCCAAGTAAATTTGTATGTGCCAAATTCTAAACCTTCAAATAAACATTCTGTTTTGTATGCTCGAATAGCTCATGTATCAACTAGGGCTACCCTTATCTTCCATGTTAGGCGGGTTATTCTCACGAGGAGTGGACTCCGCTCCTCATTCACCAAGAAAATGGCTGGTCACCGGGATGCTCAGTCCCATGCTTTATGCAAACTAAATCGAAATAATTGCAAACAAAACTCCCCTTGGGACTGTTGCTAGTTGGAGACACTCGTTGTTTCGAGCAAGTCATGGATTGATGCTTGTTGGTGGAGTGGGAGTATAAACTTTACCATTCTATTTGGGAACCGCCTATAATGTGTGTAGCATGAAGATATCACCATCTCTTGGTTGTTATGTTGACAATGAAAGTATGCCGCTCAAAACATTATTTATCTCTATTTCAAAACCGAGCTCTGGCACCTCTACAAATCCCCGCTTCCCTCTTCAAAGGGCCTATCTATTTATTTTTATGTTGAGTCATCACCCTCTTATTAAAAAGCACTAGCTGGAGGGCACAGCTGTCATTTGCATTCATTACTCTTAATTTATATTGGGTATGACTATGATTGGATCTCTTTTACCATGAATTACAATGTCTAGTCAGTCCTTGATCTTTAAGGGTGCTCTGCATTTATGTTTTATGGTCTCAGAAAGGGCTAGCGAGATACCATATATTATGATTGTTTTGAGAAAGTGTTGTCATCCGATATTTATTATTATGACTCGCTAGTTGATTATGCCATTGATATTAGTAAACATGAGAACTGAGAATTATTGCAAATCTGGTTAGTTAAAATGTTTGCTGAAAACTTGAATGCTGGCTTTACATATTTACAACAACAAGAGCAAACAGAGTTTGTAAAACTTTTTGTTTATCACTTTCAGTTTGTCAACTGAATTGCTTGAGGACAAGCAAAGGTTTAAGCTTGGGGGAGTTGATACGTCTCCGTCGTATCTACTTTTCCAAACACTTCTGCCCTTGTTTTGGACTCTAACTTGCATGATTTGGATGGAACTAACCCGGACTGACGCTGTTTTCAGCAGAATTGCCATGATGTTATTTATGTGCAGAAACAAAAGTTCTCGAAATGGCCTGAAATTCACGGAACAACTTTTCGGAAATAATAAAAAATCGTTGCAAAAGATGAAGGCCAAAGGGCCACCACCTGTCCGCGAGGGTGGGGGGCACGCCTGCCCCCCTAGGGCGCGCCCCCTACCTCGTGGGCCCCCTGGAGCTCCTCCGACGCCAACTCCAACTCTATATATTTGCTTTCGGAGAGAAAAAAATCAAGGAGAAGAAATCATCACGTTTTACGATACGGAGCCGCCGCCAAGCCCTAAAACCTCTCGGGAGGGCTGATCTGGAGTCCGTTCGGGGCTCCGAAAAGGGGGATTCATCGCCGTCGTCATCATCAACCATCTTCCATCACCAATTTCATGATGCTGACCGCCGTGCGTGAGTAATTCCATCATAGGCTTGCTGGACGGTGATGGGTTGGATGAGATCTATCATGTAATCGAGTTAGTTTTGTTAGGGTTTGATCCCTAGTATCCACTATGTTCTGAGATTGATGTTGCTATGACTTGGCTATGCTTAATGCTTGTCACTAGGGCCCGAGTGCCATGATTTCAGATCTGAACCTATTATGTTTTCATGAATGTATGTGTGTTCTTGACCTATCTTGCAAGTCTAAAGTCACCTACTATATGTTATGATCCGGCAACCCCGAAGTGACAATAATCGGGACCACTCCCGGTGATGACCATAGTTTGAGGAGTTCATGTATTCACTATGTGCTAATGCTTTGTTCCGGTTATCTATTAAGATGAGGCCTTAATATCCCTTAGTTTTCGTTAGGACCCCGCTGCCACGGGAGGGTAGGACAAAATATGTCATGCAAGTTCTTTTTCATAAGCATGTATGACTATATTCAGAATACATGCCTACATTACATTGATGAATTGGAGCTATGTGACGCCCGGGTAATTAAGCTACAGTAATCCCCACTGATGATGCCACGTCACCTCGGTTACTGTGGATAAACTCGCGTTAGTTCGGAACCTAGTTCGAATTTCAAATTCAAAATTGAGCAAAGGATAAAAGTTTTCAAATATTGAGATTTAGATGTTCGGAGTGAACCAGAAAATACATAGGTAATTATGGTGGGGAAATCAACTCCTTACCAAATGTTTAAATGCACTAAACTAATTAAATCATTAGCTAAAACCATTAATTAAATGTCTTTTATGTTTTGAAAATTACTAAACTAAATTATTTGGGTTGAAACCTTTTTGTGGTTGTGGCATAAGTTGTAACATCAATTTAGGTGCCACTTTGATATTTTACAAAAACTAAGGTAAATTGGAAATTAGAAAAACAGTAAAAAAGAAAAGAAAAGGAAAAAGGCAAAACAAAAAAGAGAAAGCCCCCATGGGCCACGGCCCAGCCGGCCATCGGCCGCCAGGCCGCCCACCCGCACCCACCCTCCTCCATATCCCCATCGGGGGAAAACCCTAATCCCCACCGAACCAATCCCCACCCCCCCACTCGCGCCCCCACTCTCCCTCTCCCCGATCCAATCGGGATCGGGCTTGAACGCCCGCCGCCCCGGCGCGCCCCCTCCCCCTCCGACCTCGCCTCCTTCCCCCGTGGCCGTCGCCCTGTGCCGCCTCGCAGGCCCCGCCCTCGTCCTCGCGCCCCCGCCCCCTCTCCCTCGATGACTCCTCTCGCTGCGCCGACCATGACCAGCCCTCGGCGTCGGACGCCGCCCGTCATCATCTCCTCCCGCGGTCCTCACCGACCCACGCCACGCCCGAGACCTGCGCGCCCCCAGCAGCGTCCTCGCCGGCGCCCCTCCTCACCGGCCGACCCCGCGCACGTTGCCATGACCCCTACAGCTCCGACGTGAGCGCCTCCCCATGCTCCCTCTCCTCCTCTCTCCCCCTCGCCTCGGCGTCCACCCCGCGCCGCGCGCACTCACCGTGGGCGCCACACGCGGAAGCCAGCTGGCTCGCCATGACTCCCCTGCAGCAAGCCTCTGCGCCCGTCGCGCCACGCCAGGCTCCACAGGCACGCTGGCCTGCCTGCCTGCCTCCCCAGACCCCCCACTCCGTGGCGCTTTCTTCCGCCGCCACAGCCACGGCCTCGCTCCCCAGCACGGGCTGCGACCTCGCCCGTCGCCATGCTGGCTCCTCGTTCTTGATGGCCTCGCCCGAAACCGGTGCAGGCTCGCCCGATTCAGGCGCCCTCAGGCGCCCAGCCGCCCCCCCGCCCGATAACCCGAACCCGCTAGGCCCCCTGGGGCCATTGACATGTGGGGCCTAACCCCAGAACGAAAAAAAAAAGAAGAAAAAGAAAATAATAATAATAATAATAATTAATTAATTAATTAATTAAGTTTAATTAACCTGATCACTTAGTTAAACTAATTAACCTTGTTTAATTAACCTGAGCCTATGACAGATAGGCCCCACCGCCCTAAAACGTTTATTAACAAAAAAGAATAAGAAATAAAAATATTAAATAGTTAACTAATTAATTAACTAGATTAATTAACTTAATTAATTATGCTTAATTAACCTAATAACTTGTCAACCTAATTAACTACGGTTAATTAAACAAGCGATCCTGATGTGTGGGACCCACTTGTCGTTGACTTGGTCAACAGATCAACGTTGATCGCTGATGTCAACATGACATCATCTTGGCGTCATTAGTCTGTTTTTCAAATTAATTAAATAATTAATAAAATTCCAGAAATTAATAAAATCTTTTAAAATCATATCTTTTAATCCGTAATCCGGATTAAAATATTTTCAACATGAAAGTTGCTCGAGCGACGAGACGAATCCGGATCGCAGTCCGTTCGTCCGCCACACACCCTAACCTATCGAACCTGCAAACTTTCCTCTCCGGTTCATCTGTCGACAGACGTCCGAACCGGAAAACTTTCCGGATGTTTCCCCGCCAAGATGTCGCCTAGTGCTACGTTAGAACACGTCTAGCTCATCATTGTCTGTTATGCACTTGCCGCTATGTATTTACTGTTTCTTCTCCTCTTCTCTCCGGTAGACCCCGAGACCGATCTTGATCCCCTGTGATCGACTACGTCCACCGACGACCCTCTCTCTTGCCGAGCAACCAGGCAAGCCCCCCTCCTTGATCACCAGATATCGCCTACTCTTCTCTATCTGCTTGCATTAGAGTAGTATAGCATATTCTTGTTTTCGAGATACTCCTATCTTGTTGCATAGCCTTTGTCCTTGTAATCGCTTTGTTACCTTACCGCAATCCTATATGCTTAGTATAGGATGCTAGTACTCTCATCTGTGGCCCTCGTTCTTGTCCGTCTGCCGTGCTATACTATCGGGCCGTGATCACTCGGGAGTTGATCACGGGTATATACTATATACTCTACACTATTACATTACACGTGGTACTGTTCGGAGATGGGGGCTGAAAGGACGGGTGGCTCCATCCCGTAGAGGTGGGCCTGGGTTCCCGCGGCCCCGATGATACTTTGTGGCGGAGCGACAGGCAGGTTGAGACTACTGGTGAGAGGTGGGCCTGGCCTGTTCGGCGTTCGCGGTTACTTAACACGCTTAACGGGTCTTGGTATTTGATCTGGGTTGGCTACGAGCTTATCGCACTAACCATCTACGCGGGAGTAGTTATGGGTATCCGGCGTCGTGGTATCGGCCAAATACTTGAGACGTCGGCGGACGAGCGGCGCGCGCCGGATTGGACTGGAACGCTGATGGGCTAGGTCTGCTTCCGGCACAGTCGCGAACGTCTTGTGTGCTCGAGGCGATGGGCCCAGACCCTGCGCGCTTAGGTTTAGACCGGCGTGTTGGCCTCTCTGTTGTGCCTAGGTGGGGCTGCGGCGTGTTGATCTTCCGCGGCGGGCATGACCCGTGAAAGTGTGTCCGGCCAAATGGGATCAAGCGTCTTTGGGTAAGATGGTGCACCCTGCAGAGAAGTTAATCTATTCGGATAGCCGTGATCTTGATAACAGGGCGACTTGGAGTTGTACCTTGAGCTTATGACAACTAGAACCGGATACTTGATAAAACACACCCTTCCAAGTGCCAGATACAGCCGGTGGTCGCTCTCGCTCAGGGATATGAGCAGGGGATCGCCGGGTAGGATTATTGCTATGTGATGTTACTTGGAGGACTTCCGTTGTCCTCTCTTGTCTGTTGCAAGACAGGTGTCCAGAAGCGTAGTCTTCGTTAAGACTAGCTATCCCCCTCTTATTCTGGCATTCTGCAGTTCAGTCCACTGATATGGCCTTTACACATATATCCATGCATATGTAGTGTAGCTCCTTGCTTGCAGTACTTTGGATGAGTACTCACGGTTGCCTTGTTCCCCTTTTCCCCTACCTCTACTCGATTGCTGCAATCGACGATGGAGCCAGGGGCCGATACCACCCTCGATGGCGACTACTACATCGGAGGCGCCTACTACTACGTGCAGCCCGGCGACGATTTACCAGGAGTAGCTTAGGAGGATCGAGCAGGAGGCCTGTTCCTCTTCGATCAGTATCCCGGTTTGTGCTAGCCATCTTATGGCACCTTGTTTAACTTATGTCTGTACTCAGATATTGTTGCTTCCGCTGACTCGTCTATGATCGAGCACTTGTATTCGAGCCCTCGAGGCCCCTGGCTTGTATTATGATGCTTGTATGACTTATTTTATTTGTAGAGTTGTGTGGTGACATCTTCCCGTGAGTCCCTGATCTTGACAGTACACATTTGCGTGCATGATTAGTGTACGATTAAATCGGGGGCGTCACAAGCTAGTTCTGTGTCACCCTATGTTATGACTGTTACATGATGAACCGCATCCGGCATAATTATCCATCACCGATCCAATTCCTACGAGCTTTCCATATACTGGTTTACGCTTATTTACTTTCCCGTTGCTACTGTTACAATCACTACAAAACACGAAAAATATAACTTTTGCTTTCATTACTCTTTTGTTACCGTTACCACTACTATCATATTACTTTGCTACTAAATACTTCACTGCAGATATTAAGTTATCCAGGTGTGGTTGAATTGACAACTCAGCTGCTAATACTTGAGAATATTCTTTGGCTCCCCTTGTGTCGAATCAATAAATTTGGGTTGAATTCTCTATCCTCGAAAGCTGTTGCGATCCCCTACACTTGTGGGTTATCAGTCGTCGTGCCGAGGAGGAGTACGAAGATGGGTACTTTGCGAGGAAGGTCATAGGCGCTGGGCGCTTCGTCGCTGCATGGAGTTGGGCCGATCAGCTACAGCGTGCCACCGACGAGGAGCTCCTATGGGCGCCCAATGAAATGGCAAGATCGGCCACGCGCGTCCGCCAGCAAGAGGCAGATCGGTACGTCAAGAGTTGCGAGGTGGAGGAGTCAGTGTACTGCCTCTGCACTGGCAAGACGCCGCGCACCAGGGAGCTTCTGGCGAGGGGCTACCAGAATACTAGCCCCAGGAGGGATTGTTAGTTTTAGTATTGTTCATTTTCAATTTTATGCACTCTACCTAGTAGTTAAGTATCATCACATATATATATATATATATATATATATATATATATATATTATGAATTCCATTTTCTATCTGTTTTTGTATACTAATTTGAATCTAGCTGTTATCATCCATATATACAGAATGGAAAGTGTATATACACACATTGAAACAGAACATATAAGAATGGAAAACAGAGTACACACATTGAAACAGAGCAATAAACAAAGCAATACTATGATTGCTGTGAATACATAGCTATCCACGTTGAAATGACTTTTCAAAATAAAACGCGTCCATGAGACCATGACCAGTAGCCCTTGCCTAGGGAAGCTCTTGGCTCTACCTGAACTCGTGCATGCGTTCGTCCAAGCAGTCGACACGATCGCGGTACAGTTGGAGCGCGATGTCGAGCTCCAAGTTGGCTATTTCATCGGAGATCACCTGCTCGAGGATACTACGGCCATGTTCCTGTACTGCGCCCAGGTGGACACCTGCGCCAAGGAGGCGGTCGAGCCTACGGACCAACGCGTGGGCATCCAGCGGGCCGTGGACAAGGCGAACGGCTGCACCCATGCGAACGGCACGACGGGCGTTCGGTGCAAGTACGGGCCGGCCGGCCTCTGGTGCAAGTACAGCGCTGAGGGCCTCTGCCCGCTCCTGGCGAGGAATGGGGGTACTGATGGGACGTGTACCTAGCTGCATTGTCGTGTCGACAGCAGGCAAGCGCTGATGGATCCGCTCTTGCTGTGCGGTGCGCCGCGCCTCTCGCTCTGCGGCGCTCCAAGTCTCGCCGTGCGGCGAGCCGCAACCTATCGGCGCGGACGCGCCTAGCTTGCTCTACCTCACGCCATCGATCATGTTGTGCTGCGAGCTGTAGCCTATCGGTGCTGGCATGCCTATCTTGATGCACAACGCTCAAGTTCCATACGCCAAAGATCTGCTCAACCCTGGCAACGACGAGCACCACGATGTCGTCCATCGCGTTGTCGGGGAACGCCTCGGCCTCGACGGGCCGTGGCGCCTGCTCGTTTTCCTCGTCGATGAGGTTGATGGTAGAGGTGGTGCTTTGGTGGGTTGGCATGCTTGGAAAAGGTGGATGTGCTACAGGCTGCGCTTGTCGCCTCCGTGCGTCGCACGCCGCCTATGTGCAATATAGCTGGGTGGCGGGAAACAGGTGAGGAAATGGCGGGAATGGTGGCGTGTTCATAAAACGCCATCAATTAATGGAAACTTAGCATAGAAGGAACATTGAGCTAGCACAAGAAGGAGATGATGATCAGATGAACACGGACCACACTAGGGAACCAGTCGGTGATGAATTCATCAATCCCAAACGGTTGAATATTAGCAAGCGTTTGCCCACAACACACACGGCCTATTCCATCACAAACAGTCGGATGGATCAACTGTATGCCACGTATCGCACATTGTCAAAAAGTAATGCGGTAGACCTTCTTTAACAAGTGTTAAAAAATAAAAAAATAAAAACAAGGACCTTGAGGTTAAATTAACTCATGGGATGGGTCGTATCAGTCATTTAATTTGATAGATATGACCCATCCTATCAGTTAATATAACATCAACACAACTTCATATCCAGTCACCCATCTCATGGCTGCTCCAGCCTGAGCACACTTAACTTGAGAGTTTTCTTACATGAGCTAGGATGCCTCTTCACATCCTTATGGCGTATCCGGATGACCGCCCGTCCCCCAATGGCCAATAGATGTTGTGTAGATAGAGCATATCACATATGTCTTATTAGCCGCAACCGTCTGTGTTATTATCGGTCTTCACACAAATTTCTGATTACACACCTGTTTGCCGCGTATCACACACATCTTGTTATATTGAACCGTTTCTATTCTCTTGTCTCAACGCAAACAGTTCATCCGAGTGAACCGCATGCCGTATATCACACACACCTTCATCTGGCTGACCGTTTCTTTTGTGTTTCCTAATCACAAACAGTTCATCCGAGTGAACTGTATGCTGTATATCGCACACACCTTCATCTGGCTGCCCGTTTCTTTTGTTCCTCCTCATCGCAAACAGTTAATTGAGCTGAACTGTATGCCTTGCATTGCACGTGCAACTAAAATCTGAACCGTGTTTGATGCCTCGTCCATCGCAAACGTTTTGCACCTTTTTGACGGTTATTTTACACCGCCGTTTGTGATTATGGCATGGCACACAGTTTCTTCGAAGGGTCGCTGATCATAGTGTTGCGTTAGCAGCAACCTGCAATAGTGTGTGGACCATTGTTATGGCGGCCACTAGGAAACCAAGGAAAAAGAACTGCAGAACTATAAGCAAACAAATAAATAAGACTATAAGAAAATAAATAAGCAAGCAACTAACACTAGGGTATTATGAGGATTACACAGATTACATCCGCTGGGCATCAAAGTTCACCACCGGTGCCAATATAGGGAACAAAGCAACATATTACATACACTGGTTGTCAAACTTGGCGACCAGTGCAAATAAACGCCGCAGCAAAACAAGTCCAGAACATAAACTACTTTAGAAGAGCTCAAGAAACAATATCCTGGGTACCCAGCATGCTAGCAAGATGCTTAGCAAGCTTATTAGCTTTCTCTTGTTTGGCGCTTAAATCCTCCAGCCTTGTTGTTGCACTAAGAAGTATGCATCTGAATTTTGCAGGGACTTCCTTGGCCCTTCAGCTTCATGTCGTAGCACATCTGATCGATGTCTTTCAACTTGAAGTTGAGACTCAAGAAGGCAAACTGATTCAGGCAGCGAGTTCGAAGAGCTTGTGCCAGCAGTAGTGACCAGTAACTCGAACACTACATCAAGACAGGACTTTGGGATTGTCTCACTGTCTTCAAGATAGTTTTTTATCAGCTTTTTTGAAGCCTAGCAGGGATGTCTCACTATGTTGAACCTTATCTGCATTACTTCCTTTACCATTGCATGACGGGGTACTCTTCTCCAATATTTTGTCGGCATTCTAAAAGGGAAACAAGCAGACACATAACAAGTTTAGCATGTTATACATGAAACTCATTTTGGTAAACTAGTTCAGTAGTAAAGTGTAAGGATAACAACATGAAACAAACATATTTTTTTTACTACGCTCACTATATGGTCTATATCATTCTAGTTTATATATGTTGCCCAATGAAGATAGAGACACGGTTCAAATCACATTTGTTTAAGACAAAGCAACATAGACAGAATATAAGTGTTGGAAACTACACAACACTAACAAGGAACAACACTTGTAATGTGCATGACATGACAACATAACTTTTTATACAATTGAAACTGAAATCAATATAGAGCAAGTTACAAAAGAAAACCGGTAAAAGAAACAGGTTTAGAACATACCTGTTGCACCATTAGATTTTCAATTGCATCCTTCAAATTTGAAATTAGTTGGTATGAGTAAACACAGTGATGCAAGAGCAAAGCAGTATGAACCATAGCTACGAAACCTGAACTGAGAACAATTCTTCTTCTGTTTTAAGCGTTGAGTTGGGGTTCGGAGTGGTGATCCTCGTGCCTTGGGCACTGCAGTTGCCTTACTAACACTACTAGGGAAAACCCTATACACAGAACTTTAGCAGCAGTGTGGGTCAAGAAAGCACGCTGGTGCTAATTAGCGATAGCGCTACCGAGGTAACTGCTGCTGCAGATAAAGATATAGCAATGGCGCGTCTTGCTGTACACACGCGTTACTACTAAAATTCCCGGCTTAGCCCATAAGCTACACATAGTAGTAGCGATCTATGAAGAACCGCGCTACCGCTATGTTGTTTGTAGCAGCGCGTTTTAATGTAAACTCGTTGCTGCTAAAGGTTATAAAATTAAATGGAAAGAAAATGGAAAGGTAATTGAAAATAAAAGAAATAGAATATGGTGAAAGGAAACAAATAAAATGTGAAGGAAACTAAATGAAACAGGGACAAAAGAGAAAGGAGTAGAAGTAGCGTGTATTAGCGAACGCGCTGTAGCTAATGTAGCAGCATCGCTTTTCTCGGAACGCGCTACTGCTACTTCTGACTTAACCACGGGCCGGGTTCGTCCTTCCCCATGCCACACTTTCCCCCAAATCTCTCCACTCACCGCCCGTCGCCCGCCGGCGCCGCGCCTCCGCACCCTCTCGCTGCCTCGACCCCGACCTCAACGCCGCCCGCCCCGACCTCAACGCCGCCCAGACGCCCCCGACCCAGATTCAACGCCCCCCGCCCGACCTCAACGCCGCCCGACGCCGCCCGACCCGACCTCGATGCCGCCCTGCCCCTCCCTCGTCGCAGGCACCCGAGGTGAGCACGCCCGCTCCTCCCTCTCCACTACCTGATCTGCCTAGAGTTTCTTTATATTTTAGTTGCATATTAAGTTTATTTTTATTTATAGTAAGTTTATTTTAGTTGCATATTAAGAACTAGGTACTAATAGTGTCCCACTACTCAGTATTGCCATTAGAAGTAACAACTGCTCAAAAATGCCATCGATCCGTGAGATGCTTGCTCAAAAATGCAATTAGATATCTAAAAAATGCCACCATCCCGTTAGATGTTTGCTCAGAAATGCCTTTAGACATTATTATTTTCATGTCAAACCCGTTGACCATGTTATATGACAAAAATAAGTCTAGACCCATATGTCAGTTCCTAAGTGTATCCCTACTTGTCAGGAGTAACCAAGCGAATAATTTTATAGGAAAATAAGAACGTTGTTAGGATTAAGTGGGCCCACACTTTATTGTAGTGAGATAGAGAGAGAGCTGGCATGTTGGTTAATAGGTATTTATGTCACTATAACATAGCAAAAGGGTTTTGAGATCACAATAATGGTATCAAGTGGCATTTTTGAGCATGTACCTAACGAAGTGATGGCATTTTTGAGCAGTTGAAATTCCTAGTGGAAAAATTGAGTAGTGAGACACAACCGGTGGCATAAGTGATAAAAACCCTTTTATTTATAGTAAGTTTATTTTTAGTAAGAACTAGTTGAATTAATAGAACTAGTTAGTAAGAACTTGTTGCTATTTTTAGTTAAAGCAATTTTTCCGCCTCGGCGTGGGCGATGCCTATCCGCATCCTCGTCTGCCGAGTCGGCGCAGGACGACACCTACTTGACCAGATCGGCCATGTCCGGGACTAGGCTCCGCCGGGGTGGTACTGGGAGGCGCTACCTACCGGGGGGCGCAGGTTGGTGAGGAGCCACTGTCGTTGACCCGAACCTTCTTTGGTGGCGGTCGCGTGGGCGATGATTTATCCGAGGCTTGAGGACTCCGCAGAGGTGGTGCGTCACCGTGTCAGTGAGGAGGACGTGCACGTCTGTCGCTACTTGTTTGCGTTGGAGCACAGGTCGTTCTCCAATACCTGGCAGGTTCTCCAGGGATCTCACTTGAGCTATGATCCCGTGATGGTTCCTTCTCTGTGGGTGTCCACCGCCCGCGCCGACACCCGTCGTGTGCTAGGGTTTTAGTTGTATTAGTGATGTTATATGTATGACACTATTCGTGATGTATTAGTGATAATATTCGACGATGTAGGGACGCATGAGATGATTTACTGTTGCTTATTGAATGCATGCTAATTTGAGTCCTATAAGATATTTTGAAATGTATATCTTGTGTTGCTCAATATCCAAGTGGCCGGTCATGTTTGCATGTTACACCTCCGAGTGGCCTATGTTTTGCCGGAGTGTTGATTCATTTCCGTTCCGGCAAATTTCAGGCGCTCGATATGTCCTATTTTAGCAAAGGTCATGCCAGATTTTTCCGTGAATTTTGGCATGACTTGTGCCAGAATATGTAGGAAATATCGAGTGCCCCGTATTTGTGTGTTGAGTATCCTGGTAGTTGTCTTCGATCGATTTTCAATTAATGTTTTAACTATGAACATAGGAAATGTCTAACGACGAAAAGGATTTCGGTATTCGCAAATACTGCGAAGATGAGCGCGGCCTGTGCGACGGAATCTTCCTAGATGATGATAGGTGCTTCAGCATCAAGCTGGACGAGAACTTCGAAGTGGATACAGTAAGTCATAACGACAAGTCTTTTTTCGTAGCTAAGCATGACATCTGCTTCATTTGCTTGAACTTATATTTTTTTTACTATTCTACTAGCGTATCCCCTGCCATGCAAGAGTTTTTGTATTGGATAAGATAGGTTTCAGTCATACTGCGGAGGTAAAGAAAGTTTATTTGAAGACCGTGCATGGTTATATTTTCCATGCAAAACTATACAATTCAGATGACTACACCTATTTTGGATGCAAAACATGGCGAGCACTATGCAAGACTTATGCATTTGAGCCTGATATGGTTATCACCTTTGATATTCGTCCGGAAGATGATATTGAAGGTAATACCGACATCTGGGTCGATTTGCAAGCGCCTCCAGTTATACCATTATGTAAGTTTCTCAACCATATTTATGTCTTTGATATTGTTTATTCAAAAATAGTTGACAACTAATTTGTATTGTCAGCTTATTTCGGTGCACGCAAACATGTCCGGCGCTTGGTAGACAGGACCTACTACTGTCCCGAGGCTGAACTAAACTGCGAGGAGCTAAGTCATTATGTTTCATGGCTTGAGGATCTTGATACTGTCAAGGCAAATTTTCTTCCTGTATTTATAAATGTTAGTACTGAAAACGTGCGACCAATAGTGTTCATAATGAACTACGGTCACATCCATTTAGGAAGGATGGTAAGATTTTTACTATTTGTCCTCATTGCATCTTTTCCATACATTATTTTTGAAGCTAAACTTCATTGCTAAGTATGTTACCATACGATGTTCTTCAACAGGACTCCGATGAATGTTGTGCCTTATGGGATCGAGATTAAAGGTACCATGAGTATTATCACCTTCGCCAAGATATCCTACAGATTACTCTAGTGCATTCAAGATTAGCGAAGGATGCTTAATAGTGCAAGACTGGACCAAATATGTGTTGGGGGAGCGCAGAGAAGTACTAGGGGCCAGCAAACAGAGGCGCTTTCCATGATTAGGAGACAGGTTCATCTGCATGCTCCAACTTGATCAAGGAGGAGAGCTACACATGTTTTATGTTGTTTTACCTAAGAGAGAGCAGCAGGAGTGATTAGCTAGCTAGAAATGAGTTTCAGGATGATGATGTGCTACACTATTACTATGATGATAAAATAGCTAGTGTTGGTGGTAATGACTATCATGATTATTATTAGCTAGTGTTAGTGGTGATTAAATAAATACTGTTGGTGGTAATGACCATGATGATGATTAAATATCTTGTCTTTGGCGGATTAGATTCAAGTGGAGGCAACATGTGGTGCACATCGAAAGTACTACTAGTCCAAACTAGATCAAGTTTGGATTAGTAGTATACTTTTGACATGCACCACATATTGCCTCCACTTGAACCTAATCCACCTTCATTTGACACACTGTTATGGACATAATGATGTAAACCTCATAACTAGTATTGTACCAATATTTGTATGATGGCGCATAAATACAATAAAAAAAGTACTAGTAGCGATGGGCAGAAAACATGCTGCAAGTAGTTACCTTAGCAGCAGCGTGGTAACGAACAAACGCTGCAGCTATTTGTCCTAGCAGTAGTGCGGGCTGGCACGCGCTGCTGCTAAGCAATAGCTGCAGCGCCTTATTAGTAGCGCCTATACCCGCGCTACTGATACATCTAAAACCCGCGCTGCTGCTAGCCTTTTCCCTGGTAGTGTAACTTCTCATGTTTGGGTGCTCTGTGGTGGAGATGGTGATGTGTCAACTAGAACTAGGTTACTATCTGCTGGGATTGGGGTTAGAAGGGGTGTAGCTGGTTCTCTGTCCAACTAAGTAGGGGTGCAATCGGCGATAGTCTGGGTTATGTGTGGTGTGGTTAGTTCTTGGGCAAGTACAATCGTGGTTCTATCTGGATCGACCGGTAGCACTATATTTTCTGAAGACCTTGTTTTTACTCCCTTAGATACCGCCATCACCCCCTCCAATGCAAATGGCTGATAATCAAGAAAAGTAATTCAATGTACAGACATTGTATGATAGACAGGTGCAATGGATAATGGGGAATAAAAGAGAGCATGAAATAATTTACATTTATGTTGTCTAACCAAACATGATAGCATGACACAATTTCACATATATGATGGCTAACTAAATACGATATCATGAAACAATTTCAAATATATGATGGCTAGCTAAACAGGCTAGAATAACATAATTCAGAATATGATGACTATGTAAACAGGATGACAAGATATAACTATATGATGTGTTTATTAAATAGGTTGGCATGCCATAATTTACATTTGTCTATGGAAACATGATGGAACGATATAATTCATGGATAGAATGACATAATTCAAAGTATGATGACTATGTAAACAGGATGAGATGATACAACTATATGATGTCTTTATTAAATGGGTTGGCATGCCATAATTCAGATACATGCTATCTATGTGAACATGATGGCATGATATAATTCAAATATATGATTTATATACTAAGCAAGTAAGCAAATAGCAAACACATATATGATGTCTAAACTAAGCAATGGCATTCAATATTGTGTATATGATGTAAAAACTAAGCAATGCAAGACAACATATGCATGATATGAGTAATATAATCATGCCAAGTTTGAGCATACACCTCAGGGGGGAAATAGGACTGGTCATCTATCTCGGAATCCTCCTCTGAGGAGCTATCCATAACCAGCAAGATATCTGCTTCAGCAGGTAGCATTGTCTGCTCTGAAGACCTTGTTTTCACTCTCGATTTTTCCATCACCGATTCAAATGGCTGATGCACAAGAAGAGTAGTTGAATATACAAACATTCTCGACAAATGAAATACGTAATACAAAAAAGGCTGGCATGATATAATTCACATAGATGATGCTTGGCTAAACAGTGTGGCATTGCATAATTCACATATATAATGCCTTGCAACAAGATAGCATTGCATAATTCGCATATATAATGTCTTGCAACAATATATCATTGCATAATTCACATATATGGTAATTAGACACTAAACAGGTGGCATTCACAGAAAGCATGTCTAAACTAAGCAAATGATATAGCAATGCAAGACACCATCCACACGATATGAGCAACATAACCCTGTCAAGTTAGAGCATAAACCTTGAGGGAGATATAGGACTGGTCATCTGTCTCTGAATCCTCCTCTGAGGAGCTTGATTACCCACAAGTATAGGGGATCACAACAATTTTCGAGGGTAGAGTTCTCAACCAAAATGTATAGATTCGACACAAGGGGAGCCAAAGAATATTTTGCGAGTATTAGCAGTTGAGTTATCAATTCAACCGCACCAGGAGATTAAATATCTGCGGCATAGTGATCAGTAGCACATTAATATGATAGTTTTGATAGCAGTGGTAACAGTAGTGGTAACGGTAACAGTGACAGCAATGGTTTTGTAGCAAGTGTAACAGTAGCAATAGCAATAGTAACTTAGCAAGAGCAATATGTGAAAAAATCGTAGGCATTGCATCGGGGATTCGTTGAATGATATTCATCATATAACATTCATAACCTAGGGCGACATAGAACTAGCTTCAGTTCATAAATATAATGTACGCATGTATTCCGTAAATAGTCATACGTGCTTATGGAAAAGAACTCGCATGACATGTTTTGTCCTACCCTCCCGTGGTAGCGGGGTCCATAAGGAAACTGAGGGATATTAAGGCCTCCTTTTAATAGAGAAACGTAACAAAGCATTAACACATAGTGAATACATGAAGTCCTCAAACTATGGCCATCACCGGAAAGTATCCCGATTACTGTCGCCACGAGGTTTACGAATCATAACACGTAGCAGGTGCATAAGATAATGGTGGAAAGGGCATGGATTTTTGAACCTATGGCTCTCTTTCTTTACCATGTTTTCTAGCAACAAAGTCTCTCTTATCATATCTTTAATTTTTATTCTGTGGGTTATCAAGATCAACAGCAGGTTCTATTTCAACATCATTATCTGGTTCTTTATCATTGTCTAGTTGAGTATCTTCATGAACATCATTATCATTTTCATTATCACTAGGTGGATGTTCATTATCGGATTGAGTTTCAGCATCAGAAATAGAGACATCTTTGTTATCTTCAGAAGGTTTTTCTTTCTCAGGTTCACTAGAGGTATGCAAAGTCCTATCATTTTTCTTTTTCTTTTTCTTTTTAGAAGGACTAGATGCATCAGTAATAGTTCTTTGAGAGTCTTGTTCAATTCTTTTTGGATGTCCCTCGGGATAAAGTGGTTCCTGAGTCATTCTACCTCCTCTAGTTACTACTCTAATAGCATGATCATTCATATTATTGTTCATTTCATCTAGCAATTCTCTTTGAGATTTAGCAACTTTTCTAACTGGGTTTGAACCACAGAGGCATGGTTTCCTACACCTCCAACATCATTAGTGATTCTAAATAACAAGTCACTCAAGCGAGCAATCATATCAGAATTATATTTCAGTTGTTTCATAGTATTTGCATTGAAGAGATCTTGTTTTCTAATGTAGTTGTCAAACTCATATAAGCACTGGCTAGGAAGTTTATTATAAGGGATGTCACCTTCATCAAATTTCATTAAGGAGCTTAACTCTACCACCCATGATGGTGGTGGTGTGTTAAGGGCATGTATTTCTTCAATAAGCGGTAAATTATTGACACCTCAGCTTTAATACCCTTTTACTACATGCATTTCTTTTCCTCTTGCATATCTTCAGGACTTAAGTATAGGATACCTCTCTTCTTCAGAGTGAGTTTAGGCGGTGGTTCAGGGAGAGTCCAATCATCATAATTTTTAGTATATTATTCAATTGTTCCTCAGATTGTTCAACAGTTTGTTCCCCGAAAACACAACCAACACAACTATCTAGGAAGTCCCTAGAAGCCTCGGTTAGTCCATTATAGAAGATATCAACTATTTCATTTTTCTTAAGTGGATAATCAGGCAAAGCATTAAGAAATTGGAGAAGCCTCCGCCAAGCTTGTGGGAGACTCTCTTCTTCAATTTGCGCAAAGTTAAATATTTCCTGCAAGGCAGCTTGTTTCTTATGAGCAGGATTTTTTCCAGAGAAGTAGTAAATCATATCCTGGGGACTACGCACAAAACCAGGAGCAAGAGTATTATACCATATCTTAGCATCACCCTTGAATGATAACGGAAATAATTTGAGGATATAGTAATAGCGGATTTTCTCATCATGGGCAAAAATGGTGGCTATATCATTTAATTTAGTAAGATGGGCCACTACAGTTTCAGTTTCATAGCCATGAAAAGGATCAGATTCAACCAAAGTAATTAACTCTGAGTCGATTGAGAATTCATAATCCTTATCGGTAACAAAGATAGGTGAAGTAGCAAACTTAGGATCACATTTCATTCTAGCATTAAAATGTTTTTCTTTCTGTTTGCATAATAATTTCTTAAGATCATCTCTATCATTGCAAGCAAGAAAGTCTATAGCTATCTCTTCATTGATAACATAACCTTCTGGTATCTTAGGCAATTCATATCTAGAATAGCTAGGTCTAACATGTGTTTCAAGATTTTCAGTTTCAATAATTTCATCAGTTTCAGCATTCTCAGTATCTTTAGCTCTAGCAATTTGTTCATCAAGAAATTCACCTAGTGGCACATTATCATCAAGCAAGTTACTAGCATCATCATGAGTATCATTCATAGCAGAAGTAGCATCATCAACAACTTGCGACATATAAGGATTAATAGCATGTGGTCGTGTTGCAAGTCTACTCAAAGCAGAAGGTGAATCAAGTGCAGAGTGTCATGGAAAATCCTTACATCCCCTCGTCTTAGAGGGAAAATTCTCTGTTTTGGTATCCTTCAGATTCTTCATAGTGACAATTTGATAATAATCCCTAATGTATACTATGAAACTTTATTCTTGTAGACACGTGTTGGTCCTCCAAGCGCAGAGTTTTGTAAGACAGTAGCAATTTTCCCTCAAGTGGATGACCTAAGGTTTATCAATCCGTGGGAGAGGATGAAGATAGTCTCTCTCAAACAACCCTGCGATCAAATACAAGAAATCTCTTGTGTCCCCAACACACCCAATAGAATGCCTCTGCATATTTAATACTCACATCCTCAAATAGAATCATTATACAAGCAAACATATGCAAACAATGCAAACATAACAGCAATCTGCCAAAACAGTACAGTCTGTAAAGACTGCAAGAGTATAAATACTTCCCTAACTCCAAAAGTTATGAAAATTTGCCACACTATAGAAAATTTATCAGAGCTCATTTTGCAAAAAGTTTCACATTTTATCACATTCTGACTTTTCTAGGAAATTTTTGCAACACCGGTAAACTTTCTGTTTTCAAACAGCAACATGTATACTTCCAAAGTAAGCATGATAAGGCTATAATTCCCAATTTTATTGAAATAAAAGATGAAAAACATTATTCTAAATAACAACAAGCAAATCCTAACAAAATAAAATGACGCTCCAAGTAAACTCATATCACGTGATGGATGAAGACATATCTCCAAGTGAGGTTACCGATAATGTTGAAGACGAAAGAGGGGGCATCCCCAAGTGTCGGGGCAAACAACACCTATGGGATCATGGAGAATCCCTTTTGCTATGGTTGGCGGGCGCGAGGCTGTGGAAAGAGAGGGATTAGAAGATCAAGGCAGGGGGATTATCCAGGTTCGGGCCGCTAGTGATGCGTAATACCCTACTCCTGCTGGTTTATGTTTATCTGGTGTTCTCGGACTAGCTACAAAGCGTGTAGGGTCCAAAAAGTTTGAATCCTTCCTAAGTACGCTGCGGGCCTCCTTTTATAGTCAAAAGGGGCTGCCACAGTGGCACACAGGAGGTGGAAAGTTGTATATTAGTCGAGTCTATCCCCTAGCACCATAGGACAGACGCATTTAGTGCGCTGCCAACGTGTCCTTCATGCTTTATCGGGGACGGTAAGGAAGCTCGTCCCAGCTATCGCCGCCTCGCCTGGCTTCGACGCGCGTCCGAGCCGACGAGGCGTGCAGTGCCATGCTGCCTAGCTGGCTGCTGAGTTGGTGCGGTGGCAGAGTCTTCACGAAGATCTGCATGCCACCACGCAGGTGCTTGCTGAGTTGGCCTGGAGGCCACACGTCGCTACAAAGGTGCTCGCCTAGTTGGTGGGCAGGCAGCTGCGTGGAAATGGCAGTGGAGTCTTGACTGGTGGGGGCCTGGCTGTGGCCCCGCGGATGTCTTCGACAAGAGTCTTGCTGGGGCCCGGCAAGGGTCTTGCCGCGGCGTCGTGGGCATCCCCGGCAAGGGTCTTGCCGGGGGGTCTCGTGGGTATCCTCGGCAAGGATCCCTGCCGAGGATCTTCGTCTTCTGATTCTTATCTAATCTTGCATGTTCTTGGTCTTCACAAATATCTGCATGCCACCACGGGGGCACCTCCCGAGCTTTGGTCCCAATGTGGTTGAGGGCGGCGGAACTCTCAAGCTCAAGGGTGGCTGCCCTGCTGGCGTTGGGCAAGTTGCCCCGGCGTTGTTCTTGCCAGGGCTATGGAGGCCGCCCCGACAAAGGCCTTGCCGGGGGAGTTCTCCTCGCCCTTCTGCTCTTCGTGTTTCTGGCCTGGCGTTGCTTTGGTCGTCTTGTGTCTTTGCTTCCTCTACCGCACCAAGCGTGGCTAGGGGCGTGGGGCTGCGACTGCCCGCGCACAAGTAAAGGGGTACAAAAAGGGGCCCCTACTTTTGTACACCGACACCAAGCTTAGTTGCTTGGATCTTCCTTGAATATTACCTTGGGGTGCCTTGGGAATCCCCAAGCTTAGGGTCTTGTCACTCCTTATTCTCCTCATATCGACATCTCACCAAAAACTTGAAAACTTCAATCACACAAAACTTAACGGAACTTTGTGAGATAGGTTAATATGATAAAGAGTAAACCATTTCACTTTGGTACTGTCAAAGACAAGATTCATAATTGTTTCCACACAATGCCTACGGTAGCATATCATTTCCAGAATTTATATTGAGCAAACTATGCATTGAAAACAGAATCTGTCAAAACCAGAATAGTCTGTAGTAATCTGTACTCCAACCATGCTTTTGCTACTCCAAAATTTCTAAATTTTTTGGAAAACCTGGGAAATTTTTCTATTAATCTTCTGCAAAAAGAATCAGCATTTTAGCACGCTTCTGTCAAAAATGAGAATTGTTTTCCTAAGCGGCAAAGTTTCTATTTTTCAGCAAGATCAAATCGACTATCGCCGTAAGCCATCCCAAAGGTCTTACTTGGAACTTTATTGAAACAAAAGCAATAAAACATGATTACTAGAGTAGCCTAATCATGTGAACACAAAAAACGTTAGGGGTAAATGTTGGGTTGTCTCCCAACAACCGCTTTTCTTTAATTCCTTTTAGCTAGGCATGATGATTTCAATGATGCTCACATAAAAGATAAGAATTGAAACATAAAAAGAGCATCATGGATCACATGGAAGCACATTTAAGTCTAACCCACTTCCTCTGCATAGGGATTTTTTGAGCAAACAATTTATGGGAACAAGAATCAACTAGCATAGGAAGGGACAACAAGCACAACTTCAAGATTTTCAACACATAGAGAGGAAACTTAATATTATTGCAATTCCCACAAGCATAAGTTCCTCCCTCATAATAATTTTTAGTAGCATCATGGAGAAATTCAACAATATAACCATCACATAAAGCATTCTTTTCATGACACAAAAGCATGGAAAACTTATTACTTTCCACATAAGCAAATTTCTTCTCATCAATAGTAGTGGGAGCAAACTCAAGAAAATAACTATCATGAGAGTAAAAATTAAAATCATGATGACAAGTTTCATGGTTATCATTATTATTTATAGAATACATGTCATCACTGTAATCATCATAGATAGCAACTTTGTTATCATAGTCAATTGAAGCCTCATCCAAAATGGTGGATTCATCATTAGATAAATTCATGACCTGTCCGGATCCACTTTCATCATTATAATCATCATAAATTTGAAGCATGCAATCATTATAACAAATTTGCACATCAAATCTAGGGGGACTAAAAATATCATCTTCATCAAACATAGCATCGCCAAGCTTATGGTTTTGCATATCATTAGCATCATGGATATTCAAAAAATTCATACTAACAACATTGTAATCATGCTCATCATTTATACCAAACATTCTATTGAATTCTGCTTCTATCAACTGAGCACAATTTTCCTTTCCATCATTTTTGCGAAATACATTATAAGATGGATGATATGATGCGACCTCAATTCCATTTTTTTTTTAGTTTTGTTTCATGAACCAAACTAGTGATAAAACAAGAAAATAAAAGATTGAATTACAAGATCTAAAGATATACCTTCAAGCAATCACCTAACCGGCAACGGCGCCAGAAAAGAGCTTGATGTCTACTACGCAACTTTATTCTTGTAGACACGTGTTGGGCCTCCAGGTGCAGAGTTCTGTAGGACATTAGCAATTTTCCCTCAAGTGCATGACCTAAGGTTTATCAATCCGTGGGAGGCGTAGGATGAAGATGGTCTCCCCCAAACAACCCTGCGATCAAATACAAGAAATCTCTTGTGTCCCCAACACACCCAATAGAATGGCAAATTGTATAGGTGCACTAGTTCGGCGAAGAGATGGTGATAAAAGTGTAATATTGACGGTAGAAATATATTTTTATAATCTGAATAAATAAAAACAACAAGGTAGCAAATAGTAAACGGGCACAAAAACAATATTGCAATGCTTGAAAATGAGGCCTAGGGTCCATACTTTCACTAGTGCAATCTCTCAACAGTGCTAATATAATTGGATCATATAACCACCCCTCAAAGTGCGATGATGAATCACTCCAAAGTTCCTATCTAGCGGAGAACATATGAATAAATTGTTTGTAGGGTACGAAACCACCTCAAAGCTATTCTTTCCGTTTGATCTATTCAAGAGTTCGCACTAAAATAACACAAAGCTATTCTATCCGTTCGATCTATCCTAGAGTTCTTACTAAAATAACACCGAAGAAAATTCATATTCATAATACTCAATCCAACACAAAGAACTTCAAAGAGTGCCCCAAGATTTCTACCAGAGAAATAAAGACAAGAACGTGCATCAACCCCTATGCATAGATTACCCCAATGTCACCTCGGGAATCCGCGAGTTGAATGCCAAAACATATATCAAGTGAATCAACACGATACCCCATTGTCACCACGACTATTCAATTGCAATACATACATCAAGTGTTCTCAAATCCATAAAAGTATTCAATCCGATAACAATGAAATCTCAAAGGGAAAAACTCAATTCATCACAACAAGATAGAGAGGGGAAAACACCATGTCGTTCGACTATATTAACAAAGCCCGCGATACATCAAGATCGTGACATCCCAAGAACACAAGAGAGAGAGAGAGATTAAACACATAGCTACTGGTACAAACCCTCAGCCTCGTGGTGGCCGCCGGGATGATGAAGATGGCTACCAGTGATGATTCCCCCCTCTGGCAGGGTGCCGGAATGGGGTCAAGATTGGTTTTCGGTGGCGATAGAGCCTAGCAGCGGTGGAACTTCTGATCTAGGTTAACCCCGAAGGGTTTTGGAATATTTGGGAATTATAGGGCAAAGAGGGGGTGTGGGAGGCCACCGAGGTGGGCACAACCCACCTGGGCGCGCCTGGGGGCACAGGCGCGCCCTGGTGGGTTGTGACCCCCTCGGGGCACCCCCCCCCCCCAAGGTGCTGCTCTGTCCATTGGTGGTCTTCTGGTCCATAAAAAAACCACAAAAAGTTTCGCGGTGTTTGGACTCCGTTTGATATTGATTTCCAGTGATGTAAAAAACAAGCAAAAAATAGCAACTGGCACTGGGTCAATAAGTTAGTCCCAAAAAATGATATAAAGTTGCTATGAAATGATTGTAAAACATCCAAGAATGGTAAAATAACAACACGAATACTTCATAAATTATAGATACATTGGAGGCGTATCAATCCCAAGCAACTCAACAAATATAGCAGTGCTCCCCGGCAACGGCGCGAGAAAAAGGTCTTGAGAACCCACAAGTATAGGGGATCGCAACAGTTTTCTAGGGTAGAGTATTCAACCAAAATTTATAGATTCGACATGAGGGGAGCCAAAGAACATTCATAAGTATTAGTAGCTGAGTTTTCAATTCAACCACACCTAGAGATTAAATATCTGCAACACAGTGATCAGTAGGACAGTAATGTGATAGTTTTGATAGCAGTGGTAACAATAGTGGTAATGTTAACAATTATGGCAATGGCTTTGTAGCAAGTGTAATAATATTAATAGTAATAGCAATATTAACTTAGCAAGAGCAATATGTGAAAAACTCGTAGGCATTGGTTCTGTGGATTAGTTGGATGATATTCATCATATAACAATCATAACCTAGGCCGACACAGAACTAGCTCTAGTTCATAAATATAATTTAGGCATGTATTCCGTAAATAGTCATACGTGCTTACGGAAAAGAACTTGCATGACATCTTTTGTTCTACCGTCCCGTGGCAGTGGGGTCCATAAGAAAACTAAGGGATATTAAGGCCTCCTTTTAATAGAGAACCGGAAAAAAGCATTAACACATAGTGAATACATGAACTCCTCAAACTACGTTCATCAACAGAAAGAATCCCGATTACTGTCACCTCGGGGTTTACGGAGCATAACACGTAGCAGGTGCATATGACTAGCAAGATCGGATCTAGAACATGGATATGATGGTGAAAACATAAACGGTTCAAATCTGAAACCATGGCACTCGGGCCCTAGTGACAAGCATTAAGCATGGCATAGTCATAGCAACATCAATCTCAGAACATATTGGATACCAGGGATCAAGCCCTAACAAAACTATCTTGATTACATGATGAATCTCATCCAACTCCTCACCGGCAAGACAATGAAGGAATTACTCACTCCCGGTGGGGAGCATCATGGAATTGGAGATGAAGGAGGGTTGGTGATGACGAAGATCCAAGATTCCCCTCTCCGGAGCCCCGAACAGACTCTAGATCTGGCCTCCCGATGAAGAACAGGAGGTGGCGGCGGCTCCATCTCGTGAAACGCTATGATTCTTCCTCCCTTATTTTTTCTCCAAAAATAGGATTTATGGCGCTGGAATTAGGGTCAGTGGGGCCACGAGGTGGGCACAACCCACTAGGGCGCGCCTGGAGGGGGGCGCCTTGGTGTCTTGTGCCCAGCCAGGGCCCCCCCTCCGGTGGTTCTTGGATCTAGTATTTTTATTTATTGTAAAATAATTCTCCAAAATGTTTCGTTCAGTTCCAAGAACTTTTATTTCTGCACAAAAACAACACAATGGTAGTTCTGCTGAAAATAGCGTCAGTCCGGGTTAGTTTCATTCAAATCATGCAAATTAGAGTCCAAAACAAGAGCCAAAGTGTTAGGAAAAGTAGATATGACGGAGACATATCAGAGCTATCTGTAACCACCAAGATATGTGCTTCGTCGAATAGCATTGTCTGCTATGAAGACCTTGTTTTCACTCCAAATTTTTCCATCACCGTGTCAAATGGCTGATGCACAGGAAGAGTAGTTGAATGTACTAGCATTGTTGACAAATGTAGTATGTAATGAAAAAAAGGATGGTGCGATATAATTCACATATAAGATGACTGGCTAAGTAAGATGGAATTGCAAAATTCACATATATGATGCCTGGCTAAACAAGATGGCATTGCATAATTCCCATATACGATATAGAAACTAAACAGATGGCATTCACACAAAGCATGTCTAAACTAAGCAGATGAAATATTTGATGTATAAAGTAAGCAATGCAAGGCACCATGTGCATGATATGACCAACATGAGCATGCCAAGTTAGAGCAAAGACCTCAGGGGGTAAATAGGAGTGGTCTGCTCCTTCTGAATCCCCCTCTGAACATTTATCTTCCTCTTGATTACAATCTGGACTGGGAGAGGGGTTGCCTTTGCGCCCACCATGGAGCAACATCTGCATAAAATTTTATTGCCATGCTAGGCTCCTCTCTTTTTCTCTACATGTTCAATACCATTGTGTACAATAACTGGCAGGCATAGGAATGAACCATAGTGAGATTATGTAAGGAGTGCATGCAGAAATCCAGAGTGATGGTAGCAACCTGAGGATAGACCCAAAACCAATGATAGCAGGCAGATAATAGCTTCAGTTAAAAATACAAATAATGGCTCCTATACAGATCTATAGGGCGGTCGGACTCGTGCTTGGCAGCGGTCCGGACCAGCGGCCGGACATGCTGGCTCGCCAGCGAGCTCCCCGAGCTCACCGATGACAACCAGACGATGGACGAGGTTTCCGACCTAGAGCCGGCGCCACCGCCCAAGCCGGTTCACGCCGTGTTCACCATAGAGCAAGTGCGGCCACATTTGGATGCCCTAATGGCGCAAGAGCTACCAGCATTGCCGGAATCGACATTCTGGCACGCACAGGAGAACTAGTGCTACAACCTCCATCTCCTCAACGAGCACTGGCTCGCGGAGGGATGAATCGCGAGCGAACAAGCGAACGATAGTGCCGTCGCGGACATGTAGCCCTGTAATCCCGGCTTCCTGAATGAGCAACGGGCGTTGTACCAGACCATCTGTAGGGCCCATGAGGCCCTCTCCGTCGTCCTTGGAGTTGTTGCGCTCATAGCGACGCCGCAGTCTCGTGTGGTCAACATGGTCAACGAACATGAGGAATCAGGAGATGATTTTACTTGGAGTGGATGATAGTACAGACCCACCAAGGCCATAGTCGTACGTACGCAAGTGCCTCCTTATTATATACAACTATAAAAAATGCTTCCTCCTGGTTTCCTGACATCACGGTCCCACACCACTGTCAACCTATATAGTCCATAAACAAGAGAATTGCGCAAGTAGCGGCCGACAGCTGGGACCCAGCAGCTCGAGCAGTGTTTGTTTTTTGAGGTGTGAGCAGAGTTTCCCTTGAGCGATGTTTTTGTTGTTGTTCAAAGGAGCAAGGTATCAATTGGGCGGGCTGTGGCCCTTCTAGCCCAGACTATTATTTTTTGTCGACCAAATATCCAGCCAGATATTGATTTTTCAAGGTGAAAATGGCTAGGCCAGCTATACTTTTTTTTACGAATACCCAACCCAGGTCATCTTGTTATTCTCCTCCCCGCTGGGCTGCAAATCTTTCCTAGGAGGGCTTGCCAAGAAAATGGGCTTTAAGAAATAATAAATGGGCTGTCATTATAAAAATTAGGCTGTAAACATAAAAAACGCACCGAATAGGTAATTAGTTTCAAAATTATTTTTTTGGATTTTGAAAATTTTAATTTCATTTCTTGTTGCGCGCACAAAATCTCATTGGATTTTTACCAAATAAAATTTATTCTGAAATTAGATATAATCTGACTTGAAATTTTGGGATAAAAATATTTCAGATCCCATCAAAATGTGGGAAATGTTGTTGATTTTTTTAGGGGTTGGTTGAAATTGTTAACTATTGTCCTGGCTAGAAAATGTGCTGTAATTTTGACAAACAGTAAATGGGCTGCAGTGAATTCCATTAGAATTCACAAATAGGCTATACATTATTACAAATTGCAAATGGGCTATATGTTCTCTGCCACAGATGTAATGGTCACTTGTGGGCCTATCAAGTTGACGTGTACACAAGGCTTTGTCAACTTATAGTCAACACACGATTCTAGCAGCATTGGCCATTGGATGTCCATTCAACGGCTGTCGTGCTTCTTCAATCTTGGATATTCTTGCTTCAGCCACACAAACCACCGCCCACGATAACGCCTGCTACAGCCTCCCTTGGCCGGTTGTGCTGCCGCGTAGGCCTTACCGGCCCACCCTACTCCCATCGCCGTACAGGCCATTCCTCTACTCACCAACACCTCCTCTTATTCTCCGGCAACGGCAGCCTCACACCGCAGTCAAAGCAGTGAACCCTCGTACTCCTCTCCATGTGGGCATCCACTGCTGTGTCTTCGCCGGCTCTGGGTCGTTCCCTTCCTAGGCCTCGCCATGGTCCATCGCGTTGGTTCTCTCAGCGCGGCATGGTTAACTTTGTCAACAAACGACAGCCATCGGAAGAGGGATTGATAACCCACAAGTATAGGGGATCGCAACAGTTTTCGATAAGTAAGAGTGTCGAACCCAATGAGGATCTAAAGGTAGAACAAATATTCCCTAAAGTTCTATCGACCACCGATACAACTCTAAGTACGCTTGACGTTCGCTTTACCGGAAACAAGTATGAAACTAGAAGTACTTTGTAGGTGTTTTTGGGTAAGCTAGCAAGAAAGTAAAGAGCACGAAAATAAAACTAGGGCTCCTAAGGTAAAGACACAACTAAAGTAAATATAGCGAGTGTGGAAAAGTGATGGTAGGTGTGGCGAAATTGTCCCTTAAGCAATTGACTACTTTACTAGACCGATAGCAAGTATTATGTGGGAGAGGCCACTGCTAGCATGTCATCCCTGACATGGAATTCTATGCACTTATGATTGGAACTATTAGCAAGCATCCGCAATTACTAACGTTCATTAAGGTAAAACCCAACCATAGCATTAAGATATATTGGTCCCCCTTCAATCCCGTATGCATCAATTTCTATGCTAGGTTGAAGCTTATGTCACTCTTTCCCTCCAATACATAGTCCTATCAACCACCGATCGTGTGACCCACGCGCGCGCTCATATGATGGGCACCAAAGGACAGCAACATAACCACAAGCAAATTAAATCAATCATAGCAATTCTCATCAACCACCGATAGGACAACGAAAATCTACTCAGACATCATAGGATGGCAACACATCATTGAATAATAATATGAAGCATAAAGCACCATGTTCAAGTAGAGGGTACAGCGGGTTGTGGGGGAGTGGACCGCTGAATATAGAAGGGGAAGGTGATGGAGATGTTGGTGAAGATGACGGCGGCGTTGGTGAAGATCGCGGTGATGATGATGGCCCCCGGCGGCGTTCCGGTGCCACCGAAAGAGAGGGGGGAGAGCCCCCCTTCTTCCTCTTCCTTGACCTCCTCCCTAGATGGGAGAAGGGTTTCCCCTCTGGTCCTTGGCTCCCATGGCGTGGGAGGGCCGAGATCCCCTCCGAGATTGGATCTATCTCTTTGTCTCTCTCTGTTTCTACGTTCTGCACTGGCTCTGTTTCACGGTTTCGTGTATATATGGAGATCTGTAATTCCGATTGGCCTAAAACCTTCGCCGTGATTTTTTTCCGAATATTAGCTTTCTTGCAGTAAAAGAAGAGAGTCAACCGTCTTACGATGGGCTCACGAGGGTAGGGGGCGCCCCCTACCTCATGCCCACCTCGGACACAGGTTTGCGTTGATTTTCCTTCCATATTTTCCATATTTTCCAAAAATAAGCTCCGTCCGTTTTTATCCCATTTGGACTCCGTTTGATATGGATATTCTGCGAAACCAAAACATGCAATGCATGAACTGCACGGGCAATCGGATCAATATGTTAGTCCCAAAATAATATAAAAAGTTGCCAAAAAGTATATGAAAGTTGAATAATATTGCTATGGATCAATCAAAAATTATAGATACGACGGAGACGTATCAGCATCCCCAAGCTTAATTCCTGCTTGTCCTCGAGTAGGTAAATGATAAAAAAAGACAATTTTTGATGTGGAATGCTACCTAGCATATTCTTGATCATATGTCTAATCATGGCATGAATATTAAGACATGAGTTATTCAAAGCAATAGTCTATCCTTTGACATAAAAAGAATAATACTTCAAGCATACCAACCAAGCAATTATGTCTTACTAGTCATCTGCCCGTGCAACAGCACGGCCTAGCTATGATAGGGACACATATTTATTAATAAAATTAAAACTTAGATGTAAAATGCAAGTATTTAAATTTTAGTTATAATACAATTTGACATATGCCAAGTTAATAAAAAATGATAACAAATAATAAAAACATGGATTATAAACTTTATTATAGGAAGAGTGCATTTGCATTCCAACTTATGTTGCTAAACTGCCATCACTGGTCTGAATGAAGTCTTCATGCTATAGTGGCAAGATGCACCTCTTTGTGAATTTTACACCCCCTACTAAGGGATGGACATAGTATGGCTTAATTCGATCCATATGGAATATACACATCTTCGCGACTTTTGATCCACATTGTAGCATATACAAAACAACTCAACAAAATTTGAAGCATGAGAGGCATATGCCGCATGGTAAGTTTCATGTTTCCAAAGGTGATTTCTATTTCTGTTATTTGCATATACTAAATTATTAGAAGGGGTATAGTCTATTTTAAGAGATAATTTTATGTAATATTGCTCACGTCGATATGTGTTCCATTTACTTGGTGCATACATGTAGCACAACTATAATGCTACTCGCACCATGTACGTAATATATTTTTTGAAGTGATGCGGTCACAAAATAATGCTATTTAAAATGATCAAGAATCTTCCATGCCAACTGATATTTATTAAGATGATTATAAATATAATTTCTAATGCATGATAATTTATGCATACTTTGCTGCCACAATTAGGCGATTTGATATATCAAATTATATGACAATGGTAGTGGTGCTGTATCATGGAGCCATTAGGGCAAGAATTTGCATGTTCGTCACCGACTTACTATACTCTGCAACGTCTTCTTTTCTACTAAGGATTTTTTTTTTCAATAAGGCATCTTAATTTCCTTTGTTGAGGCCTGGGGATGGCTTACTTGTACGCGTCGTTTTACTTTGTGGAACCGGACAGGTAAGTGGATTTTTATTTCCATGTGATTTGAGATGTACAATCTTCTTTTAGCTTCGGGCATGAATTTTTTTTTATTTATATATACGTGTTCTTTTTCTTGCAAGGAGAAGGCAAGCGCTTTTATCCCGGAACATGGACGTGGGCGCTAAAGACTCTTTTTATTTTTGGACGTGTGAGTTTAATCTTTTATTTTACATACATGATGTGAACTATCCTCTTTTTTTAGAAAGAGAACTATATTTTTACGTGACTCTTTTATGTACGTGAGAGCAACCTTTATGTACGTGCTGATTCTTTTTTTAATTCAGCGTGATCTACTTTTTCTGACATACATGTACCTTTTTTTGCAAGGATAAGGCATGCACTTTTACCTGGGAACATGGACGTGAGGGTTGAGGACTCTTTTTATTTTTTGACGTGAGATTTTAATATTTATTGTTTGTACGTGGTCAGAACTAACTTTTTAAGACTCTCTATTTACATACGTGGTGATTCTTTTAATAAGGCAGGGTTCTCTTTTTTCCTTTAATGAGTGGGTTTTATCCCTTACATATGTTGCATTTTCTTAATAATAGCGTACGTTCCTTTAATAGATCTCGACCATTAAATTTAAAATCTAATGGCTATATTAATCTTGATGACATGGATTAACGTGGAGGCTCTAATCGTTCCTCCAATTAGTAAATATAAGATTGAAATAACATAGCCAAAGAAAGCTCATCCCTACAAAATCATATAGTCTGGCTATGCTCCATCCTCACCACACAAAATATTTACATCATGCACAACTGCGATGACAAGCCAAGCAATTGTTTCATACTTTTTACGTTCTCAAAACTTTTCAACATATATGAGCGTGAGCCATGGAGATAGCACTATAGGTGGAATAGAATATGATGGTGGGGGTTACGTGGAGAAGACAAAAAAGGAGAAAGTTTCACATCAACTACGCCTATCAACGGGCTATGGAGATGCCCATTAATAGATATCAATGTGAGGAGTAGGGATTGACATGCAATGGATGCACTAAGAGTTGTAAGTGTATGAAAGCTCAAACTAAAACTAAGTGGGTGTGCATCCAACTTGCTTGCTCATGAAGACCTAGGGCATTTGAGGGAGCCCATCGTTGGAATATACAAGCCAAGTTCTATAATGAAAATTCCCACTAGTATCTGAAAGTGATAACTCAAGAGACTCTCTATATGAAGAACACGGTGCTACTTTGAAGCACAAGTGTGGTAAAATGATAGTAACATTGCCCCTTCTCTCTTTTTCTCTCATTTTTTAATTTTCTTTTTTTATATTTATTTTTATTTTTTGGTGGGCTTCTTTGGCCTCTTTTTTTTATTTGGGCTTCTTTGGCCTCTTTTATTTTTTTGTAAAGTCCGGAGTCTCATCCCGACTTGTGGGGGAATCATAGTCTCCATCATCCTTTCCTCACTGGGGCAATGCTCTAATAATGATGATCATCGCACTTTTATTTACTTACAACTCAATATTACAACTCGATATCTAGAACAAAGATATGACTCTATATGAATGCCTCCGTGGTGTACCGGATGTGCAATGATCTAGCATAGCAATGACATCAAAAACGGACAAGCCATGAGAACATCATGCTAGCTGTCTTACGATCATGCAAAGCAATATGACGATAAATGCTCAAGTCATGTATATGATGATGATGGAAGTTGCATGGCAATATATCTCGGAATGGCTATGGAAATGCCATAATAGGTAGGTATGGTGGCTGTTTTGAGGAAGATATAATGAGGCTTATGTGTGACAGAGTGTATCATATCACGGGGTTTGATGCACCGCCAAGTTTGCACCAACTCTCGAGGTGATAAGGGCAATGCACTGCATCAAGAGGCTAGCAAAGATGGAAGGGTGAGTGTGCGTATAATCCATGGACTCAACATTAGTCATAAATAACTCACATACTTATTGCAAAAATCTATTATTCATCGAAACAAATTAATACGCATGCCCCTAGGGGGATATATTGGTAGGAAAAGACCATCGCTCGTCCCCGACCGCCAGTCATCAGGAAGGCAATCAATAAACACCTCATGCTCCGACTTCGTTACATAACGGTTCACCATACGTGCGTGCTACGGGACTTGCAAACTTCAACACAATTATTTCTCAATTTCACAATTACTCAACTAGAATGACTCTAATATCACCATCTTTATATCGCAAAACTATTGCAAGGAATCAAACATATCATATTCAGCGATCTACAAGTTTATGTAGGATTTTATGACTAACCATGTGAATGACCAGTTCCTGTCATCTCTCAAAATAGATATAAGTGAAGCAACAGAGTTTAATTCTTTCTACAAAAGATATTCCCAAGCTCTAACAATTCTAAGTGAAGCAAAAGAGCATTCTACAAATGGCGGTTGTATATGTAAAGAGAAACAGGCAATCCAAACTTCAAATGATATAAGTGAAGCACATAAAGCATTCTATAAAGCCATAATCAAAAGATATAAGTGAAGTGGATAGAGCATTCTATAAATCAACCAAGGACCATCTCATACCAGCATGGTGCATAAAATAAAAATAAAAACCTAATTGCAAAAGATGCTCCAAGACATGCACATATCGCATGAACGTAACGAATCCGAAAACATGCCGATATTTGTTGAAGAAAGAGGGGATGCCTTCCCAGCATCCCCAAGCTTAGATGCTTGAGTCTCCTTGAATATTTACTTGGGGTTCCTCGGGCATCCCCAATATTGAGGTCTTGCCTCTCTTCCTTCTTCTCACATCGAGACCTTCTCGATCATCGAACACTTCATCCACACAAAATTTCAACAGAAAACTCGGTAAGATCCATTAGTATAATAAAGCAAATCACTACTCTAAGTACTGTTGCAAACCAATTCATATTTTTTTGCATTGTGTCTACTGTAGTATAACTTTTTCATGGCTTAATCCACTGATATAAATTGATAGTTTCATCAAAACAAGCAAACTATGCATCAAAAACAGAATCTGTCTACAACAGAACAGTCTGTAGAAGTCTGAACATTCACCATAATTCTGATACTTTAAAAGTTCTTCCAAAATTAGGAAAAATCAAAAATTTGTACATCAAGACAGTGCAAAAAGAATCAGAACCATTTGACGTTGCAGTAAAACATTAAAATTCGCGCACTACAGCCAAAGTTTCTGTCCTGCACCGCACAAACCAACAAGCATTGCAAACATCCTAAAGGCAAACCTTGGCACAATATTTTTATAATACAATGGAATTGTACAAGGGGATAATTATTTTTATTCAAAAGTTTCTGTAATCAAGATTCACAAAGTTCCCGTGAGCATGAACAAAGTTCAAGGCTAGCTCCCACATCGACAATGCTCGTCTTTCTCACTTTCGCTTTTTTTTTAAGTTTTGGGTTCCCCTCTTTATTTTTGTTGTTTTTAAACTATATGAAAGCAGTCAACAGAAATAAATGACTCTCTAAAACTTCCGGGTTGTCTCCCTGGCAGCGCTTTCTTTAAAGCCATTAAGCTAGGCAAATAGTGCTCAAGTAGTGAATCCACCCGGATCCCAAGGTATATCAAAGCCAATTTTAATTAGCAATGATTTGTAATTTTGTAGTGAGCACGAAGTAACATATATCATGTAATGACGAAGTCTAAATCTCTTACTATGCATCGGCATGTAATAAAAGAACAATTCATGCACACATAGTAAAGGCTAATGCATAGTATAAACAATTTCTTGTAATTTTATTGTATTGGAAACATAGAGGTGGAGATATAGTTCCTATCTCATAATAATTGCAACTAGGAGCAGCAAGCACATGCATATTATATCTATAAAAATCATCATGTGCAACGGTAAAAGGCAACCCATCAATATAATCCTTAATAAGTGCAAACTTCTCCGATATAGTGTAGTTTGGAGAATTCAAAAGATAATAGGACTATCTTGCATGGGTGCAATAGCAACAATTTCAT